>SSNP01000421.1:37291-70763 GCA_006937955.1 Pachypanchax playfairii | reverse complement strand
AAAAAAAAAAAAAAAAAAAAAAAAAAAAAAAAATTGATACACTTGATGTATCAGCGTCGGAATTAAACTGGACTCCAAACAGTCCGCCTCCTTATATTTTTTTCCTTCTCTTTGAATTCTTCCTTGTATGTTCTCTCAATGTAAGTCGCTTTGGATAAAAGCGTCTGCTAAATGACAGTAGTAGTAGTAGTAGTAGTAGTTATTTACAACATGAAGGATCATGTGGAGAGAGTGTCTTGGATTTATTTAATAAATAAAAGGTATATAATGTCGCCGTCGGGCGTATTTGCGGAGGTTGTGGATACACCCCATTGAGGCGATTTGAGTTTCATAGAAACAACATTTGAAACTGTTTATCTGGTACTCCAATATCCTCTGATATCTTCCTCCAGATAAGGTCCGATCTTTTCTTGTCCTTATAAAAAGACAAAGACGTGTCTGCTCCATTTTGAAATTAATTGGAATGACTGTCAAATCTAACCGTTGATGTGACTGGCAGATCTAGCCGTTGATGACGTGATCAGGGAAAAGAGTCGCTGATTGGTTGCTGCCCCAAAGTTAAATTTTTCCAACTTTAAGCAACAGCTGCCTTGACGCATTGATGGACCTTTCGAGCAGTAGCTGTGTAGATGTGCTGACGTGCTCTGCGCAGATGCACGTGTCGAGCTGCGCAGTAGCACTAGTGGGTGCTTACAGCCCACTAGTAGTACTAGTGGGTGCTGAATGTCCTCTAAGTGCCCAGATTGTCTTACTAGTGTATCACAAAGTAAAGTTGGATATCACGGATATCACAAATGTTTAATAAATGCTCAAACGCTCACTAGTAGCACTAGTGAGCACTTAGAGGCCACTAGTAGAACTAGTGGCTGCTTACAACCCACTAGTAGCACTAGGGGGTGCTTAGAGGCCACTAGTAGCAGCACCAGTGGGCTGTAAGAGCCCACTAGTGGGCCTAAGCGCCCACTAGTGTTACTAGTGGCCTTCAAGCACCCACTCGTGCTACTAGTGGCCTTTAAGCACCCACTAGTGCTACAAGTGGCCTTTAAACGTCCACTTGTGCTACTAGTGGCCTGTAATCGCCCACTAGTGCTACTAGTGACCTGTAAGTGCCCACTAGTGCTACTAGTGTCCTCTAAGTACCCACTAATGTTACTAGTGGCCTTTAAGCACTCACTAGCGCTACTAGTGGCCTTTAAGCACCCACTAGTGCTACTAGATTAGTGGTATTAGCGGCTGCTAAGGGTCCACCAATGGCTACCAAGCTAAAAATAGTAGTTGACATTAACAGGTACAATGTACAGCAGGACATGTTGCCATAACACTAAACACTTGCCAGATCCCAAAATGACCAAGAAAGCTTGCAACAATTAGTTGTTAAATTTTGTCACATTGACAGCTTTAGAATACTTGAAAACATAGCACCACAAATGACAATAAGATACTGTCATGAACCAGAAAAACAAGAAATGAAACATTATGAGGGACAGACACAAACAATTACAATAATAATTCTGGGCACATCTTTGCCACCAACGTGTCCTGAATGCCACATTGGTTATTGTATGGGTCTATCTGAAGGAAAATAATTATTAAGTTACCAAAAAAAAAGTTAGCACATCTTCATACATTACTGCTGCTAAACACTTTAGTATCCAACGTGGCCCCTTTAAGGCTTCCACCACACAGTTTGAGCATCCACCAATCAAAATCCATGTCCCAACTCCTTCATTTGCATGCAGTCCACTAGTGCTACTAGTGACACTAGTGGCTGCATGTTGCAACTTACATGTTAACTAGTAAAGGCTAGAAACATAGACATTATATTCATATTATACTTCAGCCTATTGACGCTGGTGAGCCGTCGGTGGCCATCTTGGCTCCGGTACAGACTCCACTACATTACAGTGTAATCACAGCAGACTGAAGAGATTCTGTCATGTGTGTTTGCTGTAAACAAGTGATTCAGTGTAATGTAAGATTAGTAGTGGTAATAGTTAGTAATATTTTTATTATTATTATATGCCGTAAAATTAAATTAGAGCTGTTCCAAGTATCAGTGAATAAAAGCCATTTGAAAAAGATATATAAAAGCTAAACATATAAAAATATTTGCAAAATATATACAGAAAGTATATACAATATAAACTTGGAGGTGATGTGTGAGTATAAATATGTTCAACAAGATGTAAGTTTTCTATCATTATATTATAGTGTATTGCTCATTGATTAGAAATAACTGCACAGAGGTTTTATAAAATATTATTTTACAATACAGTATATACATGGTTTAACATAAGATCAAAGTAGTAGCAATACATGCATGTATAAATACACTCACACTAATATATCAGTCTTGAGGTTGATAACTATGTGATGCATCCTGTGAGGTCACAGATCAGCTCGCTTCAGCTCTAGATGATTTTTGTGGAAAAAACCTCCACACAAATGAATCAGACGAGTGAATTTTATAAAAAAGGATTTATTATAAAATCATGCTGATTGAGAGCAGTCAGTCAAATGATAGTACATCAAAATGAGGCTCTAAAGCATGATGCTTGTTGAGCTGTTTTATAGTGATGCTGATACAGAGAGGCTATCAGAACCCTGGACGTCATCAGAACCCTGGATGTCATCAGAACCCTGGACGTCATCAGAACCCTGGACGTCATCAGAACCCTGGATGTCATCAGAACCCTGGACCTCATCAGAACTCTGTGTTTAGAATGTCCTGATGAGAATCTAATCTAAGTACTTGTTGATGAAGAAACTAAGAACAAGAGGTCTTAAGTTATAATTATTTGTAACTGTGTCATGGTTTCATGAGGTAACCTGAATTTCTTCTATAATTCCCCCCTTTTTTTGAACTATAAAACTCCTTTTATAGTACCGGTAATCAAAAATCACTGGTAAAGAGAGATATTAACATAATATGATCATAATCACAAAATAATCATCAAAATGCAATAACCAAACACATAACCCTCCAGGAAAGGAGATGAACCCCCAAATTAAACTTTTTACAGCATCTGTTCCCATTTAAGTTCTGGGGCACTCTGGGGTTGATGTGAAACATCTGCAGGGGAGCTCAAGATATGATACTATTTAAATATAAATAAATAATAAATACATAGATAAATAGATAATAAATAGAGAGAATAAAAAGAGTTTTAATACATGACATGAAAACAGGGTCTTATGGTGATACAGCTACTCCTCGAAGATGAACCAGAATGATGAAGATGGATGGAATAACTCCATCTCTCAGTATGATGACCAGTTGGATTAAATCTGCTGGTTTGAAATGTTCACTGCAGAGAACGAAGACTCTAGAGCTGTGAAACCTTCTCTTCTTGAGGAATCGTCCCACTTCTTTCTGATATTGATCTGGAAAATATTTAAATCAAAAACCAGAGATTTTAGAGTCTACACAAAAAACTGAAAAGATTATTAATCATATTCTCTTCATTCTTCTTCGCATTTTATTCATATTAACTTTTACCTCACACTTTATTCCTGTTTTCACCCCAGAGATCTGTTAAACGTTTATTTTGAAATAACACAAATGCTTCTGTTGATAATGATTCAAAGCAGCAGAAAGTTCATCAATGGGGATTTTAAACCAGTAATATTATTTATTTCTACCTTAACATTCTTCTAGCAGCTGTAATCAATGTTATTGGATATATAATTTCTGAAGTGACAGATGAATAAACACCGGTGTTCCTATGTAACTAACGTTAGCAGGCTGGTGGACATACGGTACAAAATATATATTTTGTCAGAAAAAACTAACGATGTTCAGTCTTACCTGTGAAATCCCACGAGCCCTGGTCTCAATATTACATTTATTAAAGCAGAAATACGCTGAACAGTAGGACAACTTTGGCATACAGTGGGGCAAAAAAGTATTTAGAAGAAATCAACTGTGGGAGCAATTATTAGAAAATGGAAGACATACAAGACCACTGATAATCTCCCTCGATCTGGGGCTCCACGCAAGATCTCACCCCGTGGGGTCAAAATGATCACAAGAACGGTGAGCAAAAATCCCAGAACCACACGGAGGGACCTAGTGAATGACCTGCAGAGAGCTGGGACCAAAGTAACAAAGGCTACCATCAGTAACACACTACGCCACCAGGGACTCAAATCCTGCAGTGCCAGACGTGTCCCCCTGCTGAAGCCAGGACACGTCCAGGCCCATCTGCGGTTTGCTAGAGAGCATTTGGATGATCCAGAAAAGGATTGGGAGAACATCATATGGTCAGATGAAACCAAAATAGAACTTTTTGGTAGAAACTCAACTTGTCGTGTTTGGAGGGGAAAGAATGCTGAGTTGGATCCAAAGAACACCATACCTACTGTAAAGCATGGGGGTGGAAACATCATGCTTTGGGGCTGTTTTTCTGCAAGGGGACCAGGACGACTGATCCGTGTAAAGGAAAGAATAAATGGGGCCATGTATCGTAAGATTTTGAGTGAAAACCTCCTTCCATCAGCAAGGGCATTGAAAATGAGACGTGGCTGGGTCTTTCAGCATGACAATGATCCCAAACACACCGCCCGGGCAACGAAGGAGTGGCTTCGTAAGAAGCATTTCAAGGTCCTGGAGTGGCCTAGCCAGTCTCCAGATCTCAACCCCATAGAAAATCTCTGGAGGGAGTTGAAAGTCCGTGTTGCCCAGCGTCAGCCCCAAAACATCACTGCTCTAGAGGAGATCTGCATGGAGGAATGGGCCAAAATACCAGCAACAGTGTGTGAAAACCTTGTGAAGACTTACAGAAAACGTTTGACCTCTGTCATTGCCAACAAAGGCTATATAACAAAGTATTGAGATTAACTTTTGTTATTGACCAAATACTTATTTTCCACCATAATTTGCAAATAAATTCTTTAAAAATCAGACAATGTGATTTTCTGGATTTTTTTCTCCTCATTTTGTCTCTCATAGTTGAGGTATACCTATGATGAAAATTACAAGCCTCTCTGATCTTTTTAAGTGGGAGAACTTTGGTGGCTGACTAAATACTTTTTTGCCCCACTGTACTAGTAGGACATCTACATCTTCCTAGTGAGGCTAAAGTGTGCACTAGTTGACCATTAACCTGATCATTAAAACACACTTGTAGTGAGTTCTTCAATCATGCAAGATTTTAGTCCAAATATTTCCTCAGACATTCAAATAGGTGTAGCTGACAGAAAACTGGTCTAACATTACAGAGAGCATATAGCAGATTAAAACGTTTGATTTAGATATGGTGGCATGGAAAATGGTTGAATCAAAGTTCTAGTTGTCATGCACATAACAACGGATGCAACAGTTTCAGGAAGTGAAACTGGTGCTATGAATGCAGGAAGAATTGTCAAATGAATGAAATCTTTGTCTTTGACTTGCAGTCTACAACTTTTCTCCAACAATGAACGGTAAAGCATTTTTTCTCTATTTCCTCATTGTTTTTTAAATGAACTAACATAAGAAAGTTTGGTATCTGATATCATGTGTAGATGGATGAGCAAATGTGCTCAGTCAGTCTAGCCTGAACTTGAATCAAACTGTGGCTTAGAACATACTTTTTTAGAAAAATATTATGCTATAATATTGTGTATTTTTAAAATGTTTTTGTTACAGAAAGATTTTTCCAAATTTGTCACTTAAACACAAATGTGTGGCATATACTTTGAGAATATGGACATTTTATGAGAATTTAAAAGATGCAATTAGTTTAAAAAAATTTATAGCCTACTGGTTTATTTGTGTGAGATTTTGGATCTGATCATAATGAACTTCACTAAGACTCCAAATGTTAAAAATGTTCTCTTTTCTTGCACTTTACAATTGTGAAGTAGCTTTTACTAATGTTACTTTTTTATTTAAGGAAGAAAATAAGTTTAGTTATTATCTTTTCTTTGTTGTCCTTACTGTTTAGTCTAGCAGAGGAACATGTTCATGGGTGGATTGGTCACCTATGGTCATGAGATTTGGATCAGGAGCAAAATAAAAAGATCCCAGACACTTGCAGCTGACAGAATTTCCTCTGTATGGTGGCCAGTGTTAGACTTAGTTTGAGTGAGAAGACACTGCACAGACCCAGAAACTGCTGGTATAGTATATTCCCTACACTCTCAGAAATAGAGGTACGAGACAAGTACATTTTTGTACCTATAGGTAAATTGTTCCCACAAAAGTACAATATTGGTCTTTAAAAGGTCAAAAATGTCCCTCTGAGGGTTAAAATTGATATAAAGTACAAATTTGTACCATTTCAACTGCACCTGCAACCCTGGCCAAGGCTGGTTAATCTCCCTTTTATTAAGTTTCATCCATCATTTTCAATATTATGTTTCAGAATGTTGGTTTAAAACTTCAAAATGTGGCTGTTATGACCCAAAGGACAAAACATATTTAAAAGGACACGGACAAGGAGCGGAATCCAAATTAGTTTTATTGAATTAATTTTCTTCATTTTTTTCTCTAAGTTTTCGTCATGGCCGACGTTCCTTTCCCCGTGCCCTAAAATAGAAAAAACAGCAAAAAACAACAAAGTAGCAAAAGAAAGATGGACCTGGTGAGCCGGCCAAACATAACATAAGGCCGTGGTCGCAGGCCAACTGCTATGCAGCCGTAGGAGCTGCTCCCACGGCCAAACTAAGAAAAAGACAAAAAGGTCCTAAACCCAAAAATAAATAAAGAAGCGAAAACAGGACAGCCGGTCCCACCAGGCCAAAAGAACAAAAGCTGAAGCTAACCCAAACGCTAAATCATGGAGCTAAGCTCCGACCTACGACCTGTGACCCCAGCAGGTGGCAGGCAGGTACGCACACCGGAGGAGCGCCTGGAGCTGGAGCGAGGGAGGAGAGAGAGAGCGAGCGCACCTGAAGGCCAGCCTATTTATAGGCGGGCGGAGGCAAGCGCTCCAAGACCTAAAAAAACCTACAAAAAGGAAACCTACAAAAGAGGACAGAAAGATTCACAAAGTTGTCTAAACAACAGAAAAGTATAATTGCAAAAGTAGATTTACCAAAAAGGATAATTACTAAAACGTTATCAAAAAATTACAAAAAATATAACTCCAAAAAGGTTTCCCAAAAATTACAAAATATACTTACAAAAAAGGTAAGGAAAAATAATATAAAAGAACACTATGTGCCCAGCACATAACAGTGGCATAATTTTACAGTTTTAGTGGAAAAACTTCATAAGGTACAAAAATGGACCTGGACTACATGGTACACCCCCAGCAACAAGAAGGGTACAAATTCTTGTCGCTGGGTGTGTACCCTGTAGTCCAGGTCCATTTTTGTACCTTATGAAGTTTTTCCACTAAAACTGTATGTCATGGTTCCCACCAGGGGGTGTTCGTTCGAACCCCAAGAGCGACCCAACTCCATACAAACACGGGGAAACAGAAATCAGGGGAAGTGAATTTATTATAAAAAGTGCACGAGACAACAGAACAAAACAGTGTAATGTGCTCGATGAAACCAGGACTGGAACTGAGGCGGGGAAGAGACTCGATCCTGGGGGAAGAGACTCGTTAGAACACAAGCAACACGACCCGCTGCAGTGCGCGGGGAAAGTGCAACCACACTTACTGTGAGGTGAAGCTGTAGTTGCGTGAGGTGGGATCCGAAGACACCGCAGCGGGGGTGGAGCCCCAGGAGTCGAGGGAAAGTGAGGAAGCCCGGGACGTGGTGCTGTCTCCACAGCTGAGACTGTGGCAGGGGTGACAGCCGCGTGCTGACCGGGGAGGTGTGGATCCGGAGGAGACCAGAGACAGACAGCGCACCGGGGAGAGAGAACGCCGCGGAGCGCGCGACGTTAGAAAGCCCCGGTGAGGAAGAGACGGGCGGAGAGCAGGACCGGGGAAACCCAAACCAGCGTGAGAGCCTGTGGAAGCGGCTGCTCTCCAGGACAGGAGGTACGGATCCTCGGAGAGGCGACAGATCCGGGTGAAACTCCTGGACGCGGGACTGAGAGAAGCGGGAGAGAAGCAGGTTAGTAGAAACTAACATGAAACTGTCATACCAAGGTCTCTGGTCGATCTGTACCACATATCATAGGGGACGAACTGGCGTCTGTCTCTTCTTGCTCCTCTGCTTAAATACCCAGCTCGCCTGAGCTGGGTAATGATCCACACCTGCAGCCACTGATGAGAGCTGTCACACCCTGCAGAGATGATTAGTGGAGACAGCACACACCACACAGCAGCTGCAGCAATCCCACCAGTGAAAACACTACAGAACAAAACCCTCACAGACCAGAAAGAAAAACCCAAACCCCAGAACCGTGACACTGTAAAATTATGCCACATTTTGAAGCTTTAAACCAACATTCTGAAACATAATATTGAAAATGATGGATGAAACGTAATAAAAGGGAGATTAACCAGCCTTGGCCAGGGTTGCAGGTGCAGTTGAAATGGTACAAATTTGTACTTTATGTCAATTTTAACCCTCAGAGGGACATTTTTGACCTTTTAAAGACCAATATTGTACTTTTGTGGGAACAATTTACCTATAGGTACAAAAATGTACTTGTCTCGTACCTCTATTTCTGAGAGTGTATGGGAATTCTTTGGGATTTCTCAGAAGGAACTGGAGAATGTCATTGGAGAGAGTAATGTCTTGGTTTTCCTCACAAACCTGTCTCCTCTTCTAACAAATCTTATTTGGGAATTCTATTTATAAAATTTTGCTTTTTTATTATTGCAAGTTTGAATAGAGAAAAAACATTAGTTACCTCTACCAGGAGGACATGTTTTCACCAGGATTTTTAACCCCTGTTTTCCACTGGATGCGTGGGCACTGAGCAATGTTAGTGACACATAACCCGAATTTACACCAAAGCATCAGGTGTGCGTAATGTCATACACCCATACAGTGCTGCAGACACGTTCCCATTTAAATCAATGGAACAGTTTATACTAGCGCGCACTGACGGGCGTGTGACGGCCGTCACTATGACGCTCCAAATAGGTTGGGGTTCTATTTTTGATCCGTACTTGCAACAAGCTTATTATTAATAACCTTAATATTTTACATCTAAAAACATTTGGAAAAACGCATTTAGAGCCTTTCAAGCTTAAAGTAGACTTAGTGTAGAAATTGACCTCAATTTGGGCCTGTACTTATTACAAATGTGTTCAAAATTATTGGTACCCTTCGGTCAATGAAAGTTAAACTAAAAAGGTCACAGATATAGCTTTAATCTGACAAAAGTAATAGTAAAATAAACTATCAAAAGTACTTTTTTTTACTGTTGTTTCTTTACTTTCATAGAAGTAAAACATAATTTTAGTTTTGGCCCATTCCTCATGAGCTAACTCCTCCAGTTGTTTCAGGTTTGAAGGGCGCCTTTTCCAGACAGCATGTTTATGCTCCTCCCAAAGATGCTCAAGACTGAGGTCAGGGTTCATAGAAGGCCATTTTAGAATTGTCTAATGTCTTCCTCTTTCATTCATTGAATCTTTATTGATTACTTTTGTCAGATTAAAGTTATTTTTGTGACCATTGTGAGTTTTACTTTCATTGACCGAAGGATACCAACAATTTTGTCCACGTCTGTAATATTAATTATGCTAATTTTCTGGACCCAGATTGCCTATGAGAGGAAGGCTTCCTGTATCATCCTACGCTGCACATGCGCAACACCATTATGACTGTCCAAGTCACATACCTAATAACATCCTGCATAAAGTCAAGTTAGGGGAGATTTCCGAACAGGACCAGCATAAATGCAACTTTAATTTCGAGAACAATTCCCCAAACGCTTCCATATAAAAGTGGTAGGAGGTACCTGCTGATAAGACCCCAGTATTTTATCAGGAATTCATGCATAATGGCAGAGCCGGCAACACCCTGGAAACAGACCCTGGTGCCAAGTTAAACTCCATTTGTTCTGCAACTCTGGATTGTCTGGCAATATGTGCATTGTGTAAGTCCAGCTGGATCACAGCACAACAATGCTGACAGTCCATCATGTTTGCTACTGAACAGCTGAGCTAACTTTGCAGGTGTAGTCTCAACTGCATGAGCTAATGAATATTAATGAGCAAAATCAGTGTGATGTCACAACTGTGGGATTTTCAAACTTCATGACCGCATAATTATAAAAAATGTTTCATTTACATTTTTTATTTAAAAGAAAAATCAGTTATTTGTCAAGATCAGTTAATAAAACAGTAGTAGGTAATGGTTTGGTACTGAGTAAGTAATGATTCGTTCCTTATAGGTACTTTGGGAGGAAGCTTCACTTTTCCAGTAGGTACTGGTTAACTACCTATTAGTCCCTTGTTCGTTCCTCATTACCTCCTTATGGTGTGTTCACACCGGCCACTTTGTCAACGTCAAGCAACGCTCATAACGCTCCAAGTTTGACGTTTGAAAGTTGAAGCTCATAACGCCTGGAAGTCAGAGCGCATAGGCATTAAAGCTCGTAACACTGGACCGTTAAAAAGAGCGCGAAGGCGGGGCTTCCTTTGTTATCGGATGTTTGGAGCTATGGCAGATCATATAGAGTGGCTGGGCTTTATTTACTCCATTTGTGGATACACCCCATTCTTCAGATGCGTTCTGAGTTTGAGGAGTTAAACCATTTGCTCCAGGAGCTACATATGGATGAGGTTTGCTTCCAGCGCTACTTCAGTCTGTCCAGCGCCCTGTTTGAAGACTTCCTGCTTCATTCAGGTATGTCACTACGATGAGACCCTCTGATTGGTTGACATGCTGCTTCAAGAGTGTTATGAGCGTCAAAAGTTCAGCTAGCTGAAAAGTTTGAAACGAAAAGCTTGAAAAGTTGCCGCTCATAAAGCTCACAAAGTGACGCAGAGCCGTTGACGTCTGTCTGATGCACTTGCCGCTTCTGACGTTGACGGTTGGGCCGGTGTGAACGCACCATAAGTCGTTCCCTAGTAAGGAAGCACATTTTTGTGTACCTCATTGACATGTGTTACCAAAATTCCAGATACTATGATCCAGAAAATAAAAAAATAGGCAACCTTCAGATTTTTTATCACTCCAAAAAAACAAATTGTTTATAGATTTGAATCAAACACAAAAAAGATAGTGAAGATATTGTGGAATCGTAAAAGTGTGATAAAATTTGATGTACCTTCAAAAACTATGGAGCTAGATGCAGAAGATAACTGCCATTACCGAAGAGGAAATTTTGCATTCTACAAGTGCTTTTCTAGTTTTGTGAATTTTAGTCAGTGGCGTTCATGTTTTGGCCCTACTTACCTCTGTTGTGTCCCAGTTGACCATCTTAATTGTAATTCTGTAGGGACTTGAAGGAGATTTATAAAACTTGTGTATTTTAAAATTTTTGCATGAAATCTTTGTAATTATTTTGTTTACATGAGTTAAAATGAGTAAAGTGTGAGAGACACGTGTGGAGCTTTTATCTTTGGAATTACTCTTTTTTTTCAGGTCCAGATTCAATTAAAATGGTCCTCTTGGGAAAAACTGGAACTGGAAAAAGCAGCCTAGCGAACACCATATTTGAAGATCAGCTATTCATCGTCAGCCATACAATCAACTCTGAAACAAAGAAATGTCAAGCAATCACAAAATCTATCAATGGAAGAAATCTTACCATCATCGACACTCCTGGTTTCTTTGACACAGACAGGCCTGAGGAAGAGCTGAAGCCAGAGATTGTGAGGTGCATCACAGAGTGCGCTCCTGGGCCACACGCCTTTCTGATTGTACTCAAAGTGGAAAAATTCACAGAGCACGAACAGGCTGTCATTGAGAAAATCTGTACATACTTCTCTAGTGATATACTGAAATATGCTGTAATTGTCTTCACTCATGGAGACCAGCTCCCTGATGCAATGACAATCACAGAGTTTGTTTGTCAGAATAAGCTTGTGAGTGAACTGGTGAAGAAGTGTGGTGAGCGCTGCCACATCATTGATAATAAATACTGGAACAATAACCCAAAGGAGGAATACAAGAGCAACCAGTTCCAGGTAAAAAGTCTACTTCAAACCATTGACACGATGATGAAGGAAAATGATGGAAGCTACTACACCAATGAGATGCTGCGTGCGGTGGAACTAGAACTACAGCAAGAGGAGGAGAAGATTCGATTGCAGTCAGGCAACCTGTCAGAGGCAGAGATCAGAGAGCGGGCTAAAGTCAATGTTTTTAACAAACTCTTGATTGAATTTTCGGGCACTGCAACAGGTGTGTTGTTAGGAGCCATTTTTGGTGTAGTCGTTATGGTTGGAGCAATCGTGACCATTTTACAGGATCCTGAAAAACCAATACAACTACGTACTGCTGCAGTAAAAACAGCAACAGTCAGTGCAGGGGTGGCATGTGGAGTTGGAGCAACAGCAGTTGGAGGAGGATTGGTACCAACAGCAGCAGCAGCTGGANCTTTTGCAGGGTTAGGCGCTGCAGTAGGAGGAGTCAAAGGTGGTATCATAGGATATAAGGCAGCAAAGGGAGCAACAACACCAAAGGAAGCTGCAAAGAGGGCTTCTGAAGAAGTGAAGAATGAGGCCCAGTTTAACTTAAACAAAGTCTATGATACTTGGAACAAGATGTTACCGTCTAATTCCAAAGAATCTGAGGAAGAGGAGGAGAAACCCTTGTTAAAGAGTCACAAGTCCCTGTAGCGTGAACATGACAAATTAGCCTGGAAGCACCTTTTATTTGTTAGACTGATTGTTTTGTTCACATGTAAAAGACGACCAGAAGTTCTAACATTTACTCATCTTTTACTTAAAGGAGCAGGGAGTCGGATTGAAGAATTAAACTTGTGACTGCTGCACCTGGTGCTGCGAGTAACTGCAGCCACCACGGGAGCACGCACGAAAAGTAAATCAGCGACACAACGTAATTTCAGTTATCAGTAAGCTGATATCATTTCCATATCAAGCTGTAAACATTACCTATAATGTTTCTTAGCATGCGCTAGCATTGATAACTGTAGTTGACAACAATGACTCCGGTAGTCGGTCTACAAAAAAATTCCTTCTCATTTTGGACAGCATTGTTATACAAGCTATAATGTTTCTTACCTGGTCAATAGGAAATTAGCCATATCTGCATCTGTTTTCAGTCCGAGTTTGAGCTGTAGCAGCCGTCAATCATCGAAGGTGTAACCAATATTTATACAGGCCCGACTTCGATCATATCTTGCTTTAGACTCAAGAGATGCAGCTGATAAAGCCTTTTTCTTTTTTGTGCCACTTTTTAGTGGGCTTTGTGTGGTGCTTGTTTGTTTGCCCGACGCTGAAGAATCCATATCCACAGTTGAATTGACTGCGTCTGAAGTCCGAGTTCTTTCTCTTCCTTCTTCCTGTTAAATCGAGAATGCACAAGAAGTTGTAGATTGACGTCACATCCGTGTGTAAGCGGCTAAGTGCAGGAAATTCAGCCCCAAATCGCAAACTATTTTGCAGCACACAAGCTGTTCAACATAATGGAATTACACATGGATGGGCTCATTTTACTTAGTTTAAAACGCTTCATTACCCAACACAGTTACAAAACTGAACATGAAGATAATTTATTTCAGAAATCCAGCCCCCTGCTCCTTTAATGTTTTACTTCGCTGACATGGCCTAGCTCCAGACTGGTGTTTGTAAGTTCCTGAGCAGAGAGGAAATGAAGAACACATATAAAGCATATGGTGTCTCGAACAGCATTGCAGAACAGATGAGGAATTTCTGACAGAAAGGACAAAAGGATTCTGAAATCATATGAAAACACATCTGACTAAATGAGGAAACCCCGTATAACCCCAAATTCCAAACCACATTTATATACATAGCATGTGTATAAATTTGCATCATCACAATGCTTTGGTGTTTATCTTTTCATGTGATAAGCTTTGTGCTAAATTTTTGTATGAAATAAAACAAGAAATGATCTGTGGGATTTGCCTTTACATTGTAGAAATTATAGGTAGCACACTGGAACACACTGTAATACCAACATGAAAAGGCATCATGCATTCAAATTCTAAACCACATTTATATATAGTGTGTGTCATGCTTTTTATTGATGTTTACATGAACACGTGTGAAATTATTTTATCTAAATAAAAAATCTTTCAACTTAAACAAATGAGAATTTTATTTTTACACCAATGTGATGGAATCTGCTGCAGCTTTTGCTGGTGTCTTGATCGTTTTGTGGTTGGTACAGGCAGGAAACTGAAGAAAAGAAGGTGGGGGTGCAGATATATCAGGAAACCAACTAACTAACAAGTTGAGTCACTGTCTTTCCTTTTACTTTATTGGCAGTTGCCCCACAGAGGAGACTATTTAGTTTGGGACCTGCCCTAACGAATGTATGCAATGCATAAGGCTACATTCATTATGCCAACTATTATTCTTCACTTCTAAATTAGCTTCTTTATAGACAGAGTTTTACTGTTCTTCCTTCAAAATTAATGCAATCTGAACAGAAACATGGATCATCTATCAAAACATTCTGGCTCGATAGCAGGAAGAGTGCAATTATTTTTATTGGTAATTCGTGATACCATGATGTACAAATCAGTCCCATCATTGCCACTGTTAGATTAAAGTGTGATTTTAAACTGTGAAATTAAACTTTTTGCTTCAACTTAAAAATACATGTAAATATCAACTATTCTTATGAATAATTGATCAAATACGGTCTTCAGATATTGGTCTTCAGAATCCACAATCCTGCAGGTTTTAGACATATTCCTGCTCATTCAGATGATCTCATCTTTTCTACATGTTGACAAGTTCAGAATGCAACTGCATTTTTTGATTCATAAATCAAAGTATTACTAAATTATCTAATCTGCATTTTCATTTCCTTATTTCGTAATGTCTGAGTAATTGCATGTAATTGAAGGCGCCCAGGTGTGATCCAAAACACAGCAGATGCAGTCTCAGCCATGGGCTGAGCTGAGGAACAGCAGCTCCCCTGAAAGAGGAGAGGAAAAACCAAGGTGAGTCTTCAGGTGGGCAGAGGGGACTGGTATGGACCAGTTTAAGCTGGGACACATGAAACACAGGGTGAATACAGAAATGTGAGGGGAGTTTTAGACGGATTGTGGTGGGACTGATGACAGACTCAATGACGTAAGGACCCATAAAACGAGGTGCTAGCTTGCGTGAGGTGGCATTGAAAGGGTAATCATGGGCAGACAACCAGACCTTTTGACCAGGTGAATAAGGGGATACTGGGACTCGTTTCTTATCTGCACTGAGCTTATTTTGGGCAGCCGTGCGCTGAAGAGTTTGTTGGGTGTTATTCCAGATGCATTTGATGTGTCATATGTGATCTTTAACAGAGGTGATGGCTGAAGGGAGAAGTGAGGGTTGGAAGCCATAACATACCTCGAAAGGAGAGAGACTGGTGGCTGCAGAGATGTGAGAGCTGTGAGCATACTCGACCCAGGGGAGATGACGGGACCAAGATGGGGGGTTCTGCGAGCACACACAACATAACTGGTTTTCGATCTCCTGGTTGAGATGTTCACATTGGCCGTTAGAGTGTGGTATCCGGAAGTGAGTTTGGGTTTGGCACCAAGGGAAACACAAAAATCCCTCCAGACCCTGGAGACGAACTGGGGTCCCCTGTAGGACAAGATCTCAGACGGGATGTCGTGTAGGCAGAAAACATCGTTGATCAGGAGGCCTGATCTGCCGCTTGACTCCACTGAAAAGGAAATTTGATAGATGTTAGGGCTGTGAGGGGTGCAGCAATGGTGCTAAAACCTTTTATGTATCGTCGATAGAAGTTTACCCAGACACCACTAGAGCTCTTTACAGGACATAGGATCCAGTTATTTCTCCATGGCTCGGGTGTTAACTGGATCTGGTCTGATGTGTCCCCTTTCCAGGGTGTAGCCGAGAAACGTGAGTGTTGGTGGAATTCACATTTCTCAGCCTTAACGAAGTGACAGTTCTCCAGCAGGCGCTGGAGGACCCGACGGACATATTTCTGGTGTTGAAAAAATTAGAATGTCATCAAGGTACAGAAATACAAATAAATGGAGGACGTCTCTGAGAACATCATTCATGAGATTTTGAAAAATGGCTGGGGTGTTTGAAAGTGCAAAGGGCATGACAATGTATTCATAATGTCCAACGTGTGTCAAAAGGCAGTTTTTCATTCGACACCTTCTCGGATGCGCACTAAATGACACGCATTACGGAGGTTGAGTTTGGTGAATATAGTGGCTTTCTGTACCGGTTCCAGAGCAGATGACAGCAGTGGGAGAGAGTGAGTACTTATTTTTGATGGTGATGTTATTTAATTCACGGTAATCTATGCAGGGCTGAAGTGATTTGTCTTTCTTTTCTACGAAAAAGAAGTCTGCACCAAGAGGGGAAGAGGACGGACGAATAATGCCTGACTGGAGAGACTCCTTGATATAACTTTACATGGCTTCTCCCTTTGAACGAGACAAACTGAAGAACCGACTGGCACGTAACTGAGCACCAGGGATGAGATCAATAGCACAGTCATAGGAGCAATGCAGAGGAAGAGAGAGAGCCAGATCTTTGCTGCAAACTTGACTTAAGTCATGGTAACAAAATCAAATCAAATCAAAAATACTTTATTAATCCCCAAAGGGAAATTAAGTGTTGTTGTAGCTCAGTTCTTCTTTAGGGAGTCATTGTAGAAGGTTCTAGCTATGGACAGGAAGGATCTCCTGTAGAGGGTTCTAGCTGTGGATCGGAAGGATCTCCTGTAGAGGGTTCTAGCTGTGGATAGGAAGGCTACCCTGTAGAGGGTTCTAACTGTGGACAGGAAGAATCTCCTGTAGCGGTCTGTGCTGCAGTGGATTATGAAGAATTTTCTGACTGAAGACACTCTGTTGTTGAGTTACTGTGTTCTGAAGAGGATGATGAGGTTTTCCCATCATGTTCTTCATCCTCCTTTGGACAATCAACTCAAGAGACTCCAGTTCAGTGTCCAGGACAGAATCAGTCCTCATTATCCATCTGTTCAACCTCTTCATGTCACTTGCTCTGATGCTGCTTCCCCAACAGGTGACTGCAGATGACAAACTCCTCTTCTTTTGCTGCTCCTCTTCAAATCTCTGTCTACTCGTATTGTTTGAAAGCCAGGCAGAGAAATGCTGAAGTCCCGGATATGTTCCTTTAGCCATGTCTCAGTAAAACACATGATGCTATATTCCTGATACTCTGGCTGGGTCTTCAACAGAGTTTCAAGTTCATCCATTTTGTTAGCAAAGAGATCTCACATTTGTCAATATGACTGATGGAAGTGAAGGTTTAAACTTCGTTTTTCTCTCTCTTCACTTTGCTCCTGCTCTGCATCCACGTCTCTTGTTGCCATGGTTACACATCATAACAAGTGGCAAAAAAGTGACAAGTCAAGCAAAAAACTCAATCAGCAGAGCACCCAAATCAGAAGAAAAGTATTAAGAAAATATTTCCAGAAGAAAAAACTAGCAAGAAATACTCAAAAAGAACAAAAAATGCTAGCAAATGCTAGCTAAGTCACAGAGCTACTCCAACAAGCTGCCACCAGTTTCAGCGCTGTTCTGGAATAAGCAATAGCAGACCGGAACCTTAGACAGATCAGTGGTTTCTCAGGGGACTCTTTTCGGAGAACACCACCAGGGGAAGCAGACTGCAGACAGTGGCTGTGTCCAAATTCAGGATCTGCATACTACTGAGAGTCCCTCCTAACCGATCTAATGTAGACGGTTCTTTTAAGAACACAAAAAATCTTAAAATCCTTCCTCACTCCTGTACCAGTCCAGGCAGGATCAGTGCTGCTTGTTTTAAAGAAGCCATTTCATACAAATTTCAGGAGTTTGTACTTATTTCTTAAGTATTAACCAGTAATATGAAACATGTTCTATCTAAAAAAGGAAACACTGATTAACAGATCTTTCAATAAGTAGCTCATTCATATTCATTATTCGGATTTGCTGGACTCTAATTGGCTAACAAACCGTGTCAATGTCAATGTCAATGTCAAGTTTATTTCTAAAGCACATTTAAATACAGTACAAAAATTGCCCAAAGTGCTGTACATTTACTAACAGCACTCAAAAAATAAAAACAGCAACAACACAACAAAATATAATCAAGGTTACAACATATGATCAGTGTCACAACAACTCAAGGTTAAGATCAATTAAAAGCAGAAGTGAAAAAGTGTGTTTTCAAAAGAGATTTTAAACTACAAACAGAATTCGCGTTCCGGATCTGCAATGGTAAGCTATTACACAATGTCGGGGCAGCTACAGAAAAAGCTCTATCCCCCTTGACTTTAGCCTTGACAGCAGAACTCTCAGGAGATTTCTAGATGAGGATCTCAAGGCCCTTGAGGGAGCATGAACAATAAGGAGATCAGTCAGATAGGAAGAAGCCAAACCATATAAGGCTTTAAAACATAATAATAAAATTTAATCCTGTATTCTACAGGCAGCCAATGGAGGGCCGACAGGACAGGAGTAATATGTTCTCTGTGTTTTGTCCCTGTCAACAGACAAGCAGCTGCATTCTGTGCAACCTGTAGGCGATGGATGGAAGATTTGTCAAGACCGTAATGGAGAAAGCTGCTGTAATCTAATCTAGACATGATGAGCAAGTGAATGACTTTCCCAAACTCTTTCTTTGGCAAGTAGGGTTTAACCTTGCTAAGCAATTTCAAATGGAAGAATACATTTTGAATGACACTACTTATTTGTTTCTCAATTTTAAAACAACCATCTTGGATAAAACGCACATTTCTTGCATAGGAGACTCTAAAAGATTCCAATGGCCCAAATGCACTCCTCACATCATGCAGCAGGCTGGGGTCTCCAAAAACAACTAATTCTGTCTTATTTTCATTTAGGTTATTTTGCAACCATAATTTAATTTCCCTGAGGCACAATAGAAGTTTATCAAAGGCTGGTTTTTTGGAGCTCAAAGGTACATAAATCTGTATGCCATTGGCAAAAAAATGGTAATAGCTGGAGTGTTTTCAGAAAATTTCCCCAAGGGGAAGCATGTACTGTATAATGAAAACAAAAGTGGTCCCAAAATGGAACCCTGCGGAACACCACACTGAAGGATGAAGAAAAGCTTTTTTTTTTTTACTGAAAATGACCTCCCAGAGAGGTAAGATTTAAACCATTTTAAAACCGAGCCCTGGATACCAGTAGTCTTTTCCAGACAATAAAATTTCATGATCCACTGTATCAAATGCCGCGGTCAAATCCAAAAGAACTAGTACAGCAGAATGGACAGAATCAACAGTTAAAAGAAGATCTTTGACCACTCTTAAGAGAGCCGTTTCTGTACTATGGTATTGTTTAAAACCTGATTGAAATTTCTCTAAGATATTTTTACAGTCCAAGTAATCCTGTAATAGTCTATACATTACCTTTTCCAAGACTTTAGAAAGAAAAGGTTGTTTGGAGATTGGCCTATAATTTGACAAGACCAGGGGGTCAAGGTTAGGCTTCTTCAAAAGTGGCTGAATAACAGCAGCCTTTAAAGTGGTAGGAACATAGCCAGTAGATAAGCATGTACAGTATTTACAATATCTAAAATCACAGGTCCCACAGCATCAAAAACACTAACAATGAGGGATGAATAACATCAGGCAGGCCTTAACTCGTGGATTATGTTTGAAAGATCAGCGAGCAAAAGTAGCTCAAACTGGTCAAAAACAGCCAAGCAAAAATTTGGTTCTGATATTTCTAAAGGAGAGATTAAGGTTGATGACATAAGTGCTATAATCCTATCTATAAAAAAATTCCCAAGTTTTTCAGAGAACAGTTTTGACAGTACAAAACCAGAAAACTTACAAGGATTAATCAAGTGGTTCAATACCCTAAATATCACTTGAGGCCTGTAAGAGTTTTTTGCAATAAGAGTTGAAAAATATCTGTGTTATCTGTGAGCGACGTTGCCAAAGTGGAGGCCCAGGCAACCGAGGCAGAATTCTATGTAGCCCAGGCGGGGGCCCAGGGAGCCGAGGTGGAAACCCAGGCATCCAAGGTGAAGGGCCAAGTAGTTGAGGTGGAGGCTCAAGTAATTGAGGTAAAGACAGAAGTAGCTGAGGTGGAGGCCCAGGTGGCACCAGTAGAGACCCAGGCAGCCGAGATGGAGGCCCAGATAGTTGAGGTAGCGGTCCAGGTAGCTAAGATGGAGACCCAAGTAGCGGTTTTCTTTCAAATACAGTGTGTTTTAAAATGTCTTAATTATAACTGCTCAATATTTATGTGGACATTAATGGATTTAATGAAATATAAGTCTTGGACCTTATCCTGGAACTTATTAAACTTCCCTGTAACGCTGGACAGACACACCGACCCGTGACATCTTCATCCAGTCTGCTAGCATCTAATGACCACTACCTGTGCAGGAGGTGACTGGTGATGTCTCATCAGAGCGCATGCACACTGCAGTGTGCTTATCTATTCAATTTCGTCCATTGCCACCAGATAACTTAACACAACATATATAATAACTTCACACTCCTGTATTATGGTGTACTTTACTTACTAGTTTTTGCGCCTTAAATGTCTCCACTCTTGTCTACTATGGCTTGTAACCGACGTGTTCTGCTATCAGGGCCGGTCATTGGTTAGTGGTGTCATGTAACTGATGCAAGCCCGATCCTTTTATTTTGCAAAATTGATATTAATAATTGAATATTATTATTATTGGGTTGGGTGCACAGGCAGACCGATACAGGCACACAAACGTAAAAAAAAGAGAGAGAAAAATGACAACAAAAGGGCACATGGGCACCCAGGAGGAAAAGAGGAGATGCCCAAGAACCCACCTGCACATACAGTGGGGCAAAAAAGTATTTAGTCAGCCACCAATTGTGTAAGTTCTCCCACTTAAAAAGATCAGAGAGGCCTGTAATTTTCATCATAGGTATACCTCAACTATGAGAGACAAAATGAGGAAAAAAAATCCAGAAAATCACATTGTCTGATTTTTAAAGAATTTATTTGCAAATTATGGTGGAAAATAAGTATTTGGTCACCTACAAACAAGTAAGATTTCTGGCTTTCACAGACCTGTAACTTCTTTAAGAGGCTCCTCGGTCCTCCACTCGTTACCTGTATTAATGGCACCTGTGTGAACTCGTTATCAGTATAAAAGACACCTGTCCACAACCTCAAACAGTCACGCTCCAAACTCCACTATGGTCAAGACCAAAGAGCTGTCAAAGGACACCAGAAACAAAATTGTAGACCTTCACCAGGCTGGGAAGACTGAATCTGCAATAGGTAAGCAGCTTGGTGTGAAGAAATCAACTGTGGGAGCAATTATTAGAAAATGGAAGACATACAAGACCACTGATAATCTCCCTCGATCTGGGGCTCCACGCAAGATCTCACCCCGTGGGGTCAAAATGATCACAAGAACGGTGAGCAAAAATCCCAGAACCACACGGAGGGACCTAGTNAATGACCTGCAGAGAGCTGGGACCAAAGTAACAAAGGCTACCATCAGTAACACACTACGCCGCCAGGGACTCAAATCCTGCAGTGCCAGACGTGTCCCCCTGCTGAAGCCAGGACACGTCCAGGCCCGTCTGCGGTTTGCTAGAGAGCATTTGGATGATCCAGAAGAGGATTGGGAGAACATCATATGGTCAGATGAAACCAAAATAGAACTTTTTGGTAGAAACTCAACTTGTCGTGTTTGGAGGGGAAAGAATGCTGAGTTGGATCCAAAGAACACCATACCTACTGTAAAGCATGGGGGTGGAAACATCATGCTTTGGGGCTGTTTTTCTGCAAGGGGACCAGGACGACTGATCCGTGTAAAGGAAAGAATGAATGGGGCCATGTATCGTAAGATTTTGAGTGAAAACCTCCTTCCATCAGCAAGGGCATTGAAAATGAGACGTGGCTGGGTCTTTCAGCATGACAATGATCCCAAACACACCGCCCGGGCAACGAAGGAGTGGCTTCGTAAGAAGCATTTCAAGGTCCTGGAGTGGCCTAGCCAGTCTCCAGATCTCAACCCAATAGAAAATCTCTGGAGGGAGTTGAAAGTCCGTGTTGCCCAGCGTCAGCCCCAAAACATCACTGCTCTAGAGGAGATCTGCATGGAGGAATGGGCCAAAATACCAGCAACAGTGTGTGAAAACCTTGTGAAGACTTACAGAAAACGTTTGACCTCTGTCATTGCCAACAAAGGCTATATAACAAAGTATTGAGATTAACTTTTATTATTGACCAAATACTTATTTTCCACCATAATTTGCAAATAAATTCTTTAAAAATCAGACAATGTGATTTTCTGGATTTTTTTTCCTCATTTTGTCTCTCATAGTTGAGGTATACCTATGATGAAAATTACAGGCCTCTCTGATCTTTTTAAGTGGGAGAACTTACACAATTGGTGGCTGACTAAATACTTTTTTGCCCCACTGTACCTGTGCTGGAGGGAGTCTGCAGGTGACAGAGGTGGTGGTGGATGTGCGTCTGCCAGGTGGATGATGATGATGGTATGGGTCCTGGTGACACCAGTGGAGCCAGGGAAATGGAGAGGTGGTGTGGAAGCCGTACTGGAGGGATCGTGTACTCTGGAGGCGTGGCGTGGGAAGCCAGCACAGAGGTTGAGCCGCTCGGGAAGGCAAAGCGGGATCCGTTGGATCAGAGATCGGGAGAAGGTCCAGGAGAGAGGAAGAGACAGGTAATCAAACACTTTCAATAGATCGTTTCTCAGAAAAGCTATACGGTAAAGAAAACAAGCATGCACACAACCACCAGCAGCTGACACCTAACACTTATATTTCAGTGTTATCAGCACCTCTGTGCTAGTTCTTACTCCCTCAACTGATATCATTCATGTTTCTATTTGAAATAAATACTTCAATCACAATTATAATCTTATCCAAATATTTTATTTACATTACTTAATTAGAATAAACAATATCCAGTTCATACTGAAGCTTTTTTATAGAGTTAATATAGTTAATTATACCACAGTTAGTTCCAATCAAGTAATTTCATTGGAGGACAGACATTCCTGAGTGTTTCGCAGGGTAAAACAGACATAGGAAGAAAAAGAAGTGTCCCGTCACCTTGCTTTCTGATTTGCAACCAAATGTCCTTCCGAGCAGGCCTCATCACTCTTAACACACCACACATGGCAAGATTATCGGTTTGGATTATCTTAAGAGCCATCCTGATAATCAGGGTTTGCAGGAAGGGGCAAAATCAGCATGAACATCTTGTTGTGTGAACCCAATATTTCATCATAACATCAAATTTTTGTGTTGCCTGGCAACAGCCTTGTTGTCTCATTTTCCTAATAGGACCATTCTTGTTGAAGGAGCCTGATAAATGATTAAATAAATTAACAAATCATAATCTGTTCTTGCTTGTTGTTATATAAATAAAATGTGCTTGTAAAAACTGTGGTATAAAAGCAATATCACACTCAAGGTTGTGCTGTTGTACCAAATATCTGCAGTAGCGTGATTATCTGCGGCATTCGGCCTGCAGCTTATGCCTATGACCGAATCACACCAGCGCTGATATTTGGTACAACGGCACTCCCTTCCCTCTCATGTGATATTGCTTATAGTATATAATGCTGAGTTTTTCCTCCACTTGTATTTGTAATCAAACACCATTTAATGTGGAACTAGTACCACATGTAACTGGAACATTTGATGATTCTAAAGAGGCAAGTATCCAAAGGATGACAATAAACAAAAAGAAAAAGAAAGATGAATTCATGCATGAATGACTTATGTAGGCTATGTGATTTACTAATTTCTTTCATTTGTGGTATGTTATTACAATTTTAGAAGGTGAAGATTTTTACCATCCCACAAATGTAACAAATGAATTTATTACATTTAAAGTTGCAAATTTTTGTTATGTTTGCGGGTTATTATGTTTGTGGGGCTAACACCCCACTGACAACATTAAACAAAACACCTTCAAGTTACACTTTTATACTCATCCTTTTATCTGACACTCTTTTCACCTCCAGAACAAACTCCTCTTTCAAGAAGATTCTTACTATCCATATCACCACTCCCCACCAGATTAAGTTATACAACCTCAGTATTATTTCTGTCGCAATAGCATCACTCTTCCTCCCTTTGTCATGAATCTTGATGTTAAGCTTGAGCAGCATTTATCTTTTAAAAAAATGTTTGTCATCTTTTCAAAGTTTATTTTCTCCAGCTCAAAAACATAGCCAAACCTCACCCTTTTCTCCCCCAACACGATGCTGAAAGGCTGATCCATGCCTTTGTTTCATCCAGGCTGGACTACTGCCGTCTTTATAGAGATCTCTGGTGGTTGCCTGCAGAAGCTATAGCACAGAACTGTGCTGCAAGGATTCTGAAAAGAGGTCACAAGTATGACCACATCACACATGTTCTTCAGTCTCTTTGCTGGGCACCCATCCGCTACAGAATTCATAATAAAATTTGCCTTCAGCTGACAGAAAACCTCTCTAACATCACAGAGAGCATGTAGTGGAATAAAAACACTTCAAGTATTTTAGTCTTTTCTGGCTATTTTTTGGATTAACATATTTTTCTTTTTGCTGTTTATTGGTTTGTAATTGTTCTGAAGTAATTTAAGTCACTGAAGTCAAACATGATCAACTTTTCAGTGAAAACATCTAAATAAGTAACAGTCATAGTGATTTCTTGATTTAGATGTGGTGGCATGAAAAATGGTTGAATCAAACTTCCAGTTGTCATGCACGTAACAGAGTATGCAACAGTTTCAGGAAGTTAAACTGATGCTGTGAATGCAGGAAGAATTGTCAAATGAATGAAATCTTTGTCCGGACTTGCAGTCTACAACTTTTCTCCAACAATGAACGGTAAAGCATTTTCTTCTCTATTTCCTCATTGTTTTTCAAATTAACTAACATAAGAAAGTTTGGTATCTGTTTGGTGTATTTTAATTTTTTTTATGTTACAGAAAGATTTTTCCAAATTTGTCTCTTAAACACAAAAGTGTAGCACATACTTAGAGAGTATGGACATTTTATGAGCATTTGGTTATTTTGTGTGAGATTTTTGATCTGATCATGAAATTTACTGAAGCAGTAACCAAAGACTCCAAATGTTTAAAATGTTCTCTCCTTATGCGCTTTACAACTGTGAAGTAGCTTTTAATAATGTTACTTTTTTATTTGAGTTAGAAAAGGAGTTTAGTTATTATCATCTATTCTATTATTATTATCTATTCTTTGTCGTCCTTGCTGTTTAGTCTAGCAGAAGAACATTTTAATAGACGGATTGGTTGAGAAATGTACCAACCAATCTTCTCTGTAGTTATGAGTGCATTGCTCCAGTCTATTGTGGTAAAACTCTCAATTTACTGATCATTCTACATTCCAATCCTCACCTTTGGTTATGAGATTTGGATCAGGAGCAAAATAATGAGACCCCACATACTTGCAACTGAACTGAATTTCCTCTGTGGCCAGTGTCAGACTTAGAGATTTAGTGAGGAGACCCATCTTCTCAGAGAAGTTCAAAGTAGAGTCGTTGCTCCTCTACAACTGCTTAAGATGCCTCCTGGTCGCCTCCCTCTGGAGGTATTCAGAACACATCCATGCTGAAGAGATGATAGTATAACCCCCCCCCGGGAATTATATTTATAACTATCTGCAAGTTTATTCATTGTGTATATTTCCAAGTTTTGACAAACAACAAAAGGACAACAAAATATCATGCTTTCGGCTCACTAATTATGCTCTCCAGCCCTGCTGATCACACTGACTCTGATAAAAGCATACATTTTGTGTTGTAGTACAGTCAACAGATGGCCTCTGATATGTGAAGTAAAAATTTTATATTTATTTTGTGTCGTGCCACAAGTTAGTTATAAAACGAGTTACAGAAAAGGCGAGTTGGTTCAAAGCTTCATATCTGGAGAACTATTGTAAAACAATCCCCCTGCTGAGATACTTCTATTCTCTTATGCAAATGGATGTTTAGCACATTGACATTTTTTTAAGTCCGGGGGGTGATTGTAGGCATCTAGGAATTCAGTTTTCAGTAAACCTAGTGTTAAGATGAGTAACGAGTGAGAGTATAAAAGAGACACGTGTACAGCTTTAATCATTAGCATTGCTCTTTTTTTCAGGTCCAGGTTCAATTAAAATGGTCCTATTGGGAAAAACTGGAGCTGGAAAAAGCAGCCTAGCCAACACCATGTTTGAAGATCAGCTGTTCACTGTCAGCCATACAATGAACTCTGAAACAAAGAAATGTCAACCAATGACTAAATCTATCAATGGAAGAAATCTTACCATCATCGACACTCCTGGTTTCTTTGACACAGACAGGCCTGAGGAAGAGCTGAAGCCAGAGATTGTGAGGTGCATCACAGAGTGCGCTCCTGGGCCACACGCCTTTCTGATTGTACTCAAAGTGGAAAAATTCACAGAGCACGAACAGGCTGTCATTGAGAAAATCTGTACATACTTCTCTAGTGATATACTGAAATATGCTGTAATTGTCTTCACTCATGGAGACCAGCTCCCCGATGCAATGACAATCACAGAGTTTGTTTGTCAGAATAAGCTTGTGAGTGAACTGGTGAAGAAGTGTGGTGAGCGCTGCCACATCATTGATAATAAATACTGGAACAATAACCCAAAGGAGGAATACAAGAGCAACCAGTTCCAGGTAAAAAGTCTACTTCAAACCATTGACACGATGATGAAGGAAAATGATGGAAGCTACTACACCAATGAGATGCTGCGAGCGGTGGAACTAGAACTAAAGCAAGAAGAGGAGAAGATTCAACTGCAGTCAGGCAACCTGTCAGAGGCAGTGATCAGAGAGAGGGCTAAAGTCAGTGTTTTTAACAAACTCTTGATTAGATTTGCTGGCACTGCAACAGGTGTGTTGTTAGGAGCCATTTTTGGTGTAGTCGTTATGGTTGGAGCAATCGTGACCATTTTACAGGATCCTGAAAAACCAATACAACTACGTACTGCTGCAGTAAAAACAGCAACAGTCAGTGCAGGGGTGGCATGTGGAGTTGGAGCAACAGCAGTTGGAGGAGGATTGGTACCAACAGCAGCAGCAGCTGGAACTTTTGCAGGGTTGTGTGCTGCAGTAGGAGGAGTCAAAGGTGGTATCATAGGATATAAAACAGCAGAAAAAGCAACAACACCAAGGGAAGCTGCAAAGGTGGCTAATGAAAAAGTGAAGAATGAGGCCCAGTCTAACCTAAATAAAGTCCATATGATATTTGTTACCATATATTTCCAAAGCATCAGAAGAAGTGGGGAAACCCTTTTTGAAAAGTCACATGTCTCTGTAAAATGAAAATGACAAATGAGCCTGAAAGCACATTTTATTTGTTAAATTGATTATAAATGATGAACTGTACTGATTGTAAAAGATTGTAAAAGATGAACTGAAGTTGTAACATTTACTGATTGTTTACAAAACAACCAGCGTGTGATAGGGCCTTGACTTCATTAAATTTGTACAGGACTCCATTACTCGCCTTTCCCCTAATGTTTTTCAGAAGTGTGCATTCAGCACTTTTCAGCATGAACTGAATGCAACATAGTGCTTATGAATGGTGAAAATATTTTCAGCCTCAGGCTAACGTACAACAGCATTGTAAAATTATCATTTCACTTTTCTGTATAAGTAAAAGCCCTGACTACAGAAACTGTTTCATACCTTATAACATCATTACTATAGATCACCACTCCTGGAGTGTGTGCTGTATGTTGTTGTGTTCCTGCAGCATGTAGAGCCATTTTCAAGTATTTTATGTAGTTTTATGCTAAGAGAGAAGAGAGAACGACATACCAGTAATTTACCTATCCTCTAAATTAAAGGGAGTGGAAAATCTTAGAGAGAAAGATTGTTTACTCTTGTAAGGGTCCTGTATCATTAGAGGTGCAATGGTTTGTAAATACTCCGTAATCCGCACAGATCTCTCCCTACGGTTCGGCATTTTCAGCATGTTCGACAAAAATAAATAAAGAGTTGTGTTCATGTGGAGGACCGATGCGCCACCAGTTGAATCCAAATGAGAACAGCACAGTGGTAGTCATGGCTAGCGGAAGGGGAGCTCGAAAAACCATCTGCACAGTTTGAGTGGCATGTAGGGGAGTGGCTTCCCTGTAAAATACAATGATGAGAGAAGCAGGGTGGCAGACAAAACAATTAAGCACCCATTTGAAGCAACATCATCCTGGCATGTCAGTGACAGGATCCAACACAAATGCTGCAGTGCAAAATCCATTAATCACCATTGCACTTAAGAGCACTTAGAGAGCACAATCTGACCGAGCTAAAGCGATAACAAACACTATTGTATAGAGGGCAGCCATCTTGAACAGCGCATGGGGGGCAGTTGCGGGGTTCAGTATCTTGTTCAAGGATACTTCGACACGTAGCCTCTTACAGGGACACAGGATCAAGCTCCGGTTTCCCAATCGGAGGGTGACATCCTTCCCGAAAGACTACGGCTGCCCCGACGCAGCGGTGGGTTCAGTATCTTGCCTAAGAATACTTCGACGTAGCTTGCTGGAACCGGGGTTTGGCCCGCCATCTTTTGAACAAAGTGCGATCTCCCTTTAGCTAGACTATGTAGCCCGCCTAAATATGATAAAATATGATGTTATTTTTACTTTCTTTGCATTGTCAGAGCGACAGGCAACTAGAAGGACCCAACAATGACCTCCAAGGACACAGAGGGCTTTTATATAGAAAATATCCAGGAAGGATCATAAAAATGTGCTTAAATAATTAACAGGACACACTTGCCATAAAGAAGAATACTGTATAAACTTCGAATGATATCTCATTATGAAAAAAGTTGTCAATTCGTACTATGGCGGCATTTTTCTTCAGGGCAGCATAAATCACCAGAACATCACTTCCGGCTGCGACCCCAATTACTGAAGTTATTTAGTCTATTGCAAAGCCATCAGAGGCACACAGAGTGATGTCTAATATGAAGCTGAACATGTTTATTGGTGAGTATCCACTTAGGCAAGTTTCAAAACTGTAGCTATTAACTACTAAGTTATTTTGTACTGCCTTTAGCACTGGATTGACATCTTGACCTAAATGCTTGTATTTAATGAGCATTGAGCAGAAAATGTTGCACTAAACGTTTCACAAAATAAACGGGGAGCAAAGTTATGTCTTTTCATTTGCTTTTCTCTCTGCTGGTCCAAAAAGTGATATGAGTTTTTTATCCATTGTACCACTATGTATCATGCTATTTTACAGCTTTCAGTGTCTGGGTAGGCATATAGATGATGAAATATTACCGTAGGTTTGTTCTAAAATATAACTTATGTTCTCAGGCCTTTCCACTCTTATGTTTTTTATTTAAGTGTGTGTTTGGAAATTTGACAGTAGTTTTCTGTAAATGTCTGAGTGACCACAAGAGGGAGTTATTAGGTCACATTATTTAGTGTTAGGGTTTTTCATTTTAATCTTCATAAAGTATGTTTTGAGAATGTAGCTTATTTATTACTTTTTGCTGCTTCTCTTTGTGGAATTACAGCTGCTCGTGTAGAAAACCTGGCAATCTTGCAGGCTCACATGTGATTTGTTATGGAACTAGGGAGTCTGGACGTGTAAATTATTCCGTCCTGGGCTAGCTTTTTTAAACAGGACCAGTCTCTTAACAGGTCAAGGAAAGAGACTCTGACATGATGCACAGATGACATGGAGACCAGCTACGTGCCAGAGTATAACCTGAATTGGTTGAAGAAGAGACTGAGACTTTCGAAGCACACATACAAGAGCAAAACATCAAAAATAACTCACCTGCTGAGATTGATGTGGATCTACCTGTGCAACAACCAGTTTCTGTCACCACAGTGACTGTGAGGTGCTCTGGTCGTATATGCAAGTAACCAAAGCGATACCTGGAATAGCCTTAACCAGATAAATTAATATGGAAATGCTATAATGTACTATTGTTGTTTTATACTAGTATAGTATTGATTTTTGAAATAATTAGATACATGGTAATTGACTGGCCCAAATCCATCGGTGTTTGTCCGTGTCTCTTTCCTGTCAGCTCAGAACCCAGTCAACTAAGGCAGAAGGCCGCCCATCCTGAGCCGGGTTCTGCTAGAGGTTTCTTCCTGTTAAAAGGGAGTCGTTCCTTTCTGCTGTCACCAATCGTGCTTGCTCATGTTGGGGGATTGCGCTGAATTAACAATACAACCCAATCGGCTTGTTCCTTAGATAGGAAATGTTTTATTATTAATTGATTGATTTTTCTGTAAAGTACCTTGAGAATACTTTGTTATGATCTGCCGCTTTATTAAGAAATAAACTTGAACTTGAACATATGCTTGCAGCACGAACTTGTGACATCAACTGACCAGTCATAAACCTTTCTCAGTTTCTCATCCACTCACAGAGTTGTTTTGCAGATGAAATGTTCAAAAGCAAAAGAAACATAATCTCACACACATATCAACGGGTAGCATATTTCAACAGAACACCGGTTCAAGCATTAGCCGACTGAGACATGGTTACGGAAAAGTTGGGTCTGCGGCGGGGGAACGTTACGACAGTGAGCTTTCACAGGGGACCAGTAGGGGGAGAGCGAGAGCAAAACTTACTTAGTTCTGCTTTAAATAATAAATAACTCTAAGATTTCTGGTTGTAGCCTAAACATCACATCAAAAATTAAAAATGACATTAGATCTTGATTTTTTGCAACATTTCATAAGCAAGATTAAAGAGAGGTGGAGCAGAGGAAACAAGGATTGAGATGACACCATGAGATCGTCACAGAAAATGTGCAGCAAAAGAAAGTTTGTTGACTAAAATTGAACCTTTCTTGATCACCATGGTAACAAATGAATCTCCCAATATGAGATCTGTCAGGATATTTTAATACCCCTAAGTTAAATAACTATCAAAAAGACCATCAGTCTGACACAGAGTATGGTTTCAATGAGCTTTGCAAAGGAGAATGCCCCAACCAAGGTGTGGAGACGATTCTGATGTGTTCACCTCTGCATTGCCTTTTTATTCACAAAGACATCTCCTATCTGGAGGAAGCAAGGAAGGGAAACAAATGTTGGTCAGATAATAAAGTCAGAGTGGAATAAACAATCACTCCTGTGGATAAACGACAGGAACTAGTCGTAAACCAATTGGTGTCTAAGATAAAGACAGAAGTGTTTTTACAAGTCAGGGCAAATCTAGATCACTGACTCCTGCAGCATGACCTTTGACCTTTTCAACACATCGTAAAAAAAACTTAAAATCCCCAACATTCCCCTCCTGTTTACGATTTGGAAAAGGTTAAAGCACAATACACCGAAGCAAAAATAAAATATAAGAGTAAGGGAAACTCAACGTCGGTATCAGCACATTATCCCTTGCAGTACACAGTTTCAAGAAGGACAACATGGAGTTGAGTTTTATTACCACAAAAGAACTCAGACTTTGTCTTCTTCTTCAGCACGGTGTTGAAGTATCTGCTACTGAATTAAAGCTTGTATGTTTGCTTCAGTTTTCACAGAACAAAGACATAGCAATAAGAAGACAAAGCAGGATGAGTCCAGTAATAACAGGTGTTAGGATCTTCAGCATCCAATACCACCATGGGCCACTGAGAAACCAAGAGAAAAAGTTCCAGGCAGTGACGGTTCCATCTTGTGACATAGCCTTTTGGAGATTTTGAAGAGATTGCATACTTTCAGCAATGAGTGTGTCATTTTCTCCAGGAATGTATGTGCAACATGTCGTACCAACCATAACACACACTCCTCCTCGTTCGGCTGTGAGTGTGTCCAGCACAAATCCATGATGTAGAGTCATCGTCTTCATTGCGTCGATTTCTTTTTGTCTTCCTTTCTGGATGTCCAGTTTGAGGTTCATAAAGGACTTGAAACTGTAGTCAAACATTTCCAGTCGAAGAATGTTCTCAGCCACTCAGTGATGAGCGTTGTAGAGTGGAGATAGTTGTCTTCATCTGTAGTTGGAGGTTTCCAGACCCAGTGTTGTGCTGATACATCAAGTGTAACAATTTTTTTTTTTATTATTTTTTATTTATTTATTTTTTTACCTTGACTGTATCTTGTATTTTCCATTTTCTACATGTTATGATCACAGGTTATTTCAAGGGTAAAATCTATTCTCTATCTGAACATTATTTTTCTCCTGGATGTAATAATTATCTCTAGTCTCTTGATTCTTTATTGGTTCAAAAATTTTGTTTAGTTTTGGAGTGGCAGTGATTTGTGATGGATAGTTAAGAAGAGGTTTTATTGAGCACTAACAAAATGTAACAAATGAACGTGAACTAGTTCATTTTTAGATTTGTGAACTTGGCTCATTTTTCAAAAAAATGAACTATGAACATGAACTAGTTCATTTTCATCTGTGTGAACTGAACTTTGAGCTAGTTCTTTTTAAAGAGCAACTAACCCCCAAATCAACTTTTTTTTGCTGATAAACTGTCTAAACGGGTGTCTAGTAGTCTTAACTACATGTCCCAGGCATTATTTTGATATTTTAGTGCATATTTGTTAAAATCTTAACTTTAAGCCAAAAAACGTCTGTGTAGCTCCCTCCTAAGGTTAAACAGTGTACTGCATTCGAATTTCGAATCCAGTTTACTGATTAGCTCTGAGGTTCTTAAGATTTTGTGACGTGGCAGCTCTGCCGCTGCCGAGTATAAAAACGGCTCAGCCGTAGACACGCCTCCTATCGAGCTGGAGTTTGAATAGAGAGAACTGCTAACGTCTTCGATTTTCAGGTTAGCGATTTGATAGCATAGCATTTAGCGTTATTAACTTAGATTTTAGTTCCAATATTTAGTGTAGAAAATTATATGCCGGAGTTTGCAGACAACATTTTACCCGCGATTCCTTCACCAACTTGCTGGAGCATGAACGAGGCTTTGTGAAGAAGCTGGTTCTGAAGAGGGAGACTGTCCCGTTGCTTTTACACGGCAGAGCTAAAGTACACCGACACTGCTGCCCCGCCAACAAGAGGATTTAAGGCGCCAGTCTGAGGTGAGTGAGCAAAATAAGGAGCTAAGAATTACGTTTTACCAAGGTTGATTACAGCAGTGATAATAGCAGTGTTTGTGGTTTATACCTGCAGTGTGAGACACTCGTATATTACCTTGTTCTGTCAGCTTTGAATAGTATCTAGTAGTTCAGTCATGCAAATGCTAAATTACAATATGAACGAGTCTGGGCGTTATGACACTGAGCTGCAAAGGTACAGGCATGTTATATCCACTATCCACTTTGTGTTGATATTTTATACCGGGGTGCTGGTTTCAGGCCCGGAGTGGCTAATCGGGAGGACCGGGACAATTCCTGGTGGTCCGGTGATCGCTCCCTCCCTCCCTTTTTCTTTTCTTTTTTGCGGGCCGGTGTTTAGTCATGTTTCTGTGTTGATCACGTAACCTACGCTGCTACCTGGTCCTGGGCCGTCTCCACTGTCGGCTCTGTTTTTTTTTTCTTTCTTTCAGTCGCACCTGACGTAACACGTCAGTGAGCTCGGCCAGCTGTGTTTA
>SSNP01000421.1:0-13872 GCA_006937955.1 Pachypanchax playfairii | reverse complement strand
CATCTTTCCTTCAGTTTTCAAGCAAGCCACTGTCACTCCGCTGCTGAAAAAAACGTCGCTCGACCCGGCCCAGGTAGGAAACTACCGGCCAGTCTCGCTCCTACCGTTCATGTCCAAGATCCTAGAGCGAGCCGTTTTCACTCAAGTCTCACAGTTCCTCCATGACAATAACCTACTTGATCCTTATCAATCAGGCTTTAAGCGAGGCCATTCCACTGAAACCGCTCTTCTCTCAGTTGCAGAGTCACTACGGGTTGCCAGATCGGCTGGTCTCTCCTCAGTACTCGTACTCCTCGACCTGTCTGCTGCTTTCGACACAGTCAACCACCTCATTCTCCTCTCGACGCTATCTAAGCTTGGCATCTCAGGGCCGGTCCTCTCATGGTTCACCTCGTACCTTGCGGAAAGATCTTTCAGAGTCTCGTGGCATGGACAGATGTCCAGTCTGCATGAGCTGGCAACGGGTGTCCCACAGGGCTCGGTCCTTGGTCCTCTCCTCTTCTCTTTATACACCACCTCATTAGGCGAGATCATTCGCTCCCATGGCTTCTCCTACCATTGCTACACTGACGACACTCAGCTCCTCCTCTCCTTCCCTCCAGACGATACCTCCGTCTCAATGTGGATATCTGCCTGCCTCTCAGATATCTCGGCGTGGATGAGGGATCGCCACCTTCAGCTTAATCTGTCCAAAACTGACCTCATTGTCTGTCCTGCCAGTAACTCCTTACCTCCTCAGATAAGCGTGCAGCTTGACTCCATCACGCTGTTCCACAAAACCTCCGCCAGAAACCTTGGTGTCATACTGGACAACCAGCTGTCCTTCAAGGAGCAGGTTAACTCCGTAGCTCGCTCATGTCGATTCGCTCTTTACAACATCAGGAAAATCAGAGCCTTCCTGACAGACCACACCACACAGCTTCTGGTCCAGGCCCTGGTCTTGTCCCGCATCGACTACTTCAACTCTTTGCTGGCCGGTCTTCCGGCGTCCTCGGTTAAACTTCTGCAGATGATTCAGAACGCAGCAGCACGTCTGGTCTTCAACCAGCCCAAGAGGGCTCATGTCACTCCGCTGCTCATTTCTCTGCTCTGGCTTCCAGTTGCAGCACGCATCAAATACAAAGCTCTGCTTCTGGCTTACCAGACTCTAACACACACAGCTCCTACTTACCTTCACTCCTTCATCCAAACCTACATTCCCACGCGTCAGCTACGCTCAGCCGCTGAAAGACGCCTAGCGCTTCCACCACAACGTGGCATGAGATCATGTTCCAAACTCTTCTCCTCTGTTGTCCCCCGATGGTGGAATGACCTACCAAACTCGGTCCGATCCTCAGAGTCGGCACCTACTTTTAAGAGCAGACTTAAGACTCACTTCTTTAAAGAACACTTTCAGTCTTAATGAGGAATTGATTTATGATTTATGATAGCGATTTGGGAGTTTATCTCTACAAAAAAAAAAAAATTGATACACTTGATGTATCAGCGTCGGCATTAAACTGGACTCCAAACAGTCCGCCTCCTTATTTTGTTTCCTTCTCTTTGATTTCTTGCTTGTATGTTCTCTCAATGTAAGTCGCTTTGGATAAAAGCGTCTGCTAAATGACAGTAGTAGTAGTAGTAGTAGTTTTCTTCTGTTTGGCCAAAAGAAAGGACAGTTGTGTCCCAAGTCCATCCATGAAAAGAGAGCTTGAAAGTGCTGGATTGGGAGAAAGGAAAATCCTTTTTCCAGGTAGGTTCACAGTATGTATTGTTTAGGACCATTCCCTTATTTAAAGTGCCACAGGTTTTTTGGTAGGAAATTTGAAGTGAAATGAATCTTAATGTGTCTACCCAAGAAAACACTGGACAGTTTTGTCCTGGTTAAAGCTGAAAGTCTTGATAAAGTTTTCTCCTCAGTGAGGCCCACAACATATGTTCTGGACCCTATTCTGACAAGAATTTTAAAACAATTTCATGGATTTATTAGAGATGAGATTTTAAATCTGATGAATTGGTCACTTCAGAGGGGTTTTTTTTTCTGCTGCTTTTAAAGGGCGGTGGTGAGGCGATTGTTGAAGAGGAGAAAGTTAGATTTTAATGATTTTAACAACTTCTGACTGGTATCCAACTTGCCATTTTTAAGCAAAAATTTAGAAAAGCTTGCTTTAATTCAACTTCATGATTTTATCAACACTCATAATGTCCTAGAGAAATTTCTGATTGGCTTTAGGGTGAACCACAACACCGAGACGGCCCTTCTGAAGATTTTAAATGATCTTGCAGTAAATTATGATGCCCGAAGTGTGACAGTGTTGGTTCTGCTGGATCTAAGTGCTCCCTTTTGATACAGTAGACCACACTATTCTTTTAACCCATTTAAAACAGATTGGCCTCTCTTGTGCTGTTAATAGATTTACTTCCTACCTCACACACAGGACTTTTATGGTGAGTTTGGATACCTGTTCCTCTAAAGTCCACTGCATCACATCTTGTGTGCCCCAGGGTTCAATTTTAGGCCCAGTGCTTTTTAACCTCTATACGGTCCCTTTTGGAGACATGGGATGAATTTCCACAGCTATGCTGATGATACACAGTTGTATATCTCCTGGTGACACGCATCCAATGGATGCACTTTTTAACTGCATTTTAGACATTAAATCCTGGATGGAAGAAAACTTTCTACAGCTCAACCAGGACAAAACTGAAGTTTTAGGGTGTATTCAGACCTGCACTGTTTGGTCCACTTTAAGCGGATCAGAGTTCCCTTGGAGTGCTGGTGCGCATCTTTCATGCAGGTCTGAATGCGCACAACCGAACTCTGGTGCGGACTAAAGAACCGGACCGAGACCCACTTTTTCAGGTTGTGTCGGTCTGCTTCCAAACAAACTCGAGTCGGTTCGCTTTAGTTCTGAATATGAACCAGTCTCGATCCGAAACAACTGCAGGATTTATGCGCCCTTCTGCCCACACCGGGAGCGTTACCATGGCGACGCGTTCTTTTTCCGATCTCACCAGCGTCAATCAGAAGTAATTCTCAGCAGGGGCACAGTGTGCGGACAGAAAGTGAACTTATTAATTATTAATATTTCCAGCAAGTCCTGTTTAATTTCACTAAACAGCTTATTTTATTAGATATTATCAGATATTATCTGTGTTAATGCGTGGAGCAGCAACGTAGCAGCAGGATCAAGCCTTGACAAGGGTTGAAAGACAGTTTTTATATATTCAGTAAATGAACAGACAGCCATTTAATTTATTGTTTTCCACTGTCACGGCCTGCTTGTTGCTGCTCCATTAACACAGACACAGAGGTTGGAGCGCTAAGATCCTCTCCAACGCAAAACGCAGCAGCTGTGAATCCCTGACGCGTTGCTGAGATCAGAGCAAAACTGCGCCTCTCTGGTAACTCTTCTGGGGGTTAGGCTCAACAAGCTACTGTAGGAAAAATTAGGCGTTTTCTGCTGCCAATGCTAAAGCTGCTCCTGACACTAAGTTCTGCAGCTCAATAACAGCACTATGACACGCAGAGCAGGAAGGTTTTCCTTCATATACGGGTATGTGCTTGGAGTGCCGCACTAGTCACTGCTGTCCAATGGCAGCACTGATCGCCACACGGGGGGATTTTTCTACAAAATAAACTTTACTTGCAAAATGTGCATTCTGAATGCAAACCACACCAAACGAAAAAAATAAAGTCCGCTTTTGGTCCTCACCAAACAAGCAGACTAAAGGACTTTTCTGGTCTGAATACACCCTTAGTCATTGGTCCTGAGGCCCAGAGAGAGAAACTTTTACCAAAACTACAATCAGTGTCTTTTAATCCATCTTCATATGCAAAGACCTTGTGTGTGATTTTTGACTCTGAGCTGACTTTTGCCCCCTACATAAAAAACATAGCTAGAATAGGTTTTTATCATTTAAAGAACGTCAACAGAGTCCACCCCATTCTCTCTCGGGCTGATACGGAGACGCTGATGCATGCTTTTGTCACCAATAGAATTGACTACTGCAATGCCCTCCTTTCTGGTCTTCCTAAAAAGAGAATTTCAGGTCTACAACTTTTACAAAACTCAACAGCACGTGTCCTGACGAACACCGGGAAGCGGGAGCACATCACTCCGGTTTTAGAATCACTGCATTGGCTCCCCGTATGTTTCAGGATCGATTTTAAGGTTCTCTTGAGGGTTTTTACGTGTCTTAACGGTCTTGGGCCTTGTTATCTTTCAGAATAGTTTTAACCATATGAACCCTCATGGTCTCTGCGCTCTTCTGGCAGCTGTCTCCTTGTCATCCCTAAAGTCAGGAGACACACCCGCAGCGAGGCTCTCGCCTCTGGAACGGGCTGCTGGTGGACCTCAGGGCCGCAGAGAACGTAAATGTTTTTAAGAAAATGCTCGAGACCCACCTTTTTAGCTTAGCTTCTAGGCATTGATTATTTATTTATTTGATATTTCTATTCTATCTTTTATCAGAGTTTTACTACAGATTTAGTATTTTACTATCTATATAACCTTATTACAATTTTATTAATTTAGCTCTTATTATCTTATATTTTAACCTTATTTTATCCTTTTCCAGTGTTTCCTCTGTGGGAGCCCCCTGCCCAGGGGGCAGTGTTCGGCTGTGGCGGCCTGGGTGCTTTCCGGGTGTGCCTGGGTGGAGGTGGGGGTTTCCGCCCTCCCTCCCCTGGGCAGTATCAGTGCCTCGGCTGCTGCGGTGGATATGCTGCTGTCGGGGAAGATAGTTCCCCTGATGGCATATCCTTAACTTACCTTGTCTGTCTCATCTGAACTCAGCACAGTCTTGTTCTTTTATTTGTTTTGTTTTTTATGTTCTTAAGTGTTTGTGTGTGTGTCCATGTTTGTGCATGCATACGTGTGCGTGTCAGGTTATGAGTCTAATGATGGGTATTATTGTCACATTGCTTTTACATTGGTGGGGATGGGAGGGAATGTGGGTATGTGGTAGGGGTGCTTCGAATGATCGGCCACGGATAATTATCGCTCAATTTTCATGGAAAAGTGTGTGATCGCTGATCACTGCCTTTCATTGCCGATCACAAGTACTGGTACTCGGAGGGAGAGAGAGAAAGACAGAGAGCGAGCAAGAGAGACCAGCTGTGGGACTGTAAAAAGAACTGGTGCTTGGTGTGCAGCTATGAGAAATGAGCCACAGTCTATGAGCATGGCAGAGTTAGTGCTCTGAAGTTTGCTGATTAGTCTGCAGCTATGAGCTACGGTCTCTGAGCATGCCAGAGATTAGCGCTCTCAGCAGGACTGTTTTATTTGCCTTTTATAGTAAAAGGAGCCATCACACAATTTGTCCAGAAAGCGAAGGACAGGAATAGGAGTGGATGGATCTGAGTTGAATTTTTTTTGCATCTTTTAGAAAACACTAAATAGTTGTGATTAAAAGGCTGAACCTGCTGGGCACGGAGGAACCAAACTTTCTCTTCATGGAGTTGTTTTTACGACACATGCCTCCCCATGTCCAGACAGCGCTTGTGAACACTACTATCACTGACCCATGAGTGCTGGCTGAAGAAGCGGACCGTTTCTTTCTGGCCACACAACGCTACGCTCCAGAGTTCCTAGCTCCAACACGTAGCTACACGCCTCAACATGCTAACACAACGCCAAGAAAAGTGAATAATGCCGACGACGGCAGCTCTAAGCAGGGCTTGTGTTATTTTCACGCATGTTTTGGTGCCAAGGCAAAGAGATGCCGCTCGCCTTGCAACTTCTGCCCACCGGGAAATGGGAAGGCCTGCACTCAGTTGTGGTCGCGAGTGCAGGCGCGAAGGGTCGGCTGCTTTTTGTCGGAGACACTATCTCAGGTCGCAAATTCCTCTGCGACACCGGTGCACAGAGGAGCGTGCTACCAGCTACAGTAGAGGACACCGCCGGAGGTTCGCACGGCCCACCACTGACATCGCCGAACAACACCCCGTTATGGACGTACGGAGTTAAGCCCGTGGATGTTTGCCTTGGAGGTCAGAAGTTTACATGGGATTTCGTCACCGCTGACATTTTGTTTCCACTCCTGGGCACAGATTTCCTGTGTGCACATGGGTTGCTTGTTGATGTCAAAAATGGACGTTTAGTGGACACTTTGACCTTCTCCTCAATTACTTGTGTACACGTTGAGGGTTCTTATGATGGCCTTTTTAGCTCGCTGTCCGTCAGCGACAAATACCAAAGACTTCGTAGTAAGTTCCCCGGCCTGACACAACCCACCTTTTCAGCGGACAAGGTTAAACATGGAGTGGAACATTATATCGAGACTAAAGGTCCCCCCCATCCATGCAAAAGCGACTCAACTTGGAGATTTTGGAGATCGCTAAGGCAGAGTTCACTAACATGGAACGCCTCGGTGTCATTCGTCGCTCCGACAGCCCGTGGGCCTCTCCGCTTCACATGGTCCCTAAACCAGATTGTGGCTGGCGTCCGTGCGGTGATTATCGACGCCTTAACGACGCCACGATACTCGACTGCTACCCCATTCCCAACATCCAAGACTTCTCCGCACATCTGGCGGGGAAGCGGTTGTTCTCTAAGGTGGATCTAGTTCGAGGGTATCATCAAGTTCCGGTGCACCCTGCGGATGTACCGAAAACAGCGGTGGTGACGCCATTCGGATTATTTGAGTTTCTCAGGATGCCTTTTGGACTAAAAAATGCGGCTCAGTCTTTCCAGCGACTGATGGACTCAGTTTTAAGAGACATGCCTTACATTTTTGTTTACCTGGATGATGTCCTCATCGCTAGTTCGTCAGAGGAGGAACATCTGATACACCTCAAAACCCTTTTTACTAGACTGGAACAGCACGGATCAATAATTAACCCGGCAAAGTGCGTATTTGGGGTTTAGTCCATCCGTTTCCTCAGACACCAGATCAGCAGCAAGGGGGCCACGCCGTTGTCGTCAAAGGTGGAAGCAGTTTCCGCTTTTCCCCGCCCTGATACAGCACGGGGACTACGAGAGTTTCTCGGGATGGTTACATTTTACCACAGTTTCATCCGCCACGCGGCCGACATCATGCACCCGTTGTACGCTGCCCTTAAAAACAAGAAGCCTAATGACTCTATTGATTGGTCAGAAGAACGCATCAAGGCTTTTGAGGAGACGGAGGGCGCGCTGTGTCGAGCGGCGTTATTGGCTCATCCAGTGATGAGAGCACCCGTCGCCCTCACTACCGACGCATCTGATTATGCGGTAGGAGCGGTGTTGGAACAGTGGGCCAATGACACCTGGCCACCTCTGGCCTTTTTCAGCCGCCAACTGACTCCTAGGGAACGTAAATACAGCACCTTTGATAGAGAGCTGTTAACGGTGTGGTTGGCCATACGCCATTTCCGTTTCACCCTAGAAGGGCGGGTCTTTGTTGTTTTTGTGGATCATAAACCCCTTACCTTCTCTATGTCAAAGGTGGCCAAACTGTGGTCTGCACGCCAACAGCGCCAGTTGTCTTTCATCTCTGAATACACTACAGACATTAGACATATCTCGGGGAAGTCCAACGTGGTTGTAGATTGTCTTTCCAGGGCCACCATCGGAACGGTACAGCTCGCCCTAGACTTTTCTAATATGGCCGCTGACCAGGCTATGGATCAGGAGATCCAGGCGCTCAAGGGTTCGGACACGGGCTTGCACCTTGAGGAGGTTATGGTCGGAGATTCAGGTGCCAAGTTGTGGTGCGACCTCTCCACAGGACTGCCCAGACCTTTGGTCACAGCAAGTTGGCGGCGTACTGTTTTTGATGCGGTACATGGCCTTTCACATCCTGGCAGGAAAGCGTCCACTAAGCTAGTGGCTCAAAAGTTCGTCTGGAAGGGGCTCAAAAAGGATGTGAAAGCTTGGGTGGACTCATGTGTGCCCTGTCAGCGTGCTAAAGTGACCCGCCATACCAAGACACCGCTGGCACCATTCGTGGTTCCTGAGAGGAAGTTCGACCATGTCAACATTGACCTGGTGGGTCCATTACCTCCCTCGCATGGGTTCAGTTACGTCCTCACAATGGTGGATAGGACGACACGTTGGCCGGAAGGCGTTCCTCTCACCTCTACTTCAGCAACAGATGTGGCTCAGGCGTTTATAGGAACCTGGATTGCCCGTTTTGGGACACCTTCAGACCTTTCTTCCGACAGGGGCTCGAAGTTCACATCGGAGGTCTGGAATGGAATTGCTGAGAGCCTGGGAGTTAAACTACACCGTACTACCTCTTATCATACCCAAAGTAACGTTTTGTGTGAGCGTTTCCACCGCTCCATGAAGGCAGCCCTGCGCGCGAGCCTTACAGTGTGCAACTGGGTGGACAAGCTTCCCTGGGTTTTGCTGGGCCTCAGAACTGCTCCTAAAGAGGATTTGAATTCCTCGTCTGCAGAGTTAGTCTATGGACAGGTGCTGAGGGTCCCTGGAGACTTTATTGCTGAGGTGACAAAACCTTGGTGTGTGGTGACGGATCGTTCTTCCCTGTTGAAAGGCTGCGAGACACTCTTACCTGTCCCCACATCGCAGCACAGTAAACCGGGGTCCTGGGTGCCACCTGACCTGCATACTTCTGAGTTTGTTTTTGTTCGTCATGATGCTCACCACAGTCCTTTACGCCCTCCATATGATGGACCGTTTAAGGTCTTACGACATGAAGACAAGATTTTGGTCATTGACTTTGGAGGTAGACCTGAGACTGTCTCAGTGGACAGAGTTAAACCAGCCTGTAATGAAGGTCTTCATTACTTGTATTGTTATTTATTGATTTGATATGTTACAGGAATAAATATTCACACTGCAAAGGAATTAAACATTTTATTGTTTGATCTGAGCTGTGGCAGTTGCTCCTCAGCTGGTACTGTGGAAGACCTGTCCTGTAGAGAAAACAATGTTGACAGAGATGTAAAATTTAATTAAGTAATGTTGAAGCACTTGTTGTAAGTTATTGAATTTATAGTTTCATTGGAATGTGAATGTGGTGCAGAACCCTTACCTTGTCTCTTTCTTGTCCTGGTGTGTTCAGGCTCCCCTGGCACTTGAACCACCTTTTAAAGGTTCCAGAAGAGACCAAGTATTGATTGAATGGGGGGTGGAAGGAAGTTAAAGTTTTAAAGTTAGTGTTTGCAGTTTACTCTAACAGGTGAAATGTGTTTTTAATAAGTATATTCTCCTGTAAAATAATTGTAAGTGGGAGTATTTGAATATTAATTTGGTCAGTTGTAAATATTTTTCTAAATGTCAATAGTTTTGTTACCTCTGTTGTGGTGGGTCTGTTAAGTAGGTGGGGCATAAGGTATGAAAGGATGTCGGTTAGATTCATGAGGGATTTTGTTCTTTTGCTCTCCTAACTGCTGACTTCCTGATAAAGTACCACTACTGAAATGGCACCAGACCCACTGAACAGGGTTTTCTGTTGTATGTCCTGGCACTAAAGCATTGGTGGCAATAAACACCTGGTTGGTCTGCACCGTCTGCCTGTATCAAGCCTCCTGTTTATGTCCAGCCGCTGAAGGTCATTCTAACACAGCCCATGTGGACCCCACCGACGATGCAAGATTTTGTTTCAAATAAACAAACAAAAAGGGTGATTCGTGAACAAAATTTCCAGTTTTTCAAAAATAAAATGCTGTTTCACTCAAACGAACTTCTGGTTACACATTTTTTTTGTCTCTTTCGAAGAAAAAAATTGGAATTTAAACAAAATAATATGATGTGAATTTAAAGTGTTTTAGGTCAGTTTTGCTTAAATTTTTAAGATTTTTGGTTTCAGCTATTTATTTTTTGTTTGAACCACTTTTTTTTTATTGAATACTATGTTGTTTGTTTGACCACTTTTTTTTTATTGAATAATAAAGACACAAAATAAACTCCATAGGCTGCTTCTTTTTCTCTGGAAAATTATCAGAGAATCGACTTTCCTCTGGTTACGCTGTTTTAGATCATAAAACAATTTAATTTAGAAAAATTTAGTTTTGCAATCAGGTTTGTGTTCTGCATCTTCAATTGCTGCAAAATTCCTCTCAAGACAGAGTCATTTTATGGATCATTTTACATTATGTTTTGTGTGTCTGGCTGTTGGATAGGACCTACATAGTTTTTCAGTTCACGGAAGCCAATGTCTTTATCTATTAGCAGGAGCTAATGGCTGCGTGAGCTAGCAGTACCACTGTAGCAGTTGTTAGCCAGGTCCATGTAGGTGCTGTGTCACAGTATAGTTTAAGACATCATCCTGATCCAGTAAAATACTCAGTCGCTTTATCGCCGCGCTGTCATGTTTTTACGGTTTGCTGGGAGTGAAGTTGGCTTCTGATTCAAATAATGCGGTGAAACGCCGATTCCTCCTCATTCTGTTTTAGTGTAGCTATTCATTTGCTGTTTTAAGAAACTACAACAAGTAGACTTCTCAAACCTGCATAAAGTTATTTTATAGTAATTGTGGTGCATATAATACCAAGATCCAGATTTGTGAGATCGTATTTTCAGTTGTGAAGATTTGAGGAAGGAGCAAGTTTAGGATTTTTTTATTTATTGTTTTTAACCATCTGGAACATATGGGTACTTGCTTAGCTCAAAATCTACAATACTGAGAATGTGAAAGCCTAGACTGGGTTATTCTGGAAATAATACTTGAAAAACAGAAGGTATAAAGTCAGGTTTGTAATTGATGAAACCTTTATTTTTAATGTTTAATTCTTATTTGTGTTTGGAATCTTACTACATTATAACATCAAACAATGGTTTTAGAAATCATATGATTTTTTCTTTGCTTTTTTTCTGTTTCTTTCCTATAGTAAAATATTGACAAAGTTAAAAAGTCTAATTTTCTAAATAACCATTTTAAAATGTACCAGTTCTTATGTGGTTAGGATGCGGAAAATTGTGGTAACCTGCTGATCTATTGAATTTATTTCAAAAATTTTCATTAGGATTATATATTTTTATTGTATTATCATATAGACGAATAAGTTGGCAGGGCATCCCTTGATGGTACCAACATGAAGTTTTTCTGTTATCTGGGAAATGATTAAATGGTAAATGTCCTGTATTTGTATAGCGCTTTTCTAGTCATTCAGGGTAGGGGCTAACACTCATACAACCCGATACGCAGATCGGGGGGCAACATGGGGTTCAGTGTCTTGCCAGTCAGTCAGAAAACGGATCTGACAGACATGCGGATGTGCCGGCCTGGAATTGGATCTGGGGTGGAGTCAGCTGCTGTCTGGGTATGTTTTCTCCTGTGTGACCTTGGCTGACCTGATCAATGTGCGCCGGCCTTAAGGGTGTGGCTGCCGTGAGATTGACGGTCAAGCTGTTCTCTGTATCTTCATGTAATTTCTCCCCGTGGGACAATAAAGGCATATCAAATCAAATCAACCAAAACACCAGGAGAATAATTGACCTCCACATGTGGCTCAATTCCAAGTACAGCTGGTACTATTTGCAATTAAAATACATTAAAATGATTAATTATTTATTTATTCTTAAATATAACAAATACATTTTTTATATTTATTCATCTGAAAAATAAAAATTTAGTCTGATTTGATGTTAGACAGTAAAAGTGTTTTTGTGTTTTTATCTGAAGTGTGTGTAAATATCTAATTTCATATATATTTGTATATTTAATGTTCTTGATGTTTGGCTTGATTGCTAGAACAAAGAGGGATGGAGAGGAACAGAGAACGAGATGGTGAATGAGTACAGAGCAGAGAAGGAACAAGAGCCAGGTGAGAAAGACACATTAGTCAAAGACAGCTGTTTGCCTAAACTCATTAGATCATGTTCACTAGTGTATCTTATAGGTTTGTAATTTTTCTAGCAACTCACCCTCAAAACAGCTATTTTCTGCTAATAAACTGTATTAGTGGGTCTTTACTAATGCAACCTTTCGGTTTCTGGGCATTTTTTGTCATTTTCATGTAAACTTGTTAAATTCTACACTTTTTGGTCTAAAAACGTCTTAGTGCTGCCCTCTTAGGGTTGAAAGGTGGCTACTGCATTTGAATTTTGTGATTGGCTGAAAGCGGTTCATGCCTACGTCAGCGGTACATGCCTATGTCAGCATCGTCTCTAAGACACGCCTCCTGGAGTATAAAACCATCTCTCAGACAGACACACTCACCCCCGCCCGCCCGTTGTCTCCAGCTTCTCACCAAAGCTGCACAGAATGGATTTAGAGAAACTGGCTGAAAACTACGACAAACAGAATAACTAATATCATTAAAATCTGGACAAAGACTTTATTTTACTGCAGTGATTGTGTGGATGTGATTTGTGCACGTTAAGTGCACGTTATTTTTCTATTCAGACATTTACTCAGACCCCTCTTAGCAACACGGCAGTAGCTTTAGCATGATGGCTTACAACAATCAATCGGTAATATCATAATCGGAAATACTCAGCCCTCCTTGTATCTGTTTCTTCATCTCGCTGCAGGCTTAGCCACGCCACTGCTGCTCCCCTTGAAAACTCTTTATCGGTTCCTGAGCCATGTTGTTTTTGTACGACTTTATTGAAATTGAATTCTAATTATGTCAGGTTCAGTGTTCTGTGTGCTGTGTTTTTTCTGTGTCGGGTGAGTCATCTGCTTGCAGATAAGAGCTACGCTGGAGCGCGAGGTAGATTGATTACACCTGGCAGAGATCAGAGCTGATGAGGAGCAGGGTGCTATTTAAGCCTGAAGCAGACGTTCATTCAGTGCCTGGTTGTTAACCTACATGGTAGCGCCTTTGTGCCATCCTAGTGATTCATTCCTAGTGATTTTCATGATACCTGTTGAGATTTTCCGAGAGTGTTTTTTCCCCTGTGTGCAACTAACCTGTTGTCTTCAGGATTTGCGTCACCCTGCTCCTTGTGTGTTTCCGAGGATCCCTCTGTGTCCAGCGTCTGATCTCCCTGAGCCTTGTCTACCTCCCTCCAGCGATCTCACCTGACCTGGACTCACCGCCTCCCTGCATAGCACCGCACTGGACCTGTCCTCCTCCCGAGAGTTACCTGCTTCAACCTCCTGTGAGTCACTTGTCATCTCCCCTCCCTGCAATATCTTCTGTGCATATCTACCGGCTCCAGCACTAACTCTCATCTCCCCTTGCAGTCCCGAGAACCACCTGACGCAACAGATCACCGAGCACATTTATTACTGTATATATTATCACTTGTCCACGTTGTAAATAAACCTGTTCACTTTGCACCTGAGAACTGTGTCTGAGTTTGAGTCCAGCATGTGGGTCAACAAGCTGACAGAGCCCGTGACAAATTATTGGCAATCTAATGTTATTTCCATAACCTGTGTTTTTTGCCCTAAAACTGGAAGCTTGCACTTTTTTTTTTTTTTATTACAGATGCAGGAGCTCATTGTTGTGGTCATTAGATGTGGTTTTTGTTTATTTGAGTAAACATGCCGTCTTTAATATAGCCTAAATAAAATTCAACGTCTTTTCAACAGTAACAAAAATGCTTGTGGCATTTTTTGAATGTGCGGCGGGATGGGGGGGGGGCTTTCGTCAACACAGCCGGGACGCAAAAAAGGGGGTGCGTGGTAAAATAAGTTTGGGAACAGCTGCTTTAAAGATATGATTAATAATAAACCTGCTAAATTCCTTGCAGTACACTCTCAAACAAAGTTGTTTTGTAAAGGAAATGTTTAAAATTTAAAAAGAAATCTACAGGCATTATAAGACAAATCTTTCTTTAAGCCTTTTCCAACTTCACATTTCAAACCTCTCATTTCAATTCTGTAGGGAATTGATCAACCTCAAAAAGCCTTTTTAAAGGCAAATTCACACAACTTTTGATTGAAAAGCAGAAAAAGTGTTGACTTGATAACATTATTAGTATGCAAATTAGCGTGCAACATCATTTAATAACTTTCTGGGTCAACAGCTACTTTCTGTCAGAGACA
>SSNP01000420.1:124122-149754 GCA_006937955.1 Pachypanchax playfairii | reverse complement strand
CTGCATTTGGGAGTGAAAACGGATGCTGACATGGCTCATTTCCTTGTGACCAGGTGAGAAAACATTATAGGTCGTGTTTAGAGCCTGATACAGTATGAAAATGATGAGATCAAATCAAATAACAGAGTGGAGAGACCTGACGTGAAGTATGTTAGCCTCCCCGGTGCAGTGCTGTGAAGACGAACAGTCTGTAAAGTGTCTGTGCGCGCTCCCGTGCCGGCTTGGCTGGTGGCTGCAGTTAGCCACAGCGCCTGTCGCGGCAGCACTGAGTCAGATTTTGTAAAGCTGCCTTAAGTTCCTTTAAACTCACATACATAACAGTGTAAACTAAAATGTGCGCACCTATTTTAGAATACAGTGCTAAAGTATGTAATTGTAAACCAAGCAAAATTGTTTTTCTGAAAATTAAATCCTATATTTAAATAAATCAAACATGTGTATTATGAAAATAGTTCTTTTGTTCTGTGGTATGTACATATTACCAGACTTGTGTGGCGCTAATGGCAGCCATCACAGTCATGTTTGCTTTTGTCTAAAACTGATTTCAGAGATGAACTCCAAAATATATACTGTCCTCTAGTGGACAGTGCACCTTCATGAAGTTAGTAATGTTGTTACTGCTTAACAACCATAGCAATGTGAAGCATGTAGGTGTGATGTTTAAAAACGTTTCAAATTGAAATACCTATTATATGCAAAATGACTACAACTGTAATGAGCTGCAGCCATGTGATTGGCTAATTCATGTAGTACAGGTGTTCTTGCTAAAGTGACCATATCGAGAGATTTCTTGTGATTAAACCAGTATAAAACAAATCACCTGTTTTTAAAGCTAATTAGATATCAAGGAGAAAATATTTTTGACAATAAATTCTAAGTTACAGTTTCAGTATATTTTGAGCTCTGCTTGTTATGAAACAGGTTTTATTTTGCTCTTTTTGTCCTTTTGTCTTCATGCCATGCTGTTCTGTGCTCAGCTAGTGTAGTCACATTCATGCGTCTCATCAGTGTTTCTTATTGCCACCTGTTGTCCTCAGTATAAGTTCTTTGTCCTGTCTTCAGTGTATCGTCAGGTTCAAGCATTTGCATTTATTTATGTACTGAGCCAAGTCATGCATGACTTGTCAAGTCAAGTCTGTTCTGTTTCTTTAATCGTTAGATTTTACAGCTGTCTGTCCACTACTACATTCTGGGTCCACCACACTACAGCCACACTCCACGTTTTACCAGTTCATGACTACACTAATGAAATTATGTATATGTTCTCTTGTTAAACTGAAAAAACAACAACTTCTTGATATTATCCTGCTGGTAACTGGCATATCGTACATGCTAGAAAATGTGTTTATAAAGCTCAAAAGCAAACAGCCGCTTACTTACACATCCAGCATACCTGAAACAGTTAAAGATTTGTTTTTATATATTTATAAAGATTCTCGTCTGTTAACATTTTTCCAGCAAGATATAAACTTTAATTTTCACCACTAAAGTGCCAAAGACAAGGTTGATGAGAAAATAAATACTGAAAAGTATACAATGAGACAAAACTTTGAACTGAAAGGGACCTCAAAGGTCAGATGAGTTGTTAAAGAGGCCATTTCATACAAGTTTCAGGGCTTAGGGTGCGTTCACACCAGCCCTGTTTAGTCCGCTTGAATCAAACTCTAGTTCATTTGTAGACTATAAGTAGACTATATTGTGTAGCCGTCTCAGCCGCCTCGTGTAGTCCTCTGTCTTGTTTTCTGCTCATTCTGAGTCCAGTGCTGCAGAATATTGATCTGGTACATTCACCAAACACAAAAGATCCCAAAACCACCAGAATCTGCTGCTACTCCATGTTTGTTTATGTTTCACTGTCCCGTGGCAGCACCAGGAAGTGAAGTAACTCTACAGCGCCGCCACAGGCAGGGATGTAACATGCTCCAAAGGTTATTTGGTTTGGTTCATAAAATGCAGTGTGAATCCAAACCACCAACAAAAAACAGGAACAATGTTGCAATTTTGGTTCCCAATCGAACTGAGTCCACCGGACTATCAGTTGTGAATACAGCCTTAGTGGTTATTTCTTAAGTATTAACCAGTAATATGAAACATTTTATATCTAAAAAACATCAGGAAACACTGATTAACAGACCTTTCAATCTGTCTGCATTAAAATTCGGGTGGTTCCGGCTCCTTCCGTCAGACCTCGAGCAGCAGCTCGTTCATATTCAATATTCGAATTTGCTGGACTCTGATTGGCTAACAAACTAGCCTATGAGAGCAAGGTATACTGTTTCCTGCCTCCTGCACATGGCAACAGCAGACTTCCTGTTTGTTACGTCTTATGCTACAGCTTTTAGCCAGCAGCATGCTAGGCGTGGTTTCAACTGCAGGAGCTGATGAATACTAATGAGCAAAGGAGTTGTGATGAAACAGATACAGACCGTTAGAACTCTGGTTTTATCACCACCTGCGTAGTTTGAGAGATTAAAACTGAAAGAGAAGTTGTTGACCTGTTTTCACCCACTATGAAGGTAAGAACATCTGTGGAGCTAAAATATTCAACAGAAACCTCAGAAAAACAGTTTTTAATGGAAGGGACTCTTTAACAACTCTGCAAATGTTTCTATGAGTGACCCTATTCATCTGCTCTGTTGAAATTCACCGGTTGCTTAGACTTTGAAGCTATTAATCCCACCTGTCCTTCCATGAAATAGGAAGGTTGGATGAGAAAAAAGAGTCAATAGACTTTTTTAAGATTACATCCGTGGTTTCAGGCTCTGACCTTGTGTAGTTTGAAAACCATTTCAACCAGGAGTTCATCTTAATTAACCTATTCAAGGATATCTCATTCTGTAATGTGAACAATTTTCATATCTTATATGTATTCCCAAGTGTGGTCACACCACTACAGGTTTTATCTACAGAAATAACTGTATAAAATGTATCATATGATTTTTAAAGACCCGTGTCATGGCTCCATGCCTCCTAGGCAGTGGAACCTTTCATTTCTTATTGAAGGAGACGATGAAAAGACTTCAGCACTAAAAAACCCAAACAAGCCAAAAATAAAAGAAAGAAAGAAAAAAATACTCAGCACACATTTCTTATACTTGTGCTATTAAATGTTTATTCAGTTGACCTTAATGTGTTTGAATCCTTCCAATGGTTACTATTATCAGTTCAATTAACAAAATAAACAGATAACCTTTTGGAGTTGCTGTGTCAGTAAGCAACCACATGGAGGCGCCACCCCCATCATGCTGCTTAAGCACGCGACCTGATCTGCATCAGGGGCATCCCTTTGATCTCAGTTAAAGGATCTTGGACCTGCAGGGTGAGCGATGCCTACACTTCTGGTGGGCACATGTTGGGAGGGGGCTGTTGTCTCTTATTGAGGTGAGCAAGTGACGAGTCAGCAAAAGTTGCCATGTGCTGCAGTGTCATAGAGAGAAGAGTGGTGGTGACACAGAAAGGACATCAAGGCCAAATCTCCCCACACCTCTCTTCCCTCCCACCTGCTTCCTTTGTACATCATCACAACACTTTCTCATTTCATGTCTGTATGTCCTTTCAGATTTATCTTTCTCTCCTCCATCACTTCAAGCAATGGGATGACCTCTCTGTTGTCGTGTGGCATGTGATGCCCATGTCTCTGTCCCTCTGTTTCTCCCATCCTGAGAGCAAACCACCCCCCTTCCCCTCACCATTTTCCCTTTCACATCTCCCCCAGTCCTCTCTTCCTTGTTCTGCTGCCTGACTCACAGCACTTTTAAACCTTCTCTCTGCTGCTGAGACTACTGCTTCACTCTAACAGCTAAAAAAGAATCATATTTTGCTCTTTCAAGGAAAGTCTCAGTACATTCATACATGTAACTGTAAATACCCCGTAACAAGCTGCTGAGTTATGGATCAGACAAATGGTGGGAGTGTCTCAGTGGTTTGAGAATAGCTTTCAGTCTGAGATGCACCGAAACTGTCAATCTGTTTTACAATCAGATAAAAAGTTGGTAAGGATTTTACAACTCATGGAAATCCAAAAAGTAAAAGGAGTTGAAATACCAGGAGGTTTTGGATCCACATTTTAAACGACTCTATAACCAGTAAATCTTATCTTAACTATTGCTTTAGAAGGTCTTGTCTACCAGTACAGGCAGACCAGATGTAACTGCATTCCATGTTATTTATCTTTTAATCATCCTGTTGACTGCATGTTTATGCTGCAACACAGTTATTGTCTCTCTGTTCCTTTGTCTGTTTTTTTCTACATTTTTTCCAGTGTTCATGTGCTCATTTACAGACCTGTTCCAGTTTTTGAATGGGTCCAGGGCAATGCCTCTCATTCTGTTTCTGACTCGCTATGTTCCCATCACCAACTCTAAGGGGGTCCCATAGGACGCTTTTTATCCGTTTCCCGTCTCTGAGCCATCCCAACCTCCAGAGCTCTCTTGCTGACCTCAAGGGTTCCAGTACCTGCTTGGGTAGCATCACAGCTGATCTCCAGAGCTATCCCACCACCAAAGGTGTCCACCTAGGTTCAAAACTCTGGTGCCCTTTGTTTACTTGAGCAGCCTTTGTGGCTTTGAGCCACTCTTGTTTTTTGTTTTTCTTTCTTAAACAAAGGAATTAAATTGCTCACTCAGTACAATGAGCAGATCTATCTGAGCCAGATGGATCATATAATGCAGTAGAGTCAGAACCAACAACTTCTCCTTGATTGTCTGCAATAAAGGAGATGTGGATTAAAAGAGGCAGAAAGGTGGACACTCTCCTCCAACATACACATAGAACATACTAAAAAAAGCCTGACAGAGACTGTACTTCCTCTGGCTGCTACTGGAACTAGAAGAAGTGAAGAAGTATCGATAATCTTCAGAACCTTCTATTATTCTGACTGTCATCATCAAATTTTTGGTTTGGAAATTGTACTGCATAGGCCTGCAGAGAGTGATGCACACACCTAAACACATCATCAGTGCACATCTCCCTTTCCTGCAGGGTATTTACTCCAGGAGAGAGAGGTTGAGCGTACAACACATTAAAAAGGACACATAACATCCAAAAATGGACTGCTCAGGCTCTGGGGATCAGACTGGTTCCTCAGCAGTCACCCCGCCAAGACTAAGAGTCTAAAAATAGAGTTTCTTCCTGAAGGTCATCTAAATACTGAACACAAATTGTAAACATTCCACTAAAATATAAATTGGCACATTTTAAAATAACTTTTAAAACTTTAAACTACTGTTTTGAAACTTGTCTAAGTGGATCCCGAAATACATGTCCAGCTTCATATTAGACACTCTGGACGCCTCTAGTCCTCCTATATTATACATAATAACATCAATAATTTGGGTCGCAGCAGGAAGTGGTGTTCTGATGATTTATGCTGCCCTGATGAAACTGACAACTTATTTCATAACGTGATGTTATTAGAAGTTTATACAGTATTCTTGTTTATGGTGAGTGTGTCCTGTTAATTAAACATATTTTTATGATCCTTCCCTGATATTTTCTATATAAAAGCCCTCTGGGTCCTTATCGCCCATTTTTGGGTCCTTCTCCTCTGGGTGTGTTCAAACGTTTGCCTGTTGCTCTGACAATGTAAAGGAAGTAAAAATAACATCATATTTAGTGTTTCTGTCCTGAGATAATTTATTTGATAGGTAAAATGTATTTATGGAAAAATATAGAAACAAAAATAAATTTGTTTATTGAAATCAAGACTGCAGAACGGCACATGTGCAGAAGGAATCAGTAGCACATCTCAACAGGTAGCATATTTCAACAGGACACCGGTTCCAGCAACGGCCGTCTGAAACACTGCTGCAGAAAAGTTATTTGGTATGGCTTTAAATAATTCTTGTCATTTACTTATTTACCAATATTACTTATTTTCATCCCATGGCATGTCAACACAACAGTTTAATCTTATTGAATTATTTTCTACCCTAGATTGAATTTATAGTATTTTAGCTCATATGAACATTTTTACACCTTCATTATTTTGATTTTTTTTTATTCATCTTAAACTTTTGATATCTGTTTGTGATACAGGAAGCTCTCATAGGCTAGTTGTTATCAGAGTGAGTCCAGTCAATTAACGTAATGCATATTAATGAGTACAGGTCTGAATCCAGGTCAATTTTCAAGATGTCAGATTATTCTGATCTTGAACGGCTGGCAATCAGTTTTTCCTAAAATGTTTTAAAGTAGTACTGAATTATGTTGATGCAACAAAGGTGAGACTGTTATTTTTTATGTAAATCACAATATGGAGGAACTCAGATGCTTGTTTGAAGTCTGAGGTCTACAAGTGATTTTTTAATTTGAGTGTGTCTTTATGGGGTGGCGTTTGTAAAGTTACACAGTCCAAAATTAAAAGCAAGATTTTTGGTTATGTAGATTATTTTCACCTTTCACCATTCCAGCTTTTATTTTGACAGTCCAATTTCTGTTATCGGCAAGTGAATTTGCATATCAGTTAAATATTTTGTTTGGAGCTAAAAATATAATTTAGAAAATAAATATTTAGGTCAGAACTAAATCTTTAACTTTCAAAATTAAATAATTAGTTTGAAAATTAAACATTTAATTTAGAAAATAAATATTTATTTTGTAAAATAAACATTTAACTTCAAATTAAATATTGAGCTTGCTAACTAAACATTTAGTTAATAAATGTAACATTTATAAATGAATGAATAACAAAGTGAAAATGAGCTAACTAATCTAAATTATTGCTGTTAATTTTGGACTGTGTAACTTTACAAACAGTGCCCCATATGTTTTTGTGTCATTTATCATGATAATTTTGACCTGGAATTTTGTGTTTCCTGTCTCCCTTGTCTCTCATTGTGATCTTTATAAATTTAATGGTCAGGTGTTTGTGTGGTTTACTCGGTTTGTGGGCTTTTCTACATGCCTCATTTATTCATGGGAGTTTGCTTTTAGTTTTACTCATTCTGATTAAGTCTCCTTGCTTGTCTCCTCAGTGGTGCCCAGTCAGTAAACCCATCTTCTGATAAAATGGGCAAAAAAGTATTTTAAAAATCCTTAAGCCAGGAAAACATGTATTTAGTGTCATGGATGGGTTTAGGCTGAGTTCTTATGTGCTCAGATAAAGAGAAATGAAACAACAGATTGTAACCAACTTTATTGAGAACATGATGAGAAGGGTGATCTGGGGAGGAAACCAAAGTCTCACAGGTTAAATGTGGAACTTACAGGTGGAAGGAGGGAGCAGGCAGAGACAGAGTCTAAATCCTGAAACGGGTCACAGCTGAGTGATCCAATAATCCCCAAAACAGAGCCAACAGTTAGCCGCAGAGTCACAGTCAAAAACAGTCCATGGTCGATACACACAGTAATCCTCACAGCAGCATTAAATCCAATCAGGGACAGACAGAGACATAGTCAGGCAAAGTCCAGGTTTCAAACACACAGGTAATCCAAAACAGACAGACAGCAGCGAGTGTATAAACATGATTCATTCAATACACTGGCGATGTGACCAGCCTCCAACAAGGGTTTAAATACTGGGACAGACAGGTGTGCAGTGAGTCTGATCAGGTGTGGTGAATGGGACAGACAGGTGTGCAGTGAGTCTGATCAGGTGTGGTGAATGGGACAGACAGGTGTGCAGTGAGTCTGATCAGGTGTGGTGAATGGGACAGACAGGTGAGCAGTGAGTCTGATCAGGTGTGGTGAATGGGACAGACAGGAGGAGCAGTGAGTCTGATGGGGGTGTGGTGAATGGGACAGACAGGTGTGCAGTGAGTCTGATCAGGTGTGGTGAATGGGACAGACAGGTGAGCAGTGAGTCTGATCAGGTGTGGTGAATGGGACAGACAGGAGGAGCAGTGAGTCTGATGGGGGTGTGGTGAATGGGACAGACAGGTGAGCAGTGAGTCTGATCAGGTGTGGTGAATGGGACAGACAGGTGAGCAGTGAGTCTGATCAGGTGTGGTGAATGGGACAGACAGGTGAGCAGTGAGTCTGATCAGGTGTGGTGAATGGGACAGACAAGTGTGCAGTGAGTCTGATCAGGTGTGGTGAATGGGACAGACAGGTGAGCAGTGAGTCTGATCAGGTGTGGTGAATGGGACAGACAGGTGAGCAGTGAGTCTGATCAGGTGTGGTGAATGGGACAGACAGGTGAGCAGTGAGTCTGATGGGGGTGTGGTGAATGGGACAGACAGGTGAGCAGTGAGTCTGATGGGGGTGTGGTGAATGGGACAGACAGGTGAGCAGTGAGTCTGATCAGGTGTGGTGAATGGGACAGACAGGTGAGCAGTGAGTCTGATCAGGTGTGGTGAATGGGACAGACAGGTGAGCAGTGAGTCTGATGGGGGTGTGGGGAATGGGACAGACAGGTGAGCAGTGAGTCTGATGGGGGTGTGGTGAATGGGACAGACAGGTGAGCAGTGAGTCTGATCAGGTGTGGTGAATGGGACAGACAGGTGAGCAGTGAGTCTGATCAGGTGTGGTGAATGGGACAGACAGGTGAGCAGTGAGTCTGATGGGGGTGTGGTGAATGGGACAGACAGGTGAGCAGTGAGTCTGATCAGGTGTGGTGAATGGGACAGACAGGTGAGCAGTGAGTCTGATGGGGGTGTGGTGAATGGGAATCTGCTTCTGTTTAAACAGGTTTTATTCTCGTATCAGTGTAAAATGCACCAACAAAACATTGTTACATGTAAACATTCTTTTCATATTGAGTGTCTTCCTCTGGCCTCGAGCCGAGCTTTTATTTAGTCATTTCTTTGTCCCTGAGCCTTACAGCTATATGAGGGCACACATAAAAGAAAACATAGAGGAAGGAAATGAACAAAAGTGAAGAAGAAGAGTAACAACAGAACAGATGGAGGATGAAAAGAGTTGATGTTTGTTTTACAGTCACAAAACTTAGAACCAAATTTACAAGGAATGAAATAGGATGTTTCTTATGTTAATGACTGTAAATTGTGCTCAGGTGTTAAAGTGTGGTTTCCTGGTCCAATCAATGAGCTACAGGACCCAGGAAGTGATAAAAGTAGTGCCAATCTGATTACTAAGTACTTAAAAGGGGCGTTGTAAATCTAAAATTAAGCATAATTGAGTTGCTGCATGACCTACTTGCTTCTTGCCTCAGATGAAGACACAAAAAGGAGCTGTGTATATTAAGCTGTTAATAGTCCATGTTTTGCTGCACCTGACAAGAATCATAATTTTGTCACTCAACATTCTCATAAAATGAATATCTTATGACCTGTATGTTTTCTTTTTGTTACCATGTGCCTCGTTTTCCATATAATTAATATTCCTCCCCACCTGTGACAATCCATTCCTTCAGGCTGCAGCCTATTTTCCATTTTCTTCATTCCACTCATCATAAATTTAGTTTTACTTAACAGCAGATAGACAAATAGATCTATTTGAGGGAAACTGTCAGAGCAGCAGATGTAACAACTGCAAAAAAAGGCAGAAATCACAAAGAACTCTGTGCAAAATCTAAACCAGAGAGATGTACAACAAAGGTTTCGGTGCTGGGCATAACCCAAAATAATAACACTTAACACAGTTTCTTATCAACAGCATCTACTGAGCCCATCTCCATCTCCTAATCTCTGTTTCCTGTACGTCTCTTCTCTCAGACCTGGTCTGATGTCCAAGCTTTCACTCAAGTTCCTCTCAAAGACATAACCTGCTATTCTGATCACAGGTGGTCCAATTTATGATTAATGAATCCCCTGAGTTGCACCCCATTTTAGGCATTACCTGGCTCCAGAAATAGAACACCCCCCATCTCCCTCCCCCCAGATTGGACTCTCAGCCGTGGGGTCTCCCTTTCATCAACTTGTCTCATTTTTGCTAATCAGAAACATGAACCGTCTGTAGAGACAGAGGAGTTACATTCTGAGCTGCTGCACTTGAGTTCTTCTGAATATCTTGATCTCAGAGAGTTTTTCAACAAGCATACGTTCACCTCTGTAATCATCTTGTTTTGGAACAGATTTAAATGCATAAAAATGATACAAAAACTGGTTAAAAAGGTTTTAATAACAACAGTTTCAGTAGAGTACAGGAGTTGGCGGGAGTACTGGTTACATGGGTTGTCTTTCTGTGGTAAAGAGACGGGTAGGTCAGTCAGGGTCGTACAGATTTATCAAACACAACTTAACTCATTCAGTGTCACTTTCAGATTTCATATCTCCCTCAATACCAGAGATATTTAGAATTTTTACTGATTTTTGAAGGCCAACAGAATATTTTCTCCTATGACTGAATGTGAATTCTGAAACCACCATCACAAAATTTTAATCTTGTTTCTACCTCTTTCTGTTATTTAGTAATCTGCAGTACAAAAGAGGAACTTTTATGAAAATCCACACGTTTCAGGACTAGAACATGAGATAAAGAGCGTTTTGTGTGAAGAGGTTTTTCAAGCACATCAGTGACTTTGATGTAAATATTTCATGTTTCAGTGATTCATTCAACATCTGAACTATGTTTTACTACTATGAAAGTGAAAAAACAGTATAAAAGTACTTTTGATAGTTTATTTTATGTCTAAAAGAGTCATTTATAGACAATTTCAACAATTGAATAAAATATAAGAAAAAAAGCAGCAAATTTATGATTCAGATACTCTGTGTGTGCGTGTGTGTGTGTGTGTGTGTGTACGTGTGTGCGCGCATGTGCACATGTGAATGTGCAACTTTGTTCCCTCCCCAACCGCCATTGTTTGTTTATGAACATTTACTGTGTGTTTTTATTTTGGTTCCTGCTGCCTTCAGAAGATCCTAACAGCAGATACTGGGTGGATAAATCCACCTCAGCTTCACTAGAATCACCAGAAGAATCTCAACGTCTGGCTGAAGACATCACAAGTCCGAAAAGGACGAGCTGGATCACAAAACGTGCCACCTTCTACACAATACTCATTCCTGGTCAGCCACGTGCACGGGGGGGGGTGCTCCTTTCATCCTGGGTGCCCCATGTGCCCTTTTCTAGTCTTTTCTCTTCTCTCTTTTTTTACATTTGTGTGCATGTATAGATCTGCCTGTGCACAGCTTACTGCCTTGTTCAAAGTAAATAGTTCAACAAACTGAATCATTAAGTACATTATTTTTGTACTAATTTCTTTTTTTTTTAAATTCTCATTTGTTTATTCGAATGGGATCAGGGATAAATAATAAGGGATGGGAAGGATTCTGGATCAGCACCATGATGCATTTTGTTGGACACGGTCAACAGAATGTAACTGTTGTAATTTGGGATAGTGCATTAACCCCAAACCCTAGCTAAAAACAGCTAACTGTAGCCAAATCCTTTGTACAAGGCACCGAACAGGAAAGAGGTACTGTGGAGAACAATCACTGAAGCAGTTGCTTAAAGTTGTCGGTTCTTTGTACTTGTTGCTTTCCTTAATAAGTAGGGGAAATCAGAAATAGAACAACAACAAAAAAATATCTGAGATTTTATTTTTAAGCCATATCAAACAGCCCTATGATATAGTGATGATAAGATTCCATGTTAGATTTTTGATGAAATGTGGGTTGTTGTATGTGCCCCTTTTTAACTTTTGAGCACCCACCCCTTTCCAAGGACTCTGCACGACGCTGTTCCCGGTAGATCCGGGAGACACGCTGGATGTAATAAACTCCACCACCTTCTCAAATCCCAAAAGTCTATACTAGTTTGTAATAAGTCTCTCTGATCAGATCGCTTCCCAGCTGCTTCACAGGCTCTGAATCTCCCTTCTGCATTCACCTCCTGTCTCATCCTGAGTGTCTGGCTCCTCCCCCATTCACCTCCTGTCTCATCCTGAGTGTCTGGCTCCTCCCCCATTCACCTCCTGTCTCATCCTGAGTGTCTGGCTCCTCCCCCATTCACCTCCTGTCTCATCCTGAGTGTCTGGCTCCTCCCCCATTCACCTCCTGTCTCATCCTGAGTGTCTGGTTCCTCCCCCATTCACCTCCTGTCTCATCCTGAGTGTCTGGCTCCTCCCCCATTCACCTCCTGTCTCATCCTGAGTGTCTGGCTCCTCCCCCGCTGCACACAGCTTATAACATGGTAAATAATAAGTGATCTTACCCAGAGAAGTGCACTACTGCCCCCTCCTGGATTATATGACTAAGTACAGCCTGTAATGAGTTCAAATTCAGTGAGCAGCTGCCCCAGAGTGCTTTGCGGGATTTAAGCCAATAAAAGCTGAAGAGACGTCAAGACGTCTATGGCACTGAGCGTTCGGATTCAGTTTGACATCTATAGACGTCTCTGGCACTGAATGAGTTAATATTTGTGACTCTTTTTGGATGATGTAAGGGCTGGAGTAGTAAGTATTTCTTTTCTTTAGGCATGTTTTGGTGATGAGAGACACACAACAGGTAAAGTGTTAGATGTGGACAGGGCAGTATAAACAGCGGTGAGTTGAAGTGTACTTGTGATGTCACTTCTAGGGGACACAGACAGGTGAGCAGAATCCAAGCAACAGTCTGAGTCCATTTCTTTCTTCTTATTCACAATCTACAATCTAAATGAAATGATGTTTGTCAAAACATCTGTGACAAGTTGAAGTGACTTACAAGTCCAATGAGGGAGCAGACAGAAACACAAAATAACATCCATCTTAAATATTGTTCGACAATCTGTCTAAATCTGTAACAGTGGACACGTCTCCTCTGCAGAGATAACCCATCCCACCTGACAGGTGTGTCATATCAAGATGCTGATTAGAGAACATGATTATTACACAGGATTTAGTTTAATCATGTCTAATAATGTTTCACTCCTTCCACTGTTGTGTTATCTAGTCCACCCCTCGATTTGTCTCTTCAATTTTTTCTGGTTTCTTTCATCAATAGAATAAAATAAAATAAAATAAAATAAAATAAAATAAAATAAAATAAAATAAAATAAAATAAAATAAAATAAAATAAAATAAAATAGACCTTTATCATCTCTTAAAAAAGACATTTTAAACGAAGGCAATATAGAATAAAAGCAAGTTAGTTATCTAGTGAATGTTTTCGGTTACTAACTGCATTTTCAAATGAAATCCTTTTCAAATGAAATCCTTCCAAACTGAGCTTGTTTCGCTGCCTCGTCATCCTTTTTAGTAGTTATTGAGAGATTGTATTTATTTATTTATTGTAATCTTTGTCTCCTTGTTCCTTCCTTCTTGACTCTGCCTGTGTTTGGGTCCATTTCCACTGTATTGTGACACTATGGTTATAAGATCTGGATCTGGACTAAAAGAAGGAGTTCCTGGACACAAAGAGGTGAAATGATCTTCCCCTGTGGGGTAGTCAGCTATCTGAGGAGGGAGTATCTGATAGGTAGGATGCATCCTACCTGCCTCCCCATGGAGGTTTTCCAGGCACGTCCTACAGGGAACAGACCACCATGCAGACCCAGAATTCACTGGAGGGATTATACTGTATCTCCTCTCTGACCTGGGAACATCTGGGGATCCACTCGGAGGAGCAGGAGAGTGTCACTGAGGTGAGGGAGGTTTGGGTTTCTCTCCTGAACCTGTTACCTTCTGACCTGATACTGGATAAGCAGAAGAAGATGGAAGGGTGGCATCTTGAATGTTGCATGGAGGAGTATAACAAGAGATCAATAGGATTTTTGAAGCCAAATCAACCAATTAATTATGTATTACGTAAGTAGACTGACAACATGAAGATGTTGATGATGTATCTGCAGGTCAATGAGAAGATGTTTTTATAAAGGAACTCTGGTATGGAGAAGAAGACATTTTTCTAATGTTTTTATCAATCTCCTCACTCACTTTGTCTTTTGTCTAAATGTAGAAGGTAGTTTCTCACTAATAACAAATACAAAAAGTAAGTAAGTACAAAGTCAGATGTTTGTCAAAAAACCTGAAAATCAATGTGACACATTTTTCCATTAATTGAACTAAAATGTAAAAATGTCTACAGACCTCCAGGAACTTAACCACTCCCACTTCTCCTTCTGGCACTCATTTTTTTAACTTACCGCAGCACCATCATTTACACATGCAGCTCCATCTCTCTGCTCTATCTTTAATTTGCCTTTGCCTCATTCATTTTTTTTTTTTTACTTTTTGTCCTTGAGGGACCTTGAAGGCATGTTAAATGTAAAAATACAACCATAAAACTAATGTGTGCTGCTCTTAAAATCAAGATGTGCTGTGATGACTAGCCTGAGGGGGGACTGTGAAAATCTTTACTCCTTCATGTAGAGAACAAAATGAATGTGCGCATCAGGCACTTGTGAAATTTGGGGATTTTGTGGACGATGCTGTTTTTTAATCATAGAGGCCTGAAAAAAAAACGTTTGAATCTATCCATTAATCCATTTATCCACAATGGTCTCTGAAATAACTATAATTGTGGTTTATTAATAATAATAATAATAATAATAATAATAATAATAATAATAATAATAATAATAATAATAATAATAATAATAAAATAATAATAATAATAATAATGAAACTGGCCTGGACAAAAATGATGGTTTTTGGCCCACTCTTTGAAGTTTCTACAGATTGTTTATTAGGATTTAGATCAGGACTCAAAATCACATCAAAATTCAAAATGGGGAAATATGGTAAATGGCGTGTACTTGTATATCGCTTTACTCAGGTCCTACAACCCCCAAAGCGCTTCACACTACAGTTTTTTTTTGTCATTCACTCATTCACACACACACTCACATGTTTGGTGATGATGAACTACACATGTAGCCACAGCTGTCCTGGGACACACACTGACAGAGGCGAGGCTGCCAGACACTGGCGCCACCGGACCCTCCGGCCACCACCAAACAGGCAAGGTGGGTTAAGTGTCTTGCCCAAGGACACAACGGCCAGGCAATATCTGGGCAGAGCAGGTAATCGAACCAGCGACCTTCCAGTTACCAGACGACCTGCTCTACCGCCTGAGCCACGGCCGCCCCCATATTCTTTAAATCAGTGAAATATCTCAGTTTCAAATTCAAATATTTCATTTCAATTTAAATTGGAGTTTTAAAATTAGATTTATGTATTTTAAATATTTAATGTTTGGCAAAAGTACCAGGGGAGAGAAATCTGAGTCAGTGTGTTTGTTGTGACTCGATCAAAAGAACATTTTGAAAGATGTTTTTTGAGCATTTTATTCTATTTAACGTCCCATATTGAGCAGAAAAAAAATCTAAATTTAGTATAATGAGTTATACTGTGTTATTAGTTATACAGACTTGATCTTAATGACTTAACTTATATTTTTGCTCTGGCCTGATCAGGAACTACATGGCTGTAGTCGTCTCAGGTCTGCTTAGAACAAGAACACCTTTGGAATCAACCCAGTTTTGTATTTTTTGGTCACAGATTTGCTTATTTTTGTGACAAAATTTCTAAAAATCAACACTAACATTTACCACCCACTGCTGAACAGGCTTAAACAGGCAGAAAATAAGCCTGAGCAAATAAATAGACTTTTAAAAGTTCCAAAAACAAAAGTATTGCATAAAAAAAAATGATAAATCGATAATAGATGTAGATAATAATTGGTAAAATTATAGATACATTCTTATTTCTTGACCCAGTTTCACTTTTTAAAAAAAATCACATTGAGTTTGTTTGTTTAAAACTATTTGACATCTTTGGCGACATGATAAATATATGGATTTGATTTCACTGTTTGGAAACACTCCAAAAAAAACATCCTGACAACAAGCAAAAGGTAAAAAGAAGATTTGAATCATAGTTTGAAAGTAAAACGAGCCTAACCCGAGCAAACAAATCTGTTTCAGCCCAGACTGAGTGTAAGTGAGTGACTAAAAGCTTTGAATTCAATCTTTCAGTGACAAAATGACAAGCTGTCCTCAGCATTTGGTTGTTCTTGTTTTTCATAGCGTAGTGGGTCATGGAAGATGCTGATGTATGCTTTTTAATAAGATATCAGAGTGTTGCTTTCTGCAGCCTCTCTGTCTTTATCCTCTCATCTTTAAGCTGCAGCTCTGATACAGCTGCTGACATTTTTATTTAACTGATGAATACACCTATTATATACCTCCCTCAACATGTCCATGCATGTTCTCACTCAAATACACACACATACAAACTCCCAAATGTGGCGTTATGAGCTCTAAGAACTCAGAGCAATTAAAAGCCGAGAACCCCGACACCGGGACCGTGTTCTGTGTTTCTTTTTACTCCCCCTCCTCATACAGCTGTTATTGCAGTGACAGTGTGCATCCCTGCTGCGTTAGGCCTCTCTTATCAGTATGCTGCGTGCACTTCCTTTCTGAACATGGCCAAAGCTTTTGGGAGCTTCACTGATAAGAGACAAAACCTACTCTCTTTAACAAATGCATAAAATAGAAAATAGGGGATCCCTCCCACAGGAATTATGGGATGAGATCAAAGGAGAATAGAAGAAGAGGAGCAACGAGAACTCATGTTAGAGAAATGAAAATTTTTAAAGAAGTAGGAGATAAACCCTGAGTTTAAAGTAGGAAGACATTCACTTTCAGTAAAAGAACAAATATATATATATTGAACACACTTGCACATCTGCTACTTCTCATGTGTTAGGTGAAGATGATCTGCAGAGCATATTTAAATACTTTACCATGGCAACAGGCTCTATGATTAGGGGCAAACAGGCAAAACTGCTTGCAGCACTTGGGATTGAGATGATACAAATTAAGGGAACTCTGGACGGTTGCCAGGGAGACGAACAGGCGGTGGGGTTAAAGTCCAACCTAAACACACCTTAAAGCTATTTTAGTGACAGAACCAGAGTGGATGGGGGGAGGGAAGGACAGAAAAGGGGGAGGGGAGGGTTTCCTGACAGCCAAGCTCCACAAATAATCGTTAGACCTGCCGAGATGTGTGATCAGAGTTCAAAATCCCTCCATATGTCTCAGTGCTTGTGGAGTTGTATGTACTGTTCATTGTTCTGATGTTTCAGTTTTTCACTTGTCTGCCTGGTAACGACACAAACAGCTCTGGATCAGGTTAAGTTTCACATATTTTCTTTATTGTTTTTTTCTGTAGATTCTATCTTACTTCAAAACACCAAACACAGATTATTTTGTATTGACATCATATCTCATTTGAAACAACAAGACAGACATTATGGCTTTGAGCAGGCAACATACCTCGGGTTTTTCAGAGTAAAACACACAGCATGTCGAAAGATTTACAGAAAAGGTCCCACGTTATCTAGATTTGATTTTCAAAAAAATCCTAATGACATGTTGTTTGTATCAACTGATCAAAGAACACATTTGTTCTGGTCAGCAATAACTTACAAACCAGATGGAACAAACTCTTACATGTAACAACAAAATCATTGGAGTTTTCTTCACAGTTGAAATGGTTTTAATCAGTAAAAAAATCAACTTTGTGTCTGTAAAATAAAACAAAACCAATAAACGTAAGTGTCTGTAGAGAGTTTTTTGTTACTTTATCTTAAAGAGGCCATTTCATACACATTTCATGACTTTGTGGTTATTTCTTAAGTATTAACCAGTAATATGAAACATTTTATATCTAAAAAATTTCAGGAAACACTGATTAACAGATCTTTCAACCTGTCTGCATTAAAACGTTAAAATTCAGGTGGTTCCGGCTCCTTCCGTCAGGCTTCGGCAGCAGCTTGTTCATATTCATTGTTTGAATTTGCTGGACTCTGATTGGCTAACAAACTAGCCTATGAGAGCAAGGTATACTGTTTTCTGCCCTGCTGTGCATGGCAACGTCAGACGTTCTCTTTTCCTGTTTGCTACGTCTTATGCTAACAGCTTTTAGCCAGCAGCATGCTAGGTGTGGTTGCAACTGCAGGAGCTGATGAATACTAACGAACAAAGTAGTTGTGATGAAACAGATACAGGCCGTTAGAACTCAGGAGAACTCGGGTTTTATCACCACCTGCGTAGTTTGAGAGATTAAAACTGAAAGAGAAGTTGTTGACCTGTTTTCACACCCACTATGAAGGTAAGAACACCTGTGGAGCTAAAATATTCAACAGAAACCTCAGAAAAACTGTTTTTAATGGAAGGACCTCTTTAAAAAAAAGAAACTGTTTTTTAAAGATTTTAACTAGTAATACCTTAATGTGGGACCTAAACTCTTTTATCTGTGGTGCTGAATTAAATCTTTTTTTAAGCTTGAACTTTGAAGCATTTGGTTTTTTCAGATATGCAACAAATGGCTTACAGGGAGAAAAGGCAAAGTGTCAGGTGTGTTCATTTTCATTAAGATGTAAACTTTACCAAATAAACCAGATCATCAGCTGCCCTTCATCACAATACTGTCTTTGTTTTAAGATACACAACACGGAAACAAAACCAAAACCCCCAAACCAGTGATGCTTGAGGAGAAGCTAGTAAAACAGTCAGTAATATTTATAGTGTTCAAAGCACATTAGAGGAAGTTTGTTGTTCAGGCACTCATTAAACTCACCTTGTGTCATTTTTCTTTTCTTGTCTGAACTCACTCACTTGTCAAACAGCTGTTACAGAATCTTTTCACCATATTTTCTCCTTGCTAAGGTGATTATGGTAATTGGATTTGTTTTGTTTGTGTTGCACACAATGACAACACCAGCTTGTGTCTGTCTGTTTGGTGAAAGAGTGTGAAAAGTGAAACCTGAAATATATTTTTGTTCCTTCAACATAAAACTTTGACAAAACAAACAAAAGGAAGATAAAGTAGGGAGGTTTTGGTTAAACAAAACTGTCATTAGCAGAATAAACAGCAGGTTCATGTCAAAACATGATGTTTTGTTCAATTATTTATATAGTTTTTAATATTAACTTCAAAATCTCCTGTAAACCAAATCCAGACAGTTTCATTTGTCTGGAACTTTAACACTAGTCTTATACGGGGTTGTTATGGCAACAGCTGTCCAATAGATTGCACCAAAGTTATTTTCATTATAATTAAGCTGAGTCCAACATCTGTTTATTCTTCTCTACAAACTAAAACTGCTTTACTGACATTCCTGGAGTTAAATTATAGCGTTATAACATGAACGTGTTTCATGTTATATGGCGTGTTTACTGTAATCCAGATTAGCATAAACCTTTAAAATCAGAACCTGACTCTCCATTCCAAAAAAGTATTGCTCCTTAAACCTGACCTGGTTACAATGATATAGTTTTGAGAGTCACATGAGAAGATCAATGCAATCTCAGATGTGACTGTTTACAAAAACAGGAAGTGGAGGGAAACAGCTGGCCTTATTGCAGCTGGATCCCATTTCTATGTTCATACAGATTCAGAAATAATCTGCTAACATCATATTTAATCTACAATCAGACTGTCCTTCCATATATGGACAACTTTAAAGTCAATATCTGAGCTGAGGACAGAATACTGTAAAAAATAATTCACACGATTCTAATGATCTTCAGGAGATGAATTCTGAAATCATCAGCTTGTATCTGATTTGAAGTTTCTTGTCTGCAGACAGCTGAGCTTTAATATTTAGTAAGTTGTGTATCTTAGTCACTGAATCAACTCAGTCATGTGTGAAAATACAGAATAAAAAGGGTTTTTAACTGCATGTAACTGTCAGCCACTTCCTGTCATATTTGTCCTGATGGATTGAAATATGATCTTTTTGAGTTCTGGTTCTCGGTTGTATGACGTGTGGATTAATGAAAACCTTCATACCTAATGAAACCCGTCACAGTGAAACAACCAATCCAGCATCAAACAGTGGATCCTAGCGCAGCATCACAGCTGCTGACAGACACTCATTTACATTAATATCAAATGGCAACTTTTCTTTTAAGGCTCCTTTTAAAGGGATTCATGATCTTCATTGTTTTCTAGGACAAAGAAACAAGAGATCAATAACTGACCTGTGGAAACGTTAGAAGACTGACAGGAGACAACATTTCTGTCAACATAGAACTACTATCCTAAAACCAGCTCTGCTAAAGACAGTAAGGTGCATTTAACAGTGCTAGCTAAAATCCCAGAGCTAATTAAAAGGTGTGACCAGAAGCCATCACTCCAGCTGTGCGTCTTTTGTTCTTGTTTTGTTTGTTTTAGGATGAAATTTGATTACTGACTGCATAAATCCATGTTCAACATTTCTTGTACTCTGAGATTTTTATGAATAAAATGTTTAAATTCCCAAATGAAAACCCAACCCCCAACTACACACACCAGCAGACACAACACACTCATTACATGGACAAACACGAGTCATTAACAGGCACAATGCACATGTGAAGTAAACTGTAGATGAACAAATAACATTAAAACTCTGATCAGAGTCTAAAAATTGCACTAAAGGGAAAATGAATTAAAATAAAGCACCTTTGTGTTTTAAAACCACAGTGAGTCAAAGTTCCATTTAAAAACCTTATTCCAACATGCATGTGGGTAAATCTAACTCCTGAACAGAGACACACATTTTTCAGGAAATTAAATTTTGACATCAAGATGAATCACTTTAGGAATTTTGCATTTTTACGGTTACAAAAACATGTTCTGAAATGAGGAGAATTTGAAATCAAAAGCAGATATCTCTGGAATGAAATCCTTCAAAGGGTGACTCGTCTGACTTACTGCCTCGGCTTAATCAGAAGAACCTCTTTCTCACCTGGAGAGCTTCGTTCTGAGCTAAAACAGCCAGCTTCTAATTATCTGAATTTAAAATCCAGTAAAAGGGGAACACTTGCTCTCAGACAGAAATTGCACACTATTATCAAATTGCACCTCCAACACAGAAATTGCACTCATTACTGGAGTCTGCACAACATGACAGCATCCAGTCTCCATAGCCCCCCCCCCCCCCCCCCCCCCCCCCCCCCCCCCCCACTGCCCCTGCTGTTTGATCACAAGCCTCTCACTCTGGATCAGCTGCACATCGTTGGCACTGTGTGGTCGGCACTGAGGAGGATGTTCCTGATCTGAGGTAAAATGACACAGAGTAAAAAAGAAAAAGAAAAGCAGCTGTGACTTCAAATATTTAGACTTTTCACTAAGTGGTGAACGATCTGTTTTATACTGAGCACCAAGAAGAGGTCAGATGTCAGAAGAAATGCACCGTCATAATGGAAGGCAGTAAGAGCTGATGTGTTGACCTGATGATCAACATGTCTTTATATGTGAGTTCACACTGGACTTCATCTCAGGTTTAATGGAAAAGAAACTATATTAATGATTTAATAAACACATGGATCAATTAATAATGATTTTGTTGGAAATAATTATCCAAAACGAAGGCCACTAAATCGATTTGTTTGTTACTGTATGTTAGTGATCAGGTTGATAATTTACCAGAACTTGTTTAGAGATACATTTGATTTGGTTTTAATTAGAAATTGTATTTAAGTTCCTTCATAATCTTGCAAGTAAAAAAATATTTCCACTTTAAATCTGTTACAATGTTGAAAACAGTTCGTTCGTTCGTTCGTTCGTTCCTTCCTTCCTTCCTTCCTTCCTTCCTTCCTTCCTTCCTTCCTTCCTTCCTTCCTTCATTCATTCATTCAGAGTTTTGGATTTTATGTGTTCAATCAAAACAATGTGGTTCAGAACTGTAAAGTGAAAAAGTGATTTTCTGTTTTTTTCTAAGTAAAAATCTGTAAAGTTTGATGTGTATTTCATCCCCCAGTTGTTCTGGACTTTGACTGGACCATTCACACATGAAGATGACTGGATCGGAACCACAGAACCTTCATCCTGGTCTCAGGTCTTGTAGAGACTCTAACAGGTTTGTATTGAACCTCCATCAGAGCAGCATGATGCTTCCACCACCATGTTTCACAGTGTGGAGGGTTTTCAGGTTGATGTGTAGAAGGTTAGCTGATTGCAAACAGAACTTCTTCTGGTTCTGATCCTGCTACTCCTCCATAAAGGACAGATATGTGCTGAACACTTGTTATCTTCAGGTCCGATGTTCTGAGTTTGGGATGTTGTTTTACAACCCGACTCTGCTTTAAACCATCTGCTGTGTTCCTCGGTCTTCATGATGTGGTTTGATCATTAATGTGTTTAAACTTCTCGGGTTTTTACAGAGCCGTTATATTTATAGTGACATTAAATCACACACAGATGGACTTTATTTACTACTTAGTTGACTTCTGAAGGGAACTGGTTGCACTGGATTTTAATTCTGATCACCAGAGGGGTTGATTATTAATGCACATCACTCTTTTCACATTTTTATCTGTAAAAAAAATCAAATATAATTGCTCTTCTAATTTATATTTGTGAACTAATTTGTGCTGGTCGATCACCAGAGTGATCCTTAATAAATACTCTGAAAGTTGGACTATAATGTGATGAAAAGTGGAAAAGTTCAAGAGGGTTGAATACTTCTTGTGTGTGTGTGTGTGTGTGTGTGTGTGTGTGTGTGTGTGTGTGTGTGTGTGTGTGTGTGTGGGTTTGTATTTCTGACCTCCTGGGGACCCGTTTCCTGACTTTTACTATCTTTCTGGGGTCCGAGGGTTCTTGTGGGGACCGAAGCCTGGTCCCCATGGGGGGGACTCCCCTTTTTAGGGTTAGGGGTTAGGTTTATAGGTATGGTGTGAATAGAGTTTTAGTTAGTCTTAGGGTTAGTTATAGATCAGTAATGGTTAAGGTTAGGAAAAGGGTTTGGGTTAGGTATAAATCTAGTTACTAAAATCAATGGAAGTCAATGGATGGTCCCCATAAGGATACCAAAACACACTTGTGTGTGTGTGTGTGTGTGTGTGTGTGTGTGGGTTTGTATTTCTGACCTCCTGGGGACCCGTTTCCTGACTTTTACTATCTTTCTGGGGTCCGAGGGTTCTTGTGGGGACCGAAGCCTGGTCCCCATGGGGGGGACTCCCCTTTTTAGGGTTAGGGGTTAGGTTTATAGGTATGGTGTGAATAGAGTTTTAGTTAGTCTTAGGGTTAGTTATAGATCAGTAATGGTTAAGGTTAGTAAAAGGGTTTGGGTTAGGAATAAATCTAGTTACTAAAATCAATGGAAGTCAATGGACGGTCCCCATAAGGATACCAAAACACACTTGTGTGTGTGTGTGTGTGTGTGTGTGTGTGTGTGTGTGTGTGGGTTTGTATTTCTGACCTCCTGGGGACCTGTTTCCTGACTTTTACTATCTTTCTGGGGTCCGAGGGTTCTTGTGGGGACCGAAGCCTGGTTCCCATGAGGGGGACTCCCCTTTTTAGGGTTAGGGGTTAGGTTTATAGGTATGGTGTGAATAGAGTTTTAGTTAGTCTTAGGGTTAGTTATAGATCAGTAATGGTTAAGGTTAGTAAAAGGGTTTGGGTTAGGAATAAATCTAGTTACTATAATCAATGGAAGTCAATGGACGGTCCCCATAAGGATAACAAAACACACTTGTGTGTGTGTGTGTGTGTGTGTGTGTGTTTAGGTGGCTGCGCTGAAAACTCAACATGTTGGTAAAATGATGATACAAAATTCCTCCATTATGTTTTTGAGCAAAAACAATTTAAGCAACATATTGTTTCCTACTTAATCATTAAATGCTCGTTGAATACTTATTCTGAAATTCACTAAAGATCTGCATGTCTTTATGTGCAATTAATGTTGTCATCATCCATCTAATTTAAAATACACATATAGTACACCTCATTCTGCTCTGCCACACAGAAAGTGTCTCTCTGTACTGGGGCAGTCTTCCCAGACTTCAGTGGGACATTATACTGCAGACAGAGGAAAACCTGCACATAATTAGGTAAATTCATACTGTTTGTGACACATTAAACATTATATATGCTTCTGGAAGCAGGTACTATCTGCTGCTCAGGGAGAAATGGAGAAAAGGTACAATGTTCCTGTTGCTAAAAGGACTAGCTACAAAATAAATGGTTAAAAATGTTGTCACATGTTATAAACAAAAGAAAACCGTATCATAGAAGCAGTCAGAGCAGCAGACAGAAGACTCATAATAACTGTCTTCTGAGCTGAATATAGTGCTGCTTCTCCCCCACACAGCCCGTCCCTCTCTGTCAGCGAAGATCCTCAAGTCTTCAGCCAACGAGTGTGTGTGTGTGTGTGTGTGTGTGTGTGTGTGTGTGTGTGTGTGTGTGTGTGTGTGTGTGTGTGGGTTTGTATTTCTGACCTCCTGAGGACCCGTTTCCTGACTTTTACTATCTTTCTGGGGTCCGAGGGTTCTTGTGGGGACCGAAGCCTGGTCCCCATGAGGGGGACTCCCCTTTTTAGGGTTAGGGGTTAGGTTTATAGGTATGGTGTGAATAGAGTTTTAGTTAGTCTTAGGGTTAGTTATAGATCAGTAATGGTTAAGGTTAGTAAAAGGGTTTGGGTTAGGTATAAATCTAGTTACTAAAATCAATGGAAGTCAATGGACGGTCCCCATAAGGATAACAAAACACACTTGTGTGTGTGTGTGTGTGTGTGTGGGTGTGTGTGTGTGTGTGTGTGTGTGTGTGTGTGTGAGGTGGGGGACGCTTGCTGCAGGAAAAAAATCTTGTTGTCAAAGATAAAATTTAAGGATCTAACTTTCTAAAAATTTAACCTGTTTACATTTTTAGTTATTTAGTGACAATAAGAAAGATCAGTTTTAATAATGTTAATAATTGCTGAACATGAATTATTTTCCTGGTTAAATGTTCTTTTTCAAGTGTGTCTCATCTGTGGCCTGAAGCTTCTTTCTCTGTCACCCAGAAGTCTTTAGACCATGGACCGAGAACAAGTCCATATGACAAAAAAATGATTGCAAAGTGCTCAAACTTAATGAATTTGTTTTTGTTTCTGTGAAACTGAGAAGGAGCAGGTCACATGTCTCAATAATATGCAAAACATAAATAAATAAATAAAATGGAGCAGCCAAATATTAGTAAATCTGGCCCTGAATGTACAGACATCCCAGCTGACAGATTATGTACATTTCTACATCATAAAATAATTAATAATTCAAATAATCTATCAATTTTAACAAATTTGATGTATGTTACAAAAAGACAACAGGAGTGTTCTTTGTAATCCTTCTATTGAAGTTAGATCTTCCTTATTAGCCAATAAAAACACACACAGGTCTAACTTACTCTACAGACTCTGAAAGCTAAAACTTAATCACTTTATGATGAAGCCCAGTTAAAACTCACTATTTGACATTTAAATGAAGAGAAACCAGAACAGGTTTATCTGAAAAATGCCCATATAAACATAACGATGCAGACTTGTGTCAGTTTATCTGACCCTGAATCACTTTTAGCACCAATAAGCTAAATAAACAGCAAATATGTGTGGAGCAGCTGATCCTGAGTCAGTGGCTATGCTAACGCTCGTCAATTTACTGGATTATTCAAAACAAACAGTGCAAGTTCCAGAAATAAAAAGTAAAACAGAAGTAAGTATTCATTCTGTCAGTTACAGCAGCTTTACAGTCTGCTTCTGATGAAGTGAAGGAGGATATAAAAAGCCGACTCAGCCCGAGAGGGGGTTGGTTAAAGGATGGTCCTGGTGACAGGGGGGGGCACTGTGGGTGGTGGAGTCCACATCACATGGCTAGAGCTCGGGCCTTAGCAGCAGCAGCTTGTGCCCTGTGAGCAGCTCCATGACTGCTCTCTCTCCTCATCAGCTGGTTGGTCTCAAACAGACCCTCGTAGCTGCTGCATCCTCCACCATGGCTACCGCCCACAAATGTCAGCACTCCTGCAAAACATGTAACATAGAAGAAAAGCCACATTCAAGATAA
>SSNP01000420.1:110206-121612 GCA_006937955.1 Pachypanchax playfairii | reverse complement strand
GGGGGGGGGGGGGGGGGGGGGGGGGGGGGGGCTGATGTGCTCATTAGACAGACTAATTGTTTACAGCCTACTTGCAATCACTCCTTTCATATGATCATCCATCCATCCATCCATCCATCCATCCATCCATCCAACATCCATCCATCCATACATCCATCCATCCATCCATCCATCCATCCATCATCTATACCACTTTCATCCAGTTCAGGGTCGTGTGGAGGGGGGGCTGGAGCGTATCCCAGCTATCAGCAGGTGTTAGACAGGGTACACCCTGGATAGGACGCCAGTCTGTCGCATAATATGATGCATTTCACGATTATTCATTTTTAAACTTCACCCTCTCTGTAAGTAGGTTATTGTGTGTAAGTTGTATGAAGTATCAGTCTCGTGGCCGACACAAAGATGTCATCATGCATTATTTCTGCTACTTGCGCTGTTCATAATTACGCTTTTATCGACATTGAAGTTTTCCATTTCCTGGTTTCACACGTGTCATTCAACAACCAATCACACTGCTGTCCGTCTATTTACTCATGCATAGGAAATGACGTTTTCCATAGCAACGGGACGTCACTCTTAGATTACTTTTAGGGATTTGTCCTACGTAAAAGTAGCTCTTAGTGCGATTGTGAATAGGTTTTAGACGACAACTCGTACGTAAGACCTTTTAGCACGAGTTAGGAGTAACACCTAGCGGTAAGATAAGAGTCTTTGTGAATACGGCCCCTGCTTTATAAGTTTTGGTAATAATTATTCGTAATATTAATACTATATAATTATTCCTAAGTGTGTAGTATCATAACTACATCTCTGATGTTTGTAAAAACCCAAACCATCTGAAAATCTGTGTAAATTTGAGCAAGTTATAGTTATTTAAAAAGTTTGCAGCATAAACACTGTGATGAGTGGAAGCTGCTCGTATGGTTGCTGCTTGTGCACGTTTGACTCCATTGATCAGCAGCAGCGACGAGTCGTCTAGTATTTTGTCTGGTGAGGTGTTTTGGGTACGCTGCACCATGGGGGGGGGGCTCGTGAGAAGATCATGAATGCGCTGGACGGACTAGAAGTCCCTCGGCTGTCCCGGGAAAGCCTCAAGGTTCCTGCGGAGGAGCTGGCCGTTGTAGCTGGGGAGAGCTGCTGCCACCCTGACTCGGATAAGCGGAGAATGGATACGGCTCGAACTGATACGGCTCAGGGTCGCTGGGCTCCATAAAGCCTCCCTCTACCTCCGGTGACGGCGGAGGAGAGAAAACATCCACCTCAACAGATCAGTCAGTCTCTAAACTGCCAACGTAACTTCGGTCACTGTCCGTGTTTCAGTGTCAAAGGCAAGTTGTTATTGTCCTCCTGATCAACCCCCCTCCTCCTCCCGCTCATCTTCCACACAGCTACGCCCCTCTGTTCATCAGGGCCGCTCCCACTTCTGTAGGATTTTTCAAATCTTGTTTGGGGAGGGACTAGGCTTTCTCATGGGGTGCAGTTACACTTTAAGTAGCAGTACCTGTACAACAGATGGTGGTGACTTCAAGGCGTAAGCGTTTTTATTGTCCGGGCGGAAATAGCACCCGGTGAAGGATGGTTTGGTAATATTGTTATCCAGGTGGAAATTGGGAGAAATTCGGGAGAATGATGGTGAGAGCATTAATATTTGGGATTCTCCTGGTTAAATCGGGAGGGTTGGCAAGTATGGTCGGACGAGAAAGAGGAACAAAAATAACGTATCCCCCCAGGGATAAAAAATAAAGGACCAGAGGGGGGGACATCAAAAGCAGAGGGCGGAAAATCCCCCCCATCTCCTGCGACAAATCGCACACTGGTTGTTGTGGTTCATGGTAAAAGCATCAGTGATCTCCTGCTCATCAAGCACCAGGTAGGTTTGCAATAGCTGTCTGCTAGCAACACAAATCTCCCTGCAGCATATCTAAATGAACAAGATCAGCTCAAGTGACATGACAGTCTCCTCCGGACCGGTGAGGTTCAGTGTCAGCTCGGGTTGCCAAAATTCTCTCAGTCAAATAAGGGACATTTTTGGCATTTGGAAAAATGCTAATGCAACAAACTGGAGAAGCACTCTGAGACCGCAGACCTCCATCAGTGATCTGGATCAACACCAAAACCTAATAGGTTGGTCCTTAGACCATTTCCAACCTATCCTGAAAATGTCAACAAAATCCATCCAAAAGTTTTTGAGTTATCTTGTTAACAAACATACAAACTCTGGTAAAAACACTGCTGCTCCTGGAGGAGGTAAAAATAACTGATGAACAGATTTTTATCTAAATATGCAGCTCACATGGACACATGGATACAATACTGGTGAGACAGTTACAAATATTCAGAATTGTTTATACATTTAAACACTTAAAAACATAGTTTTGCTCCAAAATTCACTCCAGAAATCAATTTCACACGAAGTTTTGATGTAGTTTAAGTGGCGCATTAAATCTGTCCTCTATGACGGCTTACTGCCACCTAGTGGTAGGAGTGTAACAGCAGTGTAAACATTCGGAAACACAACAAGCAGCACTCATAACGGATAAGAGACTTCTGGTACGGGACAAGCAAAATTAGATAAATATACGGGATGTCCTGACTAATATGGGGCAGTTGGCAACCCTAGATTAATTTATAAATTTATATAATAATTGTCACAGCCTAATTGGGGTTGCTAAGCAGTTGCTTGGCCAAATCTTGGGGTTGCTATAGCTACCGCCTGGCACCGAGCCTGTATGAGTGTGTTGTAAGAAGAATGTAGACACTGTCGCTGAGCAACGCTCTCAGATGTTTTTGTCAAGAAATTCACTGTCCTTAAGAGTCTGTATGTCCCAGCTGGGCATTTGGAGGAGGGCAGGGGGAGGGGGAACCGAGTGTCCCATCTGCATTCTCCTCAAAGGAGTTTGGAGTGTTGGCCTTCAGGCCCAGCCAAAATAAGATAAAGAGAGATTAAGGCAGAACTGCAGAATTCAACAGTCTTTTGAGTTCTTATGGTGCACTTTCAGTGGAAGTCCAAAACAGCCGAAATCACATGAAAACAGCCAACATGTGGCGGTGGAAGCCGGGATCGATCCATCAACCTTCAAATTGGAGGACGACCGCTCTAACCACTGAGCCACAGCCGCCCCAGTCAAGATGACACCCATCCTTCCAGTGAGATCCTAACCACATCAGTATGTGATCCAGACCCCCCAAACCTTTAGTCTGAGTGCTGCCAGATAAGGTTTTTTTCTGAATTTGTCGATACGTTAGGTACAGGCAGGGATCAGGCAAAAACTCCGGGTCAGGTACAAGCTGCGGTCAAAAAACACAAACTGAAGAAACGCAGGATACAGAGGCACATGAACAAACAAAGCGAGACACATGAAAAGCCCCGGATTTAAATAGTGCTCAGATCATCATGAACACAGGTGACGGGAATCAAGGTAACAACAAGACGTGACTAGATGGCATGAACATGGACCAATCAGAACACAGAAACAGGCAATTACAGGCCTGATCAGGGTGGCAGGAGCAGAGATCATGACATTATGCTTTAAATAAGATTTATTCTATTTAAGGTGCTGCCATTGTCAACCACTGTCACACCTGAAATCTGTCTGTGGCAGCTGGTATAGCAAGTCACTCTGAGAACATGCAGTCTCCTGATCTTATGAATCATATATAAGTACATGAATGCTGCTACCCTGCAAAGGTACACGTAGATGATTTGATATTATACAACATTATCAGGATAAGTAGCTTTCTCTTTCTGTTCCTCATTCCATTTAGGGCAAGCTGGGCTGTTTTCAAGTTTAATGTTTATCTAAAAACAGTATGAAAACAGACAGAAATGAAGCCGTTAATTTCAGATCCTTGTCAGCCCTGTTCGGTTGTCTGGTTCTCACCTGTCAGGAAACAGAGGGAATGTTGATGTTTCATCTCTATTTTTACAAGCATAAATATCAGCATGTTGTCACAGTGACACACTGATCTGTCTTTGCCACCCAACAGCATTCAAATAAAAATGTGTTGATTATTTCTATTGACTCTCAAGCCAAGAGTTTCAAACGAGACAATTAGCACGTCTCCCTCAACAGAAAACAATATACTACTCTTAAGTTTTCATTTTTATATATTCCAGCATCAAATGGTTCCGTTTGAGCATGTGATGAAGTTTTACAGTTTTAACAACAGTTCTACAACACAAATCACTCCAACTTCTTAATATGTATCTATATCACGTAACAAACAGACTGTTAAAAGGTTCAAGAGGATTGGTTCCCCAAAATCCATCTTTAAAGGAAAACATACCCCCCCTCCCTGGATACAGTCTGAGATTTAAAACATAACATAATAAATGGGAGTGAGTGGCGGACTAAGGGGGCGTGACATTCTTTGCTGTGACTGACACGCACGCCAGAGAGGGACAGGTGAAATGGAGGGATGTAGACGAGACGAGCAGCTCTGATCCGTATCGTTTCGAGCCGATAGTTTACCCTGCTGCAGCGGTGGGATAGAATGGGACTTTTCTCTACTGGTACATTATTGTTAGCTAACGCTATTAGCTCCAGTTACATCGTGTGACTCTGCAAACATGTGCAGCTGTGCGCACGCGACCGCACTACCGTTTCAAGCTGATGGTTTGTACTGCAGCGGCTTCAGCATCTTAGAATGGGACCTGTCTCTTCGTAGTATATTGTTGTTGATCAAAGCAAAAGCTAAATTTGGATTAGCTCGTGTAATATCTCTGACTCAGCCTCATCAGGCTGCGCGCGACCGCTGCACATTATTGTCTGCACAAAAACGTGTTTCATAGAGGTGTCCAAGGTATAAATCAAAGTATCTCAGCATGAAGAGAAAACCCGTCCGTAATGTGCTAAAAACATGTTTTCACACAATCACAAACACTAAAATGAACTCTGATAACGTCCGTAAACACTTCCTGTTCAAACTCACTCACTACTGAGCGGAGGTGTGGCCGGGACCGAGCTCTTTTATATCCTGTCACGGCAGAATGCTGACGTCACGTTTAAAGAAAATAAGGTCTCAGCCAATAGAAATGCCTCATTCAAATTCAAGTGCGGTGTAACATTTTAACCTGAAGAGGGCGCTCCACTAACGGAGTTTGGTATAAAATGAATAGTTTTGTAAAAATGCTAAAATACCAAAAACAAGACCCAGAAATGTCGGCAGGACTATTAAACACTCATTTATAGAGTTTATCAGCAAAAAAAAGTTGATTTGGGGGTAAGTTGCACTTTAAATTTTACAAATCCCACCTGTTTACATGAGCCTGGACATGGACATGATAAAAAGGATTTACTAAACTTAAACCTTTAAATGTTTTTCTTTCAACAATACATCTGTGTCCAGTAGCTCGACGTGCTTCATTCTCAAAGAGGTCTTCAACAAACCATTAAAAGTTTAGTGGTTTTGTTTAAATGCAAACATTACTTTTGTAATCTCTATCAGTCCAGTCATGGAAGGCACCACTGGTATAAACATCCTAAAGATAAGAACATTATTTCTGAAATGAAAAGTCTTACCATGGCCCTCCACCGATCCACCTTTAAATTCACCTTCAAACCTCATGCCATCAAAACGAGTGAAGACACCGACTCCTTGAAACTTCCCCTGCACAAATTCACCTTCATATCTAAAAAACACACACAGAAATGCATCTTTTTAAACACCAGCATGACAACACAGTCTCTTTAGGCATTTCTTGTTAGAATCATGTAAAAACTGTAGAACAAAAAGAGAAAAGAGTGAAGCGAGTACATCTTTACCAGCTTATCATGAGGCATGTTGAAGTGTTAAATCAGAAAACGCTGTGACTGTGGGCTTGACAAAAAACATTATAAGAATGTTTTACTTCTAAAATTGTGGAATAAAAATCCATATCGATTAGTAAAACATACCATAATAATAATGCTCTTTGTACATGTAAAATACATAATCTCAACCTCGGAGATGCAGTGGGAGAAATGTTTAGATTTGACTTTTAGGGCTTCATGAAACGTTTTTATGCTTCTGTTTGTTTGTTTTTCTGCACAAATCACTGGTTAAAAATAATTGATGTGAAACATCAAAATGGTCCAGAATTGATCATGAACTTTTATTTTATTTTATTTTATTTTATTTTATTTTATTTTATTTTATTTTATTTTATTTTATTTTATTTTATTTTATCAGTTTACAAATCATTTAAGACATTTAAATAAATCAGGCATGTCAAGTCCATCCAGGCAAAAAGCCTATATATACACAACATCAGCCAGACAGTCAAAAAAATGCACGAATGAATGTTACTGCAGGAGCACAAAATAAATCACACTCACAAAAACATCCTCCAACCTTAGATTTGTTATATTTATTTATTTTGAAGGGTATGAATTGGATTGTGAGTTGGAACCAAAAGTATTGATATAACAGGAAATTCTTTTGTCAAACAACAATTGAGAGCAACCAAATGGATCAGAAAAGCCTCCAGAAGACATTTCAATGTATTGCAGTTTGGATCGTGACTGTTGTTACTGAAAATACTCATTTTAAATGTTTGTGCTTCCAAAAACCTTCAAGCATCAATTCAATGTTTTGTTAGAGTAGAAATACAAGACGTGACAATGAACAGCATGTACTTATGTTCTTTATGTTATATTATGTGAGAGACCAATTTTTAACCTTCAAGAAATGAAAATGAGCAGATAGAAAATAAAATAAATAGAATTGAGGAAAATATTTCTGTTTATCTTGGCTAGACAAAGAAACATACTGCAATGAAACTGTTGCATAAAGATAAGAAAGAGTGTTGTGTATATCTACCCTTGAATGTTTGGCACAAATAGAACTATTTAGTATGTTTACAAAGTAAGTCCTCTACATGGTTAAAAAACACATTTTAAGCCACAATTTGCACCACAATAATTAAATATAGTATATTTTTCTGTTTGTTTTAAATATGAGTTTGCTAAATTGTATTGTACGCACACAAATTCAAGACAACTGCAGCTAAAAAAACACATGTATTGTTTCCCACCAAAATCCTGCAATTTGCATCACCAACTAATCCCCAGCAGTCCCAGTCAAGTCAAACACTAGCTACGTTTACATGGGCACATTTAATCGGAATAAACGCCCAATCGGAAAAAAAAATACGTCATGTAAACATGTCAATCAGAATGTTTTGATCCGATGCAGCCTGATCAGAATGAAATTTACTTCCGATCGAGAGGGGTGGTTTTGTCCGATCTTCATTCGGATAGACGTGCATGTACACACCCATTCGGAAAGAAAGGGTGAAAAAAGCCCACTGCGCATGCGTACAACTTCAGTGTGACGTCTTTCCGCTTTCGCAGACCCAAGTAGAAAACATAGCGGGAAGTAAACAGAAGTGGTCTGCTGGTGCAGTCATCCTGTCATCCTGCTCTCCTCTCCTGTGGTGGAGGAGCAGTAGCAATATGTATTCAGCCTCTAGCTTGGTTAATGCGACCAGTAAAAACCCAAACATAAAGGTAATCACCTGCAGAAGGTCCATATTGGGGAAAACGTGAGTCAGCTCGAGCACACGATGGGGCGGGAAAGACGTGCAGAAAGGACGGAGTTTGTTTACTTTTTTTTCTTCCCCCGGAAAGACAACTCGCTGTGCGCATGCTCAACTCATTTAACCTGATCGAGTGCTTGGTGCATGTGTACTCATGGCATGATCAGATCATTTCAGTTACTGTCCATGTAAACAGGGATTTGGGAATTCAGATCGACCAAGATTTTAATCAGATTGAGGAAATTTGGCGCATGTAAACGTAGCTAGTGTCTTACATGTAGTGGTTGTGAAGTAGCAAGCGAGACAGGAAGTCCGGCGACACTTGACAGCAAGAAACGGATTGTTGAACGCAAAAAAGCTGGTTTATTAATGACCAACGCGTGAATGCATCACTTCCTCCTATACAGAGGAACCAATTGAGTATACTAAACTGGCTAAAAAAGCAAAATAGCTGCCTGTTTGGTTCCTCTGTTTGTAACCAATGTTTTCTTAATTTCTTTTTACGCTGCCCTTTGATCCTATGTATTTGATTGGTTTATGATGTATAGGAGGAAGTGATACATTAACGCATGTGCTTTGAAGTGTATATATTGGGAGCAAATACGTGCCATTTTTACTTGACCATGACGAAGGCCTACGTGCCAAAACGCGTTGGTCATTAATAAATAAGCTTTTTTCCATTCAACAATCCGTTTCTTGCTGTCAAGTGTCGCCGGACTCCCTGTCTCGTTTGCTGCACTCTTCACCTGTCTGAGCACCTTGTCAGCTGGTGAGGTTGTGCCAGTACACGCCCAATGATTGTGAAGTAGCTCATAATTATTACAGACTGGCAATTAATAAGCTCAATTTTATACTTAGAACACTGTAGATCAGTAAAAGAATAAAACTACGCTGATTGAATCGCCGCTGTTTTGTACAATTATTATAATCTTATTCTGATCCTAATTCTGTTATGTTGTTTCTCTATCATTTTACAATTCTTCACCAGGTTTTACAAAACACAGATTGTTTAATTTTGACAAGCAAACAGCAGCTTATTGAGGTTTCAGGCATTTGTTTCTGAACAGCTTTCCAAATCAAGGCTTTTCCTGCTACCCAGTGCACCCATGCTACTAGTCAGTTATATGTCTCCATGACCTCTTTCTCAATTGACAAATATATCAATGATTCTCAGCAGGAATTAGTAGGATATCCATGTAACATGTAGGGGCCGGGGTCTTTTTTTGTTGAAAGGAAAGATAAGACTGTAAGACCCACAGGGAACTTACTCAGATAATAATTAAGAAGAAATGTGATTAGTTAAGTCTTTGAGTCCCTTCATGGTGCCCAGTGTTTTACTAAGTTGGACCTCTTCAATGCTTTTCATCTGGTCCATAGAAGACAGCGTTAAACAGGATATTTTGAGTATCTGGTCCTGCCATTTGGTTTGATCTTCCTCCAAGCTCTCGTTAATGACGTCCATGAGGACTTCCTGAATGTCTTTGTTTCATATATTAATACAATATCCTCATCTATTCCAAACCCCTTGAACAGCATCAAACCCTTGTTAGACAGGTTCTCCAAAGACTCCTTGAAACCCATCTGTCTCTTTCTTGGAATATGCCTTTCAGTGAGGAAAAATTAAGATCCAAGCAGTCTCAGTATGGCCAACACCTTCTACAAAAAACAACTAGAAAGGTTTTTATTGTTTGACAATTTTTTAGAGTCGGTTCACTAAGAATTATAGTATTGTTGCAGTTCCTCTCACAGGGTTCACCTCCACCAGCTGCCATTTCTCATGCACTCCAGAAGCAGAGGAACCTTCTCCTGGCTCAAGCACCAGTACACCACCACCCATCCTGACCCAGCCAGACCCTACAGAACAATTCAATGTGGAGGTGGATGCATCAAACTCTGAAGTAGGGAGTGTGCTTTCCCAAAGGGCTGATGAGGAAGGTAAGATGCATCCATGTGCCTTTTTTCTAATAAACTATGATGTTGGTGTCTATGAACTGCTGGCTATTAAATTGGCCCCAGAGACGAGAGACTTGCTTGATGGAGCCTGTGAGCCATTTATCATTTGGACTGACCATATGAATCTGGATCTTGTTTCTCCATCTGCTCCAAAAACATCAGAAGAAGCTGGTGTCCCCATTGCCCCCTCACACCTGTCTGTATCTCGCAGTCAGGTGAAGAAGCAGCTGGAGAGACTGAACAGGAACAAGGCAGCAGGTCAAGCTGTTGTTAGTCCCAGAGTCCTAAAGGCTTGTGCAGATCAGCTATGTGGGATTCTGCAGCATATCTTCAACCTCAGCATCACCCAGGTGAAGGTACCAGTTCTATGTAAAACATCCTGCCTTGTTCCAGTACCAAAAACATACCACCCACTGGCCCCTAAAGACTACGGGCCTGTTGCTCTAACACCCCACATCATGAAAGTCTTGGAGAGACTCATGTGGGTCCACCTAAATAAGCAAACAAGCATGTTTCAAGACCTACTGCAGTTTGCTTGTCACCATGGAGTTGGAGTGGAAAACGCCATCATACACCTGCTTCAACAAACCCACTGTCATCTGGACAAAGCAGGCAGCACCATGAGGATCATGTTTTTTTATTTCTCCAGTGTCTATAACACAATTCAGCTCCAGAAGACACAGGTGGATGACTCCACAATCACCTGAATTAAGGACATGAAAACATGAACACAGATGCTTTTCAATGTCCATGTAAGATGTAAACAAAGAGTTGCATTCTTGTGTTGCATCACTTCCGATTTCAAATTGAGACTGAAGCTCATAAAAACATTCATATTTGCCTCATATGTGTCAAACAGCACAAATTTGCTCCATGTTTCATTAAACAAATTCATAAAGCTTCTTAATGTTTTATTGAGAATGTTACAAATACTTTAAGAAAAGACTTAAAACTTTCCTTTTTGCTCAAGCCTATTGTTATAGTTAGCTTACGTTATCTTGATCCATCCCTTTAGTTATGCTGCTATAGTCTTAGACTGCTGGAGGACATACCGACCTCTTCACTCTGCTGTCTCTCTTTACTCTCCATGTTTGTGTTTATTATAGTTGCTGCTATTAAATGTTTCTCTGTTTATCTTTCCATAGACATGAAGACTGACCCAAATCCATCAGTGTTTGTCTCTTTCCTGTCCTCTCAGGCCCCAGTGCTTCGTGTTCACCCTGGTTTCTTCCTGCTAAAAGGAATTGTTTCTTTCCACTATCTCCAGTTCCTGCTGCTCAGGTTGGAGGATTGTGTTAAATTGATGGTTCAACCCAATCAGCTGGTTCCATAGGATTTTTTTTTTACTGAATTAGACCTGATACTTCTGTAAAGCTCCTTGAAATGACCTTTTTATAAACAGGCACTTTATAAATAAAATTAATAGAATTAAAATGAACAAACATATTTAGACTCTCCTCTCACTCCCTCATTCTTGTACTGTTGGGGACGTCTGTGGCTCAGTGGTTAGAGCTGTCGTCCTCCACTTTGAAGGTTGGTGGATCGATCCCGGCTTCCACCGCCACATGTCGAAGTGTCCTTGGGCAAGACACTGAACCCCATGTTGCCGATCTGCGTATCGGGTTGTGTGAGTGTTAGCCCCTACCCTCTCCCTCCGGTTTACATATCGGGTTGTGTGAATGGGTGAATGCAAAACCTTGTAGTGTGAAAGTGCTTTGAGTCTGAATGACTAGAAAAGCGCTATACAAATACAGGACATTTACCATTTGTCTGTACTGTTGCCATAAACTAAAATAAAGTTTAATATACAACAGAAGGAGTAAATTAAAACTTCTCTGGTTGTAGAGGAAATTGTGTTTTGAGATCAGGCACGCACATTCTGTCTGCCAAAAGTGTCAGAACAGGCTTGGCAACCCCCCCCCCCCCCCCCCCCC
>SSNP01000420.1:27303-107511 GCA_006937955.1 Pachypanchax playfairii | reverse complement strand
CCCCCCCCCCCCCCCCAAAAAAAAACCTGTTGACAGAAGGGTTTGATGAACCATGAAGAGCTGACAGGTCCATAAAGATTCACTTCTTTCCAGAGTATAATGTTTCAGAGGGAGTTAATGCAAAGCTGAGTGAAAGGTGGAGATGAAAATGGACCAATCATGTAACCTGCAAACCTGAATACTCATCACAGTACAGTTCAGTGTCAACAATAGGTTGAAGGTTGCTGTTGTAGAAAGCGAGCAGCAGCACTGACCGAGAAGAGTTTGAGGTGTTCATAGAAGGAAGTGATTCAAGTGTACAGCTACATCCATGATGACAGAAAGATAGTCATCAAGTTTTTGACAGCAGGAGACAAAAGGAAGGAAGAAGACGTCTCTGTAGAGTAAGACAGCTAGAAATTACATGATATGATATGAAGAGAAAGATGGACTGAGTGATTGACTTGATGATGCAAGACAAGAAGGCCAAACCTAGAAGGAAAAAATGGAGGGATGTGTGACAAAATAGAGGTAGAAGGATGAGACGGGGGTGGGATGAACGAGAAGTGGAGGGGAGGAGAATGCTGGATGAAATTTGGGGAGGGGGATTTCAGTATAGTATCTGTAAAAGTATCTTCAGTGTACTCAAAGATGTGAATGAATGTGTTTCTGATGACACGTCTAGATGGGAGAAGTTGATGTTGTTGTCATTTGGGGATTTTAGAGTGTTTGAGGGAGAAATGGTGGGAGAAGGATGATGAGCAGAGTAACTTGAGGGTTTTAACTACATCCAGATCCGCCTCACTAAGAAGGAGACTTGGACGTTGACGTGATGAAAGGAAAGACAAAGAGACGAAGAGGGAGGGGGACAAGGAACATGTCAGAGAGGAGGAGACATGTGGTGATGACAATATGAGAGGGATCCTCGACTGCAAAACTTTAAGAATAAGTTAATAACATGTTGTATGATTAATTAAAGGGGGGTATTACTTTTTCAAGCTTTACATCATGTTATCATGTCGTTCCCTCATTAAAATCATGCCTGAAATGTTTCTTTAGCTCATTTATGTATGTTTGAGTAATCTTCAGACACTCTCATGGCAGCCATTTTGAAAGCCGTTTGCCTGATTCCTCCCAGAAACGCCCATTTCTCCTTGAAACGCCCCCTATATTTCGTCACCTGCCAAGCTCACGCCCACTGCTAACCTCACAGGAGAGCACCCCTCCCCCGCGTGTAACGCAGGCAGAGCAGCGGTAGCAGCAATTAGCAAACACCTGGTGGAACTGCGAGAGTGCACCTTTCCTGAGCTTATCTAATGACAACTTTTCTGAGCGCTTTTCATAACTCCAAAAAGCCATCATGGAAGAAATGTGTCTTTGGATGTCAAGACGGCTGCCCTCTTTTTAGTCTTCCAAAGAATGAGACTGTTCGTCAGAAATGGTTGGACTTCATTTATGGAAGCGACCCTCCTCCAAAAAAGATCTGTTTCATTTGTGCCAGGCACTTTAACGAGGATTGTTTTCTAAACAAAAGTTTATTTGACAGTGTATTAGCAACTAAGCTGTAACTTAAAGACGATGCAGTTCCCACTCTCAGGAGAACGTCTTTGCAGCCAGCACCGGTAAGTTCAACTGCTGTCACATTGTTTTGTTGTTAGCGTTTCTTAGCTTAACCTGTCCTACAATCGGTGCACTGTAGCTGGCTTTTGTGTTGTTATGTTCGGCGTGAAGGTGATGTTACGCGCTGTCACGTTGTTTTATTGTTAGCATTTCTTCAGTGCGCTGAAGGGGGAGTGTCGGAAGGTCTTAAAGAGACAGAGGCCAATATCGAGGTGTTTGGAGCGGCCATGATGTGAGGGCAAATTTCTTAAAGGTTGTTTTTTCTATTTACAGCTTTTATAGATCAACTTAATGTAACATAGTCATTGTAGTATGCTATAGAGTGGCACTGTGTGTCTGAAAAAAGCATAATACCCCCCCTTTAATAAATATACAACGAGCTGATTTTGTGAGGATCTCTGCTGCTGGTGGTGGTGAGTGGAACTTATTGTCTTGCAGGGCGTGGCAGCAGATGATCAGTGATGACAGGTGTGGATCGTTACCCAGCTCAGGAGAGCTGGGTACTTAAGCAGAGGAGGAACAAGAGACAGACGCCAGTTTGTTCCGCTACTTTACGTGGTACAGAGTGGCAAGTGAGCAGATTATCAGAGTGTGTTTTTGCAGTATTTAACCTGCCTTCTTCTCCTCATGTTCAGCCTGCTGTCCTGGAGCTCCTCTCCTGACAGCGTAACCTCCAGCGTGGATATCGAACCGCTCATAGTGAGGATTGGCTCAACACAGGAACGTACTAGAGCTCCGTTGCGGTGCTACGCGACCAGCTCTCTCCCTCTGGCTCCCTGTCTGTCTCTGGCTTCCTCTGGTCCACACCTTCCCGGTCACCGTTCTGCTGTCACCCCTGTCGCAGTCACGTCTGCGCATTCAGCACCCGGACCCGGATCTCACACACGGAACAACGACAGCTTGGCTCACCACCCCTGCGGCAACATCCTCGGATCTCTCCTCAAACCCGGACGTCATTCACGAAACCGTGAGTTAAGCGAGCACGATCCCCGCACGCCGCAGCTGGTTTCTCCAACTGTCACTAACCTCTCTCTCTCTCACAACCCCAGGACTGTTCCTGTCCCGCACCAGGCCCGTCCTGAGTTTCGTCGAGCACATTTACTGTTTACTTGTATTTACCTTGGAGCACTGTACATAATAAACACTGTTATTCCTGAACGCTGTTTCCTCGCTCTGTGTGTGTCTGGAGTTTGGGTCACTTTTGGAGCTCGCAAACAACCCCACCTGGTTCGAACCATGACAGAACAAACTGGCCAAGAGAGCTCCCAGACCCAGCTTCAGACCGCACTCACCCAGCAGGGGATTCTGCTGGGAAGGCATGATGTTTTCATGCAGGAGATAGCGAGGACTCAAGCTAACTTGTCAACAGAGCTCCACAGTTTAACACAGCAACTCACCAATGTCATGTCTCGCCTTTCCCGCAGTCAATCTCCTCCTCCTGCAGCAGCAGCAGCAGCAGCGACAGCGGCGGCGCGTGCTGACCCACCTGAGGAGACCGGCTACCGGCAGGTGGCCATTCCTGATCCGGCACCCTTCGATGGAGAACCTAAGGACTGCAGAGGGTTCCTCCGACAGTGCCGGATCATCTTCAGCCGGGCTCCGCACGCCTTCCGTTCCGACGCCAGCAAGACCTCCTTTATCATCGGCTGGCTGAGGGACAAGGCTCTCAGGTGGGCAGACGCATATATTGACACTCATCCTCTTGAAACCTCTTCATATCCCCAGTTTCTCGAAGCATTCACCACAACGTTCTCGGACGGAGGAACGAAGGAGGACGCTATGCGGGAGCTGCTCGCCCTTCGTCCCCGTCCTCAACACATGGCTGACTTCGCCCTCGAGTTCCGGACCTTGGCTGCCCGTACTAGCTGGACGGACGAGACCCTGCGTAGTGTGTTCCACAACGCCCTCTCGGAGAGTTTGAAAGAAGACATCGCTAGCCGGGAGGAACCAAGGACACTCGATGGGCTCATCAGTCTAGCGACCCGGTTAGACCGCCGGACTCGAGGGCACTTCCGGGTACGCCATACACCTAGTTCCGCTTCCTCCTCACCTGTTCACGTAAGTCCCGCATCTAACACCAGATGGCACTCTCCCCCCAGACGTGCACAAGCACCAGAACCCGTCCACGCTAGCAACACAAGGTGGCACTCTTCTCCCAGACGTGCACAAGCATTTGAACCCATACATGCTAGCAGACATATAGGGCCGGCACCAACCCATAGATGGCAGCCTCCCCACAGACGCCTTCCTTCTCCTGAACCCATGCAACTCGGGCAGGCTAAACTAAGCGCTAAGGAGCGCCGGCGCCGCCGAGAGACTGGGTCCTGTGCGTACTGTGGGTCGCCGCACCACGAAGTTTGTGCCTGCCCGGAGACGCCAAAAGATTAGGCCCGTCAGTGAATGTGGGGGTCCTGACGGGCCCAGAAAGACACAAACCCCGGATGACGTTACCTGCAGCCATTCATAGACGACACAGTGAGCCTATCTCTTGCTCCGTGTTCATAGACTCTGGATCCGAGCAGAATCTGATCAGTCCGAGGCTGGTCAAACAGGGGAAGATCGCTACCAGGCCTCTGGACAGACCCCTTAATGTCACGGCCTTGGACGGCAGTACTATGTCTCGGATCACACACAGCACGGAGCCCATCACCCTCACTGTGTCAGGTAACCATAACGAAACCATTTCATTTCTTGTCTTTCCCACCACAGAGGCTCCCCTGGTTCTTGGATTTCCGTGGCTGGCCCGGCATAACCCCCAGTTCAATTGGAAACAGCAGGCCATCGTCGCATGGAGCGAGCCGTGCCTGCGCACCTGCTTAAGGTCAGCCACACCTGCCAGTACACCAGGTAAGGAGCCTCACATCACCCCACCAGACCTGTCCCGGGTACCCCCTTGTTACCACGACCTGGGACAGGCCTTTAGTAAGGAACAGGCAATCTCACTCCCACCGCATCGTCCGTATGACTGCGCCATTGACCTCCTCCCTGGAGCTCCGCTGCCTTCAGGCCGTCTGTTTAGCCTCTCACGCCTGGAGCGGCTGGCCATGGAGGAGTACATCTCAGAGTCACTACAGAACGGACTGATACGGCCATCCTCATCTCCAGTGGGCGCAGGATTCTTCTTTGTGGAGAAGAAGGATAAGAGCCTGCGCCCCTGCATCGACTACAGAAGTCTAAACAATATAACTGTTAAAAACAAATACTCTCTCCCTCTCTTGTCTGCAGCCATCGAGCCCGCGCACCAGGCACGGATCTTCACTAAGCTTGACCTGCGCAACGCCTATCACCTGGTGCGCATCAGAGAGGGAGATGAGTGGAAGACCGCGTTCAAGACCCCTATAGGCCACTACGAGTATCTGGTAATGCCTTTCGGGTTAACCAACGCCCCAGCAGTGTTTCAGAATCTCATCAACGACGTTCTAAGAGACTTCCTGAATAAGTTCGTGTCAGTCTACTTGGACGACATACTTATTTTCTCCCCTGACATGAAGTCCCATCAGGGTCACGTACGGCAGGTTATCCAGCGGCTGCTGGAGAACCGCCTGTTCATCAAGGCCGAAAAGTGCGAATTTCATGTAACCTCTGTGTCCTTCCTAGGCTTCATCCTCGAAGGTGGACATGTCCGGCCAGACCCAGCCAAGACCAAGGCGGTGGAGGAATGGCCGGTCCCGCAGTCTAGGAAGGAACTACAGAGGTTCCTGGGGTTCGCCAACTTCTACAGAAGATTCATTAAAGGTTTCAGCACCATTGCCGCACCCCTTACTGCACTAACCTCTACAAAAGTTATGTTTCAGTGGAGTCAGGCGGCGGCAGATGCCTTCAGAGAACTGCAGCGACGGTTCACTCAGGCACCAGTGCTTGCCCACCCCGACACCTCCGTCCAGTTCGTGGTAGAAGTGGACGCTTCCGACGTCGGGGTGGGAGCAGTCCTGTCCCAGCGAGACAAGACGGACGGTAAACTACACCCATGTGCTTTCTTTTCTAGGCGGTTCACCCCTACCCAGCAGAACTACGACATCGGTGACCGAGAGCTACTCGCCATCAAGCTAGCCTTGGAGGAGTGGCGTCACTGGCTGGAGGGTACTGAGCTGCCAGTAATCATATGGACCGATCATAAGAATCTTGAGTATATCCAGGCAGCCAAGAGACTTAACCCCCGTCAATTCCGCTGGTCATTGTTTTTCTCCCGCTTTCACCTCAACATCTCTTACAGACCTGGATCCAAGAACGTAAAACCCGACGCACTATCCCGGGTGTTCCAGCATGATGACCCTCCAGCTCAGCCTGCCTCCATCCTGCCCTCCTCCTGCGTGGTGGCCTCGGTCACCTGGGAGATCGAGCGGGCGGTTCGTGCCGCACTACAGCGCGAACCGGACCCAGGGGGTGGACCGCCCAATAGGACCTACGTCCCTACTGCCGTCCGAGGGCTTGTTCTACGCTGGGGTCATACATCGAGACTGTCCTGTCACCCCGGAGTCAGCCGCACTATAGAGCTGCTCCGGCGGTACTACTGGTGGCCGTCGCTGCACAAAGACGTTAAAGACTATGTTGCCGCCTGCTCCACATGCACCCGGAACAAGTCTTCGCATCAGCCACCATCAGGACTCCTCCAACCATTATCCATACCCTCCAGACCCTGGTCCCATCTGTCCCTGGATTTCGTCACCGGACTGCCCCCATCAAAAGGCAAGTCAGTAATCCTCTCTATAATAGACAGATTCTCAAAGTCTTGCCATTTGGTTGCTCTCTCTAAGCTTCCCTCTGCACAGGAAACAGCGAAGCTTTTGGTGCAACATGTGGTCAGGCTCCACGGCATCCCCATGGAGATTCTCTCGGACAGAGGACCTCAATTCATTTCAAGGGTCTGGAGGGATTTCTGCTCATCAATTGGATCCAAAACTAAACTCACCTCTGGTTATCACCCACAGACAAACGGACAATGTGAAAGGCTCAACCAGGAGATTGAGAACCAGCTGCGGTGTGTGTGCTCGCTTAACCCCACCTCCTGGTCCCTGCATCTCCCTTGGGTCGAGTATGCGCATAATACGCACGTTTCCACTGCCACCGGATTGTCTCCCTTCGAGGTATGTCACGGTTTCCAACCCTCTCTCCTGCCAGACTCTCACCCGGATCCCCTTATATCCTCTGTACAGGGCCACCTCCGCAAGGTCCGGCGGATCTGGACGGCGACGCAGAATGCCCTGCAGAGGACGGCCGCCCAAAATAAGAAACGGGCGGACAAGAAGAGGATCCCGGCCCCCACGTATGTCGCAGGTCAGAGAGTCTGGTTATCTGCCCAGGACTTCCCGTTCAAAGCCACGAACAGGAAGCTGGCCCCGAGGTTCCTGGGCCCCTACNAGCACATGCTGTTAATAAAGGCCCTGTGCTCCATTCTGCTGCCGTGATCTTATTTAGACGCATAATGCTGAACATTAATATCAATACATACACTATTGATTTTTCCTTTCAGCCTACTTTGAAAGAGAGGGGTTTTCAAGTGCAGAAAGGGGGGATTCAATTGCACTGAATTTAATTTGGTGGTTTCATGTCAGTATGGATATCCTGAAACTCAGACCTGTCTGCAGCTCCGTTCAATGTCCTTGCTTGACCCCATCCTCTGGTTTCTTTTCCTCAGAGAGAGCTGCATTACTCTGAATGAAAGAGAGAAGCTTTAATCTCTCTCCCTCACCAACCTCCCTTATACAAAATCAGTGCTACCCTCATACCCACAGAACCACAGAGGGTCTCTGTAGGGTCAGTGCTGCAGCATTTTCATAAGGAGAAAAGGCCAAGCATGTGGGTGTTCAATAGAAATTCTACACCCAGAGTTTCCTTTGGGCTTAACAATGGGCATCTGTTGCTCAAATGTCAAAGGTGGTTTGTGTGATTGTTTTGGTCATAAAATTTCCTCCTTTGCCTGAAGATCAGAGTTGATTTGCTTGAAAGGGTGTATATTTTATTTGAAAAAGAATAAAGCGCTGGGAGGAAGATGTTCATTCTGACATGAAGAGCAATTGTGATTGATGCTGAATGAAAAGCTGAAACTTTAAACTCCAAACAGAATTTCAATTTAGTCCTATTACTGTGTACTCTTTTAATTGGGCACACTTTTAATGGATGGGTGCACTAAAAAAATATCAAAGAACAGATGTTTATTCAACCTAAGTCAATAGTCACAGAAACCTTCAATTATGGCCCCCCTACGGGGAACCCAGATGCAGCATTAATCTGAGCCAATTGACAGTAGATTGAATTGATTACCTTATTATGAGGAAGCTTAGTTATTATTGCCATAACTCAAAGCCGATTACAATCTTTTGCAATGCAGAAAGAGACGAAGTAAACACGATCAAGATCTAATCACAAAACCAACCCATATTCATCTTGTATACTTTATTAGGTCAGATAAAAGCAGGCAGAGAAGAGAGTGGGTATCAATTTCATGATATGAAAATCATTTCCATAGACACCCGTGGGGGTGGAGGCTACTGCGCTAGAACATGAACGGATACCATTTATCATGACTAAACAGTAGATCATTGCACCAGAGCATGTCTTAAAAATTTCTGTTCAAACAAACTCTCACAGCCAAGTAATTATCAGCAGATGACTGCATATATTTGAAAAACTGTTTTCTTGCACATATGAAAAATAATATATCATAACAGACAATATCAATAATCCAAACACAGTGAAGAGATTTTTATGTTTAAAGGCTAAGTAGTGGTGCAGACAACAAACAGATTGAGACTAGGCTGTGATTTGTGTTCCTGTTGAATCTTACTTGAATGGAGATGTTCTTCTTTTGCTTTTCCTGCATGATGAGGAGTCACATCTAAACTTTGAGCATTCTTCTGACAGTTCTCTCACTTTACTTTGCACTCTTGCCTCCTTCCCAAGCTTTACCCATTTTACGCCACAGAGGTCAAGGATTCTGTGTTTGTGTGTGTAGGCTATTGTTCAAGGAAAAAAAACAAAACAGAAGTGTGTATAGGGAGAAGCTGTCTAACTTCTCAGCCATCTGTGTTGTCAGGTCTGTGGTGTTAAGGAAGTCCGACAGTATGTCCCCTACCTCCTCTTGGTGCAAACAGAGCCTGATATCAGCTTTCATCCTTAGTACGAGAGTGTGCCCTCTGAAGTATAACAAGGTTGTTCTTTTCTCATAGTCTCTCTCTCACTGTGTGCGTGAGTGACTGTGTGTGTGTATTGCACATGAGCAAGTGCCCTATGCCCCGCCTTGTATTTTTGTATTTTTCCTACATGTTGTGGAGAAGGCTGACTTGAGGATTAAAGAGATCCTCGAACACAACACAACATGTCAAATTTTTACACTTTCTCTTCCCCTGGTCCCCAAATAGGAGGGTTTTCATTAGAGGGTGGGAATTTCAGACTCCAAAACAATTGGTGGACAGCAGTCGTATCACTACAGTTTGTAAAAGCATATTTGAGTCCATCTAAAGAGATTTTGTTTCATAAGCATAATGTATGTGAAAAAATCTACTAAATGTTAACACTTTATTCTTAGCAAAGAGTTTTTAAAAAGCTTGAAAATTATATTTGCAAGTTAGCTTTGTTTTATGGTATAAAGACATTCTGTCAGTTTGCCAATAAAACTACAGGGTGGGCCATTTACATAGATACACCTTAATAAAATGGGAATGGTTGGTGATATTAATGTCCTGTTTGTGGCACATTAGTATATGTGAGGGGACAAACTTTTCAAGATGAGTGGTGACCATGGTGGCCATTTTGAAGTTGGTCATCTTGGATCCAACTTTTGTTTTTTCAATAGCAAGAGGGTCATGTGGCACATCAAACTTATAGGTAATTTCACAAGAAAAACAATGGTGTGCTTGGTTTTAATGTAACTTTATTCTTTCATGAGTTATTTACAAGTTTCTGACAAATCATAAAATGTGTTCAATGTTCTGCCCATTGTGTTGGATTGTCAATGCAACCCTCTTCTCCCACTCTTCACACACTGATAGCAACACCACAGGAGAAATACCAGCACAGTCTTCCAGTATCAGTAGTTTCAGGTACTACACATCTCGTATCTTCACACCATAGACAATTGCCTTCAGATGACCCCAAAGATAAAAGTCTAAGGGGGCCAGATCAGGAGACCTTGGGGGCCATTCAACTGGTCCACGACGACCAATCCACTTTCCAGGAAACTGTTCATATAGGAATGCTCGGACCTGACACCCATAATGTGGTGGTATACCTGGAAAAACTCAGGGAACGTGCCAGCTTCAGTGCTTAAAGAAGAAAACACATCATCATGTAGCAATTTCAAATTTCCAGTGGCCTTGAGGTTTCCATTGATGAAGAATGGCCCCACTATCTTTGTACCCCATATACCACAGCATACCATCACTTTTTTTGTTCCAACAGTCTTGGAGGGATCTATCCAATGTGGGTTAGTGTCAGACCAATAGCGGTGGTTTTGTTTGTTAACTTCACCATTCACATAAAAGTTTGCCTCATCACTGAACAAAATCTTCTGCGTGAACTGAGGGTCCTGTTCCAATTTTTGTTTTGCCCATTCTGCAAATTCTGTGTACCACTCTGGGTCATCCTCGTTGAGATGCTGCAATAGCTGGAGTTTGTAAGGGTGCCATTTCTGAGTAGCTATTATCCGATGAAGGGATATTCGACTAATGCCACTCTCCAGTGACATGCGGCGAGTGCTACGCTGTGGGCTCTTGCTGAATGAAGCTAGGACAGCCACTGGTGTTTCTTAGCAAGCAGTTTGTTAACTGTAGCATGGGAGATGGGTGGTCTCGTGGGGTGTCTTGCATTGAAATCTGCTGCAATGACCCGGTTACTGTGTTCACCTGATATCAACACAATTTAGATCCGCTCCTCACGTGTTAACCTCTTCGACATGTCAATGGCTGTGAACTAAGAGAAACTTGTAAATAACTCATGAAAGAATAAAGTTACATTAACACCAAGCATGCCATTGTTTTTCTTGTGAAATTACCAATAAGTTGGATGTGTCACATGATCCTGTTCCTATTAAAAAAACCAAAAGTTGGATCCAAGATGGCCGACTTCAAAATGTGGAAACTACTGGAAGCATCAACTTTTCATGGACTCAGATAAGCGTTTGACTCATATGCAGAACTCCGGCTGGACTCAGATTTCAAAGTTATTTCAACAATGATCAAACTCAGGGAAATGAGCAGGCAGAGAGAAAGGTTCGGATGACTCCGGGTTTATCAGAACTCAGGAGAGTCCAAGGAAACATAAAAAGCGTTGCGTGTAATCCAGCGGGCGCTGTGAAGCTTTTTCTCCCCCCACGCAGTTTAACGAGCAGCTTAACAAGCAGGTGTTCCAGCATTCCAACCAAAGATCTTCTTTCTGAGAAGATGACTCACTCAGTGCAGTCGCTCACTGAACATGACACAACTCTTTTCTCCACGTATTCAGTAACAATTTCTTTCAAGCAAAGATGATGCCGACTGCAGGTCTTTTCTCATGCTGAGATTCTCTCAGCATTTTCCACTTCTCAAATGCCGAACCAATCTTTACCTCCATCACTCCAATTCAGGTCACTCCGACTCAAGTTTCTCCCTTTTTGTCACGCTGGAAAAAACTCTTGGTAGGGTTCTGGACTGTAGTGGGCTCTCTTGTTCTTGGTAGAATCCATGCTTCAAACGCTACTCTCTCTGCAGCTTTTAGCTAGCAATAGCAAACGATAGTGATAGCCTGAATATGAATGCGCATGACTTAATGATGCATTCAAGTGCCTCTGGAAAGTACGGTGTGTCTTCGACCCAAACAAGCTCTATTAATAACTAATTAAATGAATTTACATGCATCTAGAGGCAACTACTTTGAAAATGCCTGGCATCTTTCTAGTGACCAGGACATTGTTTGAGCATGTATGAAGAAGAAATTGTATAGTTCTATAAATTTATTTGTGGTTAAACTTGCTTAGAGTCCCTTTCAACAGAACACTGTTTTGAGCAATGGCTGTCTGAGAAAAACCTGTGGAAAAGATATTTAGTCCTGCTTTAAGGGTTCTTTTATGCTGTAATTTTGATGGCAGAGTCTTCTCACTATGAAGACATAGAGCTAAAAGTCCTGCCTACTCACCAACACACAATCATGGTATTTTAAAAAGGCCCTTCCATTAAAAACTGTTTTTCTGAGGTTTCTGTTGAATATTTTAGCTCCACGGGTGTTCTTACCTTCATAGTGGGTGTGAAAACAGGTCAACAACTAACCCTAACCCAACAACTTCTCTTTCAGTTTATGTCTCAAACTTTCCAGGTGGCGATAACTCCCGAGTTCAAATGGCCTGTATCTGTTTCGTCACAACTCCTTTGTTTGTTAGCATCCGGCAGCTCCCGCAGTTGAAACCAAGCCTAGCTTGCTGCTTGCTAAAAGCTGTAGCATAAGATGTAGCAAACAGGAAGAGTGCCTGATGTTACCATGCGCAGCGGGGCAGGAAACAGTATACCTTGCTCTCAATGGCTAGTTTGTTAGCCAATCAGAGTCCAGCAAATTCGAATAATGAATATGACCGAGCTGCTAACAGAAACAGCTGGGAACCACCCGAATTTTGATGCCGACAGATTGAAAGGTCTGGTAATAAGTGTTTCCTGACGTTTTTTAGAAATAAAATGTTTCATATTACTGGTTAATACTTAAGAAACAACCACAAAGTCCTGAAAGAGTCCTGCAACCCCTGAACAGTAAAAAGCAGGTGCAGAATATGGATGGATGGATGGATGGATGGATGGATGGATGGATGGATGGATGGATGGATGGATGGATGGATGGATGCATGGATGGATGGATGAAACTGCATTTTGTTTTCAGCTTCAGCTTGCAAGTTATGTTCCTGTGTCTAGTAATGATGTTGATGGTTGCAACCCATGAGGTTATTCCTGCTCCACCTTCACTTCTTCTGCCATGATGGAAATGGGTTTTGGCATGTAGCTGCTTCTCCTAAAATCCACAGTCACCTCATTTGTCTTGTTCACATTCAAGGTAAGATGACTATTCCCACACCATGCCACAAAGAATGAAAAAAGAAAAGTGGCATTACAGCTCCCTGTGTTGCTCCTGTGCTAATGATTACCTGGTCAGACACAGAATCCCTTTATATAACATACTGTTGTCTATCCACAACATGGCACTCAAAGTTCTCACATAGATTATCTGCACACACCTTAGACTCTGGGCCTAAAACCATCTGGTCCTGTTGCCATGTTCCTGTTCAGTATCTCCAACTGGCTCTTCACTTCACTTCTAGATAAAAACAGGTGGGAGGGGAAGGCAAAGGGGACCCCAGCTTCTTCTGGTGTTGCTGGAGATGGTGGAACAGATCAAGATCCATGGATGAGGTGGAAGATTAAACAGTTGAGGTGGGAAGCTGTGGGTGAAGACCCACAGATGTTCTGACACATTCCTTTTTAACACTGAGTAGGATTTTGGATTGGATGTTGTTTGAATCAAGACAATTAACTGTGCGTGACAGTTGTAACTAAGGTTTCTCTACTCTGTTCCCATTTGATGACATCATTGTTAACATCTTCTCTGTTCATTCCCAGAGTTATTGCTAACCACATTTCCAAGAAAAATCTTAGATGCCATACTTCACTACCAACCAACCCAGCTGAAGATACGTAGCTATTGAACAAAAAAACGTTTACCTGAATTGCCATCATTGACATAATCTCTGGGCATACTACTTTCTGGATCTTTCTCTCCATCACCAGTATTAAAAAGATGGTAATCAGACACTCTCCCACAACTACTATCTAACTGTGTTCTGAGACTAGCCTGTCCTCTCTTCATCACAGTAGATTATAAATAAACTATTGTTATACATCTTCAACTTTTCACAGGATCTATCCGAAAAATTATGTTAAATACATTAAAAGTGTGAGACTGTTTTTTTAAGTCCTTATCTTTGAATTTAAGTTTCAAAATATAATTATTTTCAATGTATCTGTTTGATCGGAATTGTGTAACTGTCACACAACAAGTTAGTGCAAAGATTGTATGTATTTTTGCTTGTTTATAACTTTGCAAAACTAAAAACAAAATAAAATATGTTCAGCTACAATAGCCGGCCTTCCTTGTAGCTAACCGCGTAATTTTGAGTTAGATGTCTTCTAACATCCAAGCAACAATGTGCTCAGATCCAGACAGATTTACTGTACATGAATTAGTTCATCACCTCTACATAAGCCCTCTCCATGTTTGTGCACCCTGCCTGTCCTAACACATGCAGCTGCTGGACAAGCAGCCAACCTGGACTGACAGGTGGTCAGACAGTGTCACAGGCTCACCACAGAGAGCAGAACCTGTCTCAACTAATTTCCTCCTTTGTGTTCCCCTGACCTGAACCCCACTACTTCATACCTTGGCCCAGTCCTCCCACCTCCCTCTTGGGGCAATGTTATGGCAGGGAGGTTTTTTTAAATTAATCTTTTCAACCAGAAAACTGGCTCTATTTTAATGTGCTGTCAGGAAAGACTGATCAATGGAAAGACAAACGAAAATGAAATCTTTTAGACAAGTGGGACAGATGATGAGCCTTAATAAAACACAAACAGGATAACTGCATAAAGTATAGCATGAAAGTAATACATTTAGATTCTAGAAGTTGATTCTGATTGTTTATCAAAATAGTAACAAAGAAAAACTTTCAGGGATTGTTAAATAATTTGTGGCCGAAATCATACATTATTTGTCCATGATGTCTTTGTGTTCAGTTACTGAAAGGAACTCTTCTTCAGGTTATTTGGCAGCTTGCAGCAATCTGTTAGTGAAATCTTATGAAAAAGAAGACTAAAACAATAGAATTGTTGTATGTAAACCACTCAATAAAGAGATAAATGCATTTTTCATAGAATATTACGGAGGTCACAGTGGGTGTTGGTGTTGTTTTAGAATAAATTACATTTAAGTCTTCCAAATGCTTTCATGTACTTTACAATTTAGCCCCCAGGAAAATATGCTGCTACTGGTAAAGTTAAAATGAAAATACAGCATTTTCTTGAAAAATTATATTTGAAGTAAAATATTATAAAATATACATTTTGGCGGGCACGACGTTTGCATCTTGTTTACATCTACCAGCTGGGCAGAGCAGCGGGCACCATTTTGGGTTGCCTAATACCGTAAATACTCCAGCACACTAAGGCTGGTACTGTTGAGTCTGCAGGTCATGCAGCTGGAAGCACCGGGGATACGTGGTGATTATATGCCTTATTTGCTTGCCATAGAGGTTTCCCCTGTGTGGAAACGTTTTTATTAGCAGCTAGCTAACACGTAGCTACATGTTGGTGAAGTGGAGGAGCTTCAGGCCACTTGTTTGACTGGAAGACACACCACGGAGGATTTTATTGCTTTTTCTAATTTTATTGGATAAGTGAGGTGTGCAGGATGAGGTGTGGGGAGGAGAGAGGATGTTAAGAGGGGCTGCAGGATGTTTTGGAGCCGCGGTGCAACTATGAACTCTTTGCCAAGGAATGAATCGATAACTGAGCTACAAACAGGTAGGAGCTGCTTTTATCAGAGTCAGTGTGTGATCAGCGGGGCTGGAGAGCATGATTAGTGAGCTGAACTCATGATATTTTATTCGGATTGGTGAGGAATATTCGGCCTGAGCGTCGGAGAGAGCGGGCGGGGGGTAAACGAGCCTGGCACCCAGATGGCTGAAGGCTTTGTGCCGTGTTATTGTGTTCGGAGTTCCATATCCCACCTTTAATTACATTTAGTTCAGTTTAATTTTCAACCAGATAAGCTGTCAGGACAGCTATTTCCTTTCATGTTTTCTACAATTTTTAAAAAACAGTCTCATTCTTTGCTGAATCAGTTTGAATTGATCTTTATTTGGTTTTAAGACAAGAAAACCAAAAAAATATATATATGCTATAAAAACTCAATATTTCAATTCAAAAGAGATAATTTCACACTATGAAATTTTTTTCCAAAGCTTCCCTTTTAGTTTTTGTTTAAACACAAATTTTAGGGGTTTATCAGGGTCATAAGTCACAACCTAACAATAAATTCCAGAAACCTCTGACATCTAATTTACATTTGGACAACCTTTATGAGAAAAGTACAATGCTTTGGAACAATGTAGCTATTCATATTTTGATGAGAGACTGGGCCCTGATAGGCAACATAAAAGAGACGACGCTGATGGCACTGCTTGTCATTATGCATGAGATAAAAATATTGCTCCATGAGTTCCATTTTCGAGCCATGATCTCTCTCAGCAGGAGAGTCCTTATGCTGAAGCTGTGGTTTATCTAAAAAGAAACTGTTAGTTCTATCAAAGCGCAAAGGCACTACACTCAGATTTACATTTATACTGTGATAGGTTCCCTCATTTGTCTTTTTATATGGTATAAGACACTTCCCTTGGCCTCAGCTGTATTGGTTTTCCCTTGAAATGAATTTGCCCAGGCCATCAGTAAATTATCTCTACAGTACATGTTTTACTTCATCCATAACCCACATGCATGCATTTACACACACCAAAACACAGATGGTATACTTTTATGGTATACGTTTACCCAAGAGCTATTACACTGTTACCATGGAAGTTTTTATAATGAGAACTGAGATCACACTCAAAATGGAGATGTTCTTATACATCATTCTAAAAGTCCCAGGAAATTGCTACATCTCAAGATAGAAACACCCTGCTGGGCTCCTTTATGTCTAACAAAGACAGTTAAATGACCTTAGCTTTGCCTTAATTTAATGTTTGATCTTCCTCAACCCTAAAGCATAATGGCCCTGAATAGGTGATCTTGTCCATTAAGTACAGGATGAAAGTATTTTGTCAATTTTGTCTGCACAAAGGTGTGCTGTTAGCAGTAACATTGGCATACCATGAACAAGATAAATGTACTGCTACATTTGGCTCTTAGGCAGGTTTTATTTCATTTCCAAAGTACATTTTAGAGGTAGTTATTTTTTAAACCAAATCCATTACATTAATTTAAAGGATTACGTTAACTGGATATTTAGAAATATATAACAGATACTAAAACTATAACAACCCAACCTCCATTTGCTAAAAAATTCAAATCTTGCAGTTTATTAAGTTTCAAGTTCAAGTTTATTTATTTATAAAGCGCCAGTTAATGACAAAGTCATTTCAAGGCACTTCACAGAAAAATCAACCAATTAATAATAAAACATTTTCTATCTAAGGAACCAGTCGATTGGGCTGAATTGTTAGTTCAGCACAATCCCCCATCCTGAGCAAGCCCGATTGGCGACAGTGGAAAGGAACGACTCACCTTTTAACAGGAAGAAACCTCTAACAGAACCCGGCTCAGGATGGGCGGCCTTCTGCTTCAGCCAACTGGGGTCTGAACTGACAGGAAAGAGACACAGACAAACACTGCTGGATTTTGGCCAGTTGTCATGTCTATAGAAAGATAAACAGAGAAACAGTTAATGGCAGCAGTAACAATCAAAAGCAGTAACAATTTGATGGCTCTAGTGGGAATATTTCATCCCTTGTTTATGTGAGATACACCCTCCTCAGAGGCAGCCAGAGTAAAGAAAGACAGCAGAGTGAAGAAATGTGGTCAGTATGTCCTCCGGCAGTCTAAACCTATAGCAGCATAACTAAAGGAAAAGCTCAGGAGAACCCAAGCTAACCCTGACTATAGGATTGTGTAGAAAGGAAAGTTTTAAGTCTATTCTTAAAGCTACACAAGGTGTCTGCCTCATGGATAGAAAGTGGAAGCTGGTTCCACAGGAGAGGAGCCTGATAACTAAAAGCTCTTCCTCCTGTTCTACTTTTAGAAATTCTAGGAACTACAAGCAGACCTGCAGTCTGAGAGCGAAGAGCTCTGTTAGGAGCATATGGAACAATAAGATCTTTAATATAAGATGGAGCTTGGTCGTTCAAGGCCTTGTACGTCAAAAGTAAAACCTTAGACTTTATTCTAGACCTTACAGGGAGCCAATGAAGTGATGCTAAAACAGGAGAAATATGATCTCTCCTTCTAACTCTCATCAGAACTCTGGCAGCAGTATTTTGGATCAGCTGGAGGCCTTTAACAGAACTATTAGAACATCCTGATAATAATGAATTACAGTAATCAAGTCTAGAAGTAATAAATGCGTGAACTAAAGTTTCTGCATTCCTTTGATTCAAAATGCTCCTAATTTTAGCAACATTACGCAGGTGGAAGTAGGTCGTCCTGGTCAAAGGTAACACCCAGGTTCTTTAGCTTCTTGTTGGAGGCCAAATTAATGCCATCCAACGTTGATGACTGACTACACAACTTGTTCCTAAGATTCTCAAGCCCAAAAGTCACAACCTCTGTCTTGTCTGAATTCAAAAGCAAAAAATTAAGAGTCATCAAACATTTTACATCATTAAGACAAGCTTGTAATCTCTGCAGCTGGTTGGTCTCATCAGGCTTCATTGATAGATATAACTGAGTATAATCAGCATAACAATGGAATTACTGTATTAATGTTGAATTAACAGAAAATTATCAAAAATTGTACAAGAAAATAGTACTACACCTTTTTACAGGTTTTATCAGTATGTTAAATGTTACATTTTATAGCAGCACAGTTAAAAACTAATATGAGAGGTATAGTATTTATATTAAACAAAACCAAAACATGGTGACAGAATATCAGAACAAACTATGGTAAATGTCCTGTATTTGTATAACGCTTTTCTTCAGACCACTCAAAGTGCTTTCATACTACAAGGTTTTACATTTACCCATTCACACAACCCAAGCATGTGGATAGGGGGGAGAGGGTGGGGGCTAACATTCATGCAGCCAAATGCACAGATCAGGGGGCTACATGGGGTTCAGTGTCTTGCCCAACATGTTGAAGTGGAAGCCGGGATCGAACCAACAACCTTCAAATTGGAGGAAGAATTGTTGGTTTAGGCCTGTTAACAGCTGTGAGACGCAGGGCCTCTGCTGCCATCAAATCAACCAGGAGCTCCCTTGATTATTGAAATATTTTGGAGTCAATAGTGAGGCAAACCATTTGACCAGTAGAGCTTGACTGGAACTGGATCATATGACAAGAGCGCAGCAAACTGTCACAGCTAAAACATGAAAATAATCGATTTGGTACAGGAGCCCTCTCAACTTGCTAATAACCAGTTTGTTGGATGCATGATCAGCTGAACCAGTCTGCTACTTACTCTAATGATTTCTTGGGAATAAGTTAAGGTGTGTTTTGGATTTTCTCATCAAGCATCTAGGGACACTTGTAATACTAACAATGTTAAATACAAGATAAAAAAAAAAACTACAAGTATAATTTGCCATGTGTTGTCAATATGAAGTAGTTTTCATGATTGTGAAGACCAACAAAGGATCAGGGGTCTCATTTATAAAACTTTGCGTAGAATCCTTACTAAAACCATACTTAAGCTCAGCAAAAAAAATCTACTTACGCCAAGTAAGTTTGGCACCTATAAAACATGGCGTACGCACAGCTGCACGCAATCTCCGCTTCATAAATCACACTTTACCTAGAAATGTGCTCAGGTGTTTCTGGATCACATCCCAACCTCAACACGCCCACTTTCTGCCGGAAATGGTCAATGCAAAGTGCCTTGTGGATCTCATGCTTATAAATAAGCCGGCTTCTCCACCAATTAGGAAGACGACCGCAGATCAAGGAAGCGCAACTTCACCAAAGCAGAAATTGAGGTTCTTATGGGTGAGCTGGAGGTCACAGCAGTGGCATAACAAATAAGAAAAAATCCACAGAGTGGCACAGATTTGCTGAAACCATAAATGCTGTGAGTTCTTCAGAGAGATCTATGGCAGATATAAAAAAAAGGTCAGATCTGAAGGTAGGGGCAAAAATAAAAAAAAATACAGATTAAAGCAGAACTAAGTAAGTTTTGCTCTTGCTCTCCCCCTACTGGTCCCCTGTGAAAGCTCACTGTCGTAACGTTCCGCCGCCGCAGACCCCCCCCTCACCCCCCACCCCCTCCACCTCGCCGCCGCCCCCCCAACAACAATGCGCAGAGAACGCTTTTGCAAGAAGAAAGAAAAACAAAACCAAGAAAATGTCTCGACAGGTGAGTATTATTTGCGCTCCTAAGGGTGGCGTTGCTAACAAAGGCAAGGGCTTCATGCTTGTATTTATGTACGTGAGTGTGAGTGCCGTAAAGCAGGTTTGTTCTCGCGAGATTAGTCGGGTCCGATTCACTGAAAGTTGCAAGTGCTGCTTTCAGGACACAGACCCCGGAGGGAGGGGAGGGACCCACGAATCACCCCGCCAAGTCCTTGTTTACCCCCACAGGGACTCTAGAAAACATTTATTGAGGTGAAAAAACTTACTTAGTTCTGCTTTAAATGTGTCCGCCATTAAAATACAAAACAAAACCAAATCTCGTTGTTCCTGCCCCCCCCCCCCTTGACTCTGGACGACATGTCCAATGAGTCGTCCCGGGCGGCGACCAAGTGGCTGCACAGAGGGACATGATTAGTGCGGTGAACGAAGTGCGAGAAGAACCGCAAAAAATATGTGACATCCTGACTGAAACTTCAGGCACACTTAAAGAATTTAAAATTGTAAACAAATAAAAAAATCATGTCCTCTGTGTTGGTCCTATAAGTGACGCGTGACATTTTGTCTCAATCTGGCCCCCAGCTGATATTCTGCATGTCGGAGCGGGGGCTGTGTGTGTGTTTGGGGGGTGGGGTGGGGGAGGTGTTTTTCATTTCCTGTTTTGTGGTGGGGGATTATTATAGTGGCTAGGATGTATGGACCCAAATGACTGAAGCCAGAGGAAAGGCTAAAGGTAAATCAAAAGTTTATTGTAAACACAGGTTTTGACTGGATAACTGGAAACAGGAGATTTTACAGATATGTAGGCAGAGGAGAAGTGATTCAGCAACTGTTTGGTCACAATGATTCTGGTACTGGTGCAGTTGCTTACTGCGTTTCTTTGTTGCTGGTGCCAGGAGAAGCACACAGGGGAGTCTGGGGAGGAGAGAAGCCAACCAGGGAAGGGGCGCAGGAGAACCAAGAGGAGAGCAAGGTGAGTCCTGAGTAGCTGGATGAGAACTGAGATGGTGGCAACAAGCAGTCAGATGAATGAAACCAGCGCTATAAGATGTCTAACAGCCTTAATCCTGTGAGACCCAATTTATTAAAAAATAGCCAGAAAATTTGGATTATTTGGAACTGGGATGTTTACAAAGCCTTAGAAAAAAATTCACAAAATTTTTTTGCTGTATCATGTTATTTATAATAGATTTTTTGTATCACATTTATTACATTGGCCGTCTTGACGCTTTAATTGTAAATCCAGCTGCTTGACCTGCAGACTCCACAGCACCAGCTTCACTGTGCTGGATTATTTACAGTATTAGGCAACCCAAAATGGTGCCCGCTGCTCTGCCAGCTATTGGCTGGTAGATGTAAACAAAATGCCAACAACGTACCTGCCAAAATGAATATTTTATAATATTTTACTTCAAATATAATTTTTAAAGGAAATGCTGTATTTTCATTCTATAACCCTCTAAACACCCTGCGGAGGCATTATTTTGTTAAAAAATATAGCTTTTTATAAAAATATTCCATATACCACCTTTAACAATAAATCCTGGCTATGACTTTTAACAATAACTATGATTCACACATGACAAAGACCACAGGAGATATAAGACTAGAGACAACGGTCCGGCACAACAGACTCAACCTTAAAAAGTGCTGGACCCAGATGAGACACAGGTGAAGACAATGAACTAATGACAAGAGGTGAGGAACAGGAAATGGGATGACCATATATGGAACATGAACTGATAAAACCATGAAGAGACACCACAAAGTTCTTAAACATGAAGACTTTGACAAACCTCGTATTCAAAGGTACCACCCCACACACACTATGACTAAACAGAAAGACGCTATAAACTATAAATACTATAAACAATCCTAAATCTAAACTAAACTCCAGAGTCAGATATAACACACAAGGACAAAAACCCCTTAATACAAAATTCAAAAGCCCATACCAAAACATAAACATGAGACCGTGGCTACCTCCACGGCTCGTGACAATGCGCTTATATGCACAGCTCAGACGGTTATATGCACAAAACATTTGGAGGTATCATACATGCATCTCACTAAATCTCGCTGTTTCTCACTAGTTACATGACTGTAAACCTCTGCTGGTTTTCTTACACACACTCTCGCTGTTAGGTGTGTGGAACTAGGCTGCTCTGGCGTTTATGCACGCATGTCTGGCGCATCTGCCTGAAGCTGTCAGACAGTCTCCAAAAAATAATCATTGACTTCTTCAGTGTGAAATAGTCAAATGTAACATTTGTTCTCGTTTTTAGTGCCTGATCATGAGTTCTTAATATCCGATATAGAAAACCGTTCTGTTATTCTGTATCTGGTGCATCTGTTTACTTATAGTGTCATAGTGGATCCTCTCTACGAGAATATAACTCGGTCTGTTTGAGAGTTTTATTCTCCTAATACATTGTAATTGCGTTATTACATTTCCAATTATCTGTTATTAATACCAAACACTGCTACCGTGTTTACAGTCCAAATGACCACCGACGGATAAATACACACAACGCTTATATGCACAAATTTGCCGGACACCAATGTCGTGCAAATAACCGTTGACCACTGTATTGTGCATATGGCAGTAAAATTGTCTATTTAAAGCTAATCTAATGCAGTCATTCTTTAGTTATTAGAAAATAATGTAGGTAACATTGGTCGTATAAAAAATACTGTCAAATACCGTAAAACCAATATAATTTAGAATAAAAAATGTGATATAAACACTTTACCATACTGCCCAGCCCTAGGTGGAAGACAACACAGTGCTGCCTCATTTGGTAGCAGAGGTGTGTGAACTGTGGGTGTACTTGATCCAATCCTTGTTCATGCTCAATGACTTTGGATTCATAGAAGCCACATAGCAGAGGGATGACTCCAGTTCCTAGTTGACTCTCTGACTGTCCATGCTGGATCGAGGGTATCCAGAAGTCAGGATTCTGGATTTACAGATTTTCCACTGAAAGCCCAGAACAGAGGATTCTTTTTGTGATGCAGGTAAATGATGACTTGTTCCAAAGGTTAATTCACCCAGAACCCTGATCTACTGTGAAAGCACCTTATTTTTTCATCCTTATTTCCTGTTACTCTTAGCTCAAAACACTTTTGTACACAGTTCCCTTTTCACACTCATTACTTTAAAACAAAGAGTCATGGAGGGCAAATATACAGAGTCTGATTTCAGACTTATGTCTAATTGCATCTCTGCATTTGGACTTCAGGGAAAGAAGGGTGACCCTGCTAATGGAAGAGCTCATCAGTATGTGCTTGGTTAATTATCCAAATTAGCCAATCCCCACATCTCCGAGGTGACCCTGGTGTTGGGATGAGAGCCTGATGTGCAGAGAATCTCTGCAGTAATTATTAACTTACAACAGGGCCTTATACCTGTATACTTTGTTTATTCTTTAATGCTGGCACACAATGAGACAGAACAGCTGACACTATTAATAACTTCAGCATCCTAAAAAATAAAATATTGTACATATTTATCATCAGACATTACAGTTATTTTGCAGAGTAATACACTTTGGAAAATGAATTTAAAACGTGTACAGTAGTAATGCTGCCTTAGCAGGTTAGTCTGCACTCACCTGCGCAAAAACCCCATCTTTAAGTTTTAACATGCTGTTATTTCATGCCCTATTTAAATGATACAAAATTACTCCTCGTTGGAGTTTTCCCCAACTTCTCTTCCACAAAAATCTTTCAACTGCATTGCATTTTCTGCCTTTATTTTTTATTGTATTAGTGCATTAAAGATGATATGAAATATGGGCCATTTCTCTTCCATTAAATCTGGGGGTCGGCTGTGGCTCAGCGGCTAGAGCGGTCTTCCTCCAGCCTGAAGGTTGCTGGCTCTGAAGCGTCCTTGGGCAAGACACTGAACCCCATGTAGCCCGATCCGCGCACCAGGCCACATGAGCGCCAGCCCCCGCCCCCCCCGAACCCACATACCAGGCCGCGTGAATGGGCAAATGCAAAACCCTGTAGTGTGAAAGTGCCTTGAGTGGTCTGAATGATCAGAAAAGCACTATACAAATAAAGGACTTTTACCATTTAAATCTCTTGTTTCAACCTTTTTTCATTCATTGTTGCATGTCTCCCTGCTGCCTTCTTCTCTCTTTTGTCAAGAGAATTCTTAACCTTGGCAAAATTCAGGGAGCAGATGGTGGGCCTTAATGTGTGTCCAGCATTGTCCACAGCTAATTAAGTGATGTTTCAATAAACACCTGACAATGGGTCAAGCCAATTTAAATAGAAAGACGGACAATTCACTAAACGGGACAAGATCCCCCGTTCAACAACTGCATCTCAAACTTTGTGCCAGCTCATGATCTTGGAAAAAGGAAACTTATTTTCCATTGTTGAACCCATTTTTTAATTTTAATTTTAATTTTTTTGTCAAAACACTGAGAGGGTTCCATGCTCTGAGACTAGCTATTTCAAAATTTACAGTGGCAGGTGTTTTGTTTCAAAGGCGCATTATGGCATTTTTCATTCCAGACAATTTTGAAATTTTTGCTGCAAAATCACAGGTGGGAGTCGTATTTTTGAAGCTTTCATTTGTATGCTGGGTTTACTGGAATGGTTTACACTTTAGCCACCATTAGTGTTATTGGTCCCACGGGAGCTTCTCCTGCTCTGACAAGTCAGAATGTTCATGCTTGAAAAAAAGCTTGTTTTGAGCACTTAGCTTATAATGAGGACAGCTTGAGTCTGTGCCTGGAATCACTCCTTTGTTCATTAGCTCTGTACTCACCAAATCTCTCTGTAATGAGAAATAATTCTAAATCTGAAACACTGATGAATCATTATCAACGTCGACAGGTGTAGTGTTGACTCTCATTTTCACATCTATCAGATTCAACAAATTATATTGTGGTGCTGCAAGCAGGAGCTGTATGTCATTTTTTTATTTAATTGTGAAGTATTCTGGAGAGAAGGGAGGGAAACTGTACTAAAACAAGTTAGAAAGGGTACATTGGAAATGAAAAGTTAAAAAGGAAACCTGTTTTCATTGCAGCATGATATTCTGCATGAGTCACGTAGAGTATTTAATGGTAAATGGTATGTACTTGTATAGCGCTTTTCTTAAAGAGGCCATTTCATACAAATTTCAGGACTTTGTGGTTATTTCTGAAGTATTAACCTGTAACATGAAACATTTTATATCTAGAAAACCTTAGGAAACACTGATTTACAGTTGTTTCAATCTGTCTGCATCAAGCTTCGTCAGGCTTCGGGCTGCAACTCAATTATATTCATTATGCGAATTTGCTGGACTCAGATTGGCTAAAAAAACTAGCTCATGAGAGTACAGCTTCCTGTTTCCTTCCCCGCTGCCCATGGCAACAACGCATTGAGTTTATGCCAACAGCTTTTAACCAACAGCATGCTAGGCGTGGTCTCAACTGCAGGAGGTGATGAATACTAATGAGCAAAGGAGTTGTGACAAAAGAAATATAGGCCGTTTGAACTCAGGAGAACTTGGGTGTTATTGCCACTTGCGTAGTTTGAGCGATAAAAACTGAAAGAGAAGTTGCTGACCTGTTTTCACACCCACTATGAAGGTAAGAACATACGTGGAGCTAAAATATTCAACAGAAACCTCAGAAAAACCATTTTTAATGGAATGGCCTCTTTCAGACAGGTGACTCCGATAGAGCGTCACACTACATTATATCATTCACCCATTCACATACCCACACATTTGGTAGTGATAAACACATTGTAGCCCCAGCTGTCCTGGGACACACACTGAGGTGAGGCTGCAAGGCACAGGCACCATCGGACCCTCTGATAACCACCAAACAGGCAAGGTGGGTGAAGGATAGAACGGCCAAGCAATCCTTTTCCGGGTGGAGTGGGGATTTGAACTGGTGACTGGTTACCAGATGACCTGCTCTACTGCCTGAGGAACGGCCACCCTGTTTAGACTGAAAGCAAACATTGAACTGATCTTTGTAGACAAGCACATTGCTGACTCTTAAAAATAATCACATCAATATGATTGTTGCTCCTAGAATTAACATCAGACTAGTTATAATAATTATTATTAATGTATTACTATTAAATAATTATTACAATCAGGATGATCAAAGTCCTAGTATTATTAGTTCTGGGTTCAGCTCCCAGCTGGAGCTATCCTGCATGGAGTTTGCAGTTCTGTCATGCATGCCATAATCATAACTGAAGAAACTATTTTTGATGTAAGATGAAATATAGTTAAAAAGTGGAAAAACAAAACCAGTAACTTTTTTAAAAAGTTACTTTTTACTTATGTGTGTGGGAGAACAGTTGTTCATCTCCATGTGGCCATGTAGTGGACATGTGACCTGTGCCGACCCATATCTCACCTAATGATGGATGGATGGATGGATGGATGGATGGATGGATGGATGGATGGATGGATGGATGGATGGATGGATGGACGGACGGACGGACGGACGGATGGCTGTTACTACTGATTAATTTAAACCCAGTGGCATAGGTTGATCAACTTAGCAACACTCTTGCATAGGCTGGTTTGTGTAAGCAGTTTTCTTTTAGGCCCTTCACGTAAGAATGCGACTCTACTATGATGTAAAAAAAATTCAACCAGAACACATATCTTGGCATTGTCTTCAGGTGCTTACAGTTTTTTCTGATTGTTTAAGCACATTTTTTTGTAACTATTGGCTATTTTTGCAAAACTCAACACACAAATAAGAAAACCTTTCACCCAACTGTCAAAACATTGTATTTCTCTTGCAAAAGCGAACACAGCGAGATTAACCCTTCACACCTTTGTAAAAATTGTGTTTTTGTATCAAACAGCAAACACAAGCCATCATCTACTAAGCACACAATGTGCCAACTACACACTGATGGTATGACTTTAAAACACATCTGGCTTTTGCTTTCTCTGTGTACAGATGTCAATTTGAGGTCATACTTTTGTCATATTGTCATGTAAACATACAAGGATCCAAACTTCAAGTATTGGTGTTTACTCACACTTATCAAAACCAAGACAAAGTCAGAACACAAAATAGTGATTTCACAAAAAAAAAAGACAATCAGCCTACATCATGTCGTCTTTCTGGGTCCGGCCACAAAATTTTGTCCACATCGCATGTGATATCCTCCAGTCCAAGTCACCGGTAAAATATCTCTTTGAATGCCGTATCCAGGCCTGACATGATGCCTGGTCAATATCTCCACATGCCTCCTCCATTGCCTGTAAAAGGGCTACCTGTTGATGAGGATGACAGTCGTACACTTTCCAGCGCCGGGCAGAGAAGAACTCCTCGATGGGATTCAAGAATGGAGAGTATGGAGGGAGGTTGAGTGCCATGAAGGATGGATGGTCTGTAAACCAGTTGTGGACCAAAGCAGCCCTATGGAAACTAACATTGTCCCATATGATGACATATCGGGTATGCTCTGGTCTCTGAACAGTGAGCATGTCATGTAAGGTGTCCAGGAATGATATAATGTGTGCAGTGTTGTATGGGCCTATGGTTGCATGATGGTACCACCATTTTGGCTTACAGCTGCACACACCATGTTGTCCTGGGACATTGGTGATGACACGGTGTCCAGTAATGTTCCTGCCACGTCTCCTGGTTTTACTGAGGTTAAAACAGGCCTCGTCTACAAAAAGTAGCTTGTCCCATGGCATCTGCTTCTAGTTCCATCACTCTCTGGACAAGACAAAACAAATGCAACACATCCAGCCCATGCACAGCACTACAGTATGCACTTCCAAATTCAGAACCAATGACACTATAGCTCACCTGCACATAGTCATTGTAAATAGAAATTGTAAATAAACCTTTGCCACTTTGCAAAAGAGACATTGTTCTGTGTTGAATCCAGCATGTGGGTCACAAAAATCTCTGAGCCCGTGACACCCTCGGCCTCCTCTGATTCTCACTCTTACTGCTCGTTCCAATATAGGCTACTCCACACAGACAGCTTACCTGTGGCTTATTTATAGTGCTTAGGCAGATTGCAAAGTGAACTAATTATCTAAAACAGTTTTCACATGTGAAAGTGTGCCAGACAGTTGGCAAAATAGTGTTGATGATAGCCATACATGTGTACAATTTTGCTAGGAGTGTGTTGGAAATTTGGCAATTGAGTGTAAGCAGTGAGTTGTGTTTAAAGTTGTGCAAAAAGAGTGTTGTGCAGTGAATTGTGCCTACAGTTTTGCAAAGTGTGTGTTACAAAATTGCAAACTGAGTGCAAAGCAGTGTTTGTGCTTTTAGTTTTGCAAACTCAGTGAGTGGTTTTGCTATACGTAGCCTATTAATAGTTTTTTATCATCAGTACCTACTGTATTACTGTTTCCCACTAGGAGTCACTGCCGTTTGGACTAACACCATGTTTCATTGAAAAGTTATGAGAAGAAGCATGAATACATGTAAACTGCAGGAAGATTAACTTATTCAATGGCAAGCCTCTTCCATGATTTGAAGACATGAACACAACAGCTCTTTCCCTATTTTAGACATCCAAAAACCCCATCCCCCTCAACGTAGTCAGCCCACTCTGTTGCTCTGTGTGTGTGTGTTTGTGTATGTGTGTGCATTGTGTTTATTTTCCTCTCTATAGTCTGTTTAGATATGCAAATATGATCGCATTTGTCAATCATATTTTATTTTGAAGAATTTCTTTTATTTTCAAAATTGACCGGATTGTCTCGTGTGTTTTAGTGTGACTTCCTGTCAGAATTGATGCATTTGCTAGCATTTGCTAGTTTTTTTGTTGTTCTTTTTGATTATTTCTTGCTAGTTTTTTCTTCTGGAAATATTTTCTAAATACTTTTCTTCTGATTTGGGTGCTGTGCTGGTCGAGTTTTTTGCTTGATTTATCACTTTTTTGCCACTTGTTATGATGCGTAACCATGGCAACAAGAGACTTGTTTACAAGTAAGAGCAACTAACTGACTTTCTAAGGCTGAAACAATCCTCAAATTGAAACTCTGGATCTCTGATGAGCTCAAAAGAAGAAGACGTAGACGATGCAGTGCAGGAGCATAGTGAAGAGAGAGAATACTATTTGTGCTGAGTTTAGAATCTGGGTAGTAGTAAAAATAAAAAGGCATTAAAAATAATACACACAATAGGGAGCAGTCTGTTTCTTTAAGAAAATGATGCATGATATCGAAAGGAAACAGGTGGAAGTATTCTGCTGACATTTTCAGTGAAAAAATGGACCATACAGTGTCAGCTGTCAAGTGGTGAGATAACATTTGGTGTCACAGGGTGTCATATTAGTGGTTGCTAAGACCTAAAAGACAGTCAGGATGAAGGACCATCTTGCAGTGGCGTCATACCAGCCCATAATGTCTGAAAGCATTCTGATCGAAACTCACAGGTTTGAACAGATCATAATATTTACATGTAGCATAATTCATTCCCACTTTGCACTGGAATCTCACCAGTCTCAGAACCCAAACGCATGTCCAAACTCAAATGGTTCTGGAACACATTCATGTGCAAATGTGGTCCTTATTGTTATGGCAACTGCATGCCAATTACTTTGTTTTACATGGCTGACATACAAACACTTGCCAATCCTGCCTTTGTTTTAGTTTTCTTCATGAGAGACCAACAGACATAAAAGATAAAAACTTTACAAGCTGTTCTATTGCAGCTGGTAAAAGATTAACAAAAGATGTTTCCAAAACTTGACTGCTTTTGCAAGAAAAACAAAATCATCTCTGCTTTGCATGAATGCTGATGTGGCCCTGGAAAGTAATGTGTTTTGATGCTTTTTGTTATAAAGTTGCACTAAATAAAAACTTGAAATGAAGAAAAAAAATTCATGCAGAATTAAAGGCACCATTCAGTATATCTAACTCCTTGTTATTCTGTCTTTATTGAGACAGTGTATCAGCTGCACATCATCGTCTCCTTTTTTTCTGCTCAATTTAAGTTTGTGTAATTGTGTACCAAGCTGCTTTTGTTATGTTACATCCTGTTCCCACAACATGACAAGCTACCGAAACCATACCGCTTTCTCCCTTTTAATTTTCTATGGGAAACAAATCTCAGGCACATATAACAGACTCAGCTGATAGCCCTTGTCTACGCAGCAAAAATTTACTGTGTTGAGAACATTTTCATGACAAACCTAGTATGTTTCCATTTTGTTTTTCTCACAATTGTCATACAGCCACAGCTTCACAACCATGTGACTATTCTGTGTTTGAGAGACAGTAAAACAGGCAATGCAAACCATAAGACTATTTGTCACTCAGCAGCAGACCGCAGACTGGGGTGTCTAATTACCACTTACTGCACAATCAGCTGTCTTGTCACACCCTCTGTGCCAGGACTCTTCATGTCCCTTTTTAGAGCTAGAGAGTTTTCAGTTTGAGAAGAATAGCCAAAATACAAAACCTGGAATTTCTTGTCCTTTTAATGTTGTCATTGTTGTTCTTGACATTTTTGTTTTTCTTTTCGTTTTCAAAAACTTTCGGATTTATTAGGAAGGCATGTTTGTTCATAATGTTTACTGTTGCTTTTCCTCCTGTCCTCATGTACATCACCCTTTCTGCTCCCCCATCTTTTCCTTCCCTCCTCTTACTTTGCTGCGCCAGCACATTGATGGCAGTGGAGCTGTGGGGGCTGTGGCTTAATGGGGTGGTTGGGGCTTCAAGCCCAGATGAGAACAGTCAATATTTTGTATCTGTACCTGGAAGGAGACACAGAGGGCAGTGCAAATTTGAATAGGGTGAGATTTATGACAACCGTGCATGATTTTGAACCATTTTGACAATGAAACATGATGCAGGACTTTGGTAGTTTTGCATATGAGAGAAACATTGATTAGAACATTTGTGAAAATCTGGCAATATTAGCAATGCTAAAAAAAAGTAAAGTATAACAATGAAAGCAATCAAGATATAAAAATCTAAATTTCGATCTTTTATCTTTTTGTGCTGTCCATTTTGTGCTGCTGATTTTAAAGGTGTTTTGGGAATAAAACTGTAACTTTGAATGAAAGGGATGTTCCCTTTTCTTGATTTCAAGCCTAACTCCTCCTTCTGAATCTATTCAGACTTCACTTCGCATGCAGAAACGTACTATAGACTCATAGGCTCTTTTTGTTCATAAAATAACTTCCAATCAGTTTACAGGCCCTTATAATATTTGTGCCCAGTTAACAGCTGCTCTTCAACCTTCATGAAATAGTTTCATAACTTCTGTGATTATATGGCGACTTACAACAAGTTGAATGACACCTCTGTCATGGCTTGAGGGGGTCTGTATCGCTTTCACTGGCACTAAACAACTTTGAGGAGGATGGTGGGAACCCTGCCACACAAAAAACTACGAATGGATAGGCTGCTTTTTTGGCATACGTCACTTCCCCTTTCCCCATTCGTCATAAACACGGAACTTGATGCGACCTGTTACGCGCAACTGCAGCTAACATGGCAGAAGCCCCGAAAAAACGAAAAGTTTTGTCTGAGGAGACAAAAAAAAGAAAAAGGGAGAGTAACCGTTTAAAAGGACAGTCAAGAATCAACATAGGCCCGGCTTTCACTCGCTGGCGTGAGCTCAAAGTCGAGGAGGGATTTCCGACTGATGCTGCCGTAGCTCTGTTCCTGCTGGACTAGTAAGTATCTTTCTATTCTCAAATCAAAATGCTAATGCCAGCTTTCGGAAATTTGCATGGAAGTAATAACTGGCCACCAGGTTGACAGTTCACAGTTCTAAACTTACACAACCAGCCACAACAAACTCAGAAGTACTATATGACGGCGGACGGGGTATCTGGATTTTACGACGCTACGTGCTGGTGCTCATGGGAAATGCAGGCTTCGTTCACGTAAAATAATACCGCTTTTGTCCAGTGGCGCCGCCAAAATAAACCTAAACTGAAAGTTTCTAAGTACTGCTTTAAAGTAGTTTTTACATTTATTCATATTTAACATTTTTACTTATTTTTGAAGACCCACGGAATATTTTCTCCTATGACTATGTGAATTCTGAAACCATCAGCACAAAATTTAGTCTTTCTTCTTTCAAAAGCAAAAAAAAAAAAAAAATGTTTCTACCTCTTTTTGTTATTTAGTAATCTGCAGTACAAAAGAGGAACTTTTATGAAATTTCACACGTTACAGGACTAAAAGCTGAGATAGAGAGTGTTTTTGAAGAGGTTTTTCGAGCAGATCAGTGACTTTGATGTAAATATTTCATGTTTCATTGATTCATTCAAAATCTGAACTCTGTTTTTGTCATGGGCTCAGTAAGTTTTGTGACCCACATTGCAGGGACTCAGACTCAGACAACTCTCAGGTGCAAAAGTGAATGGTTTATTTACAATGATTATATACAGTGCGTGAATGTGCTCGGTGGTCAGGTGCGTCAGGGGAAGTCTCAGCACTGTAATAGAGAAAGCGGTTAGTTCCCAATACAGATATGTAGATCCTTGTGATTGTGCACAGTCTGGTGAGGTTAAACTCACGGAGTTGTGTTGGAAGCAGAGCTTGGAGGGAGGGCAGGTCCATTGCGGTGCTGTGCAGGGAGTTGGTGAGTCCAGGGTCGGGTGAGGAGGCTGGAGGGAGACAGACGGTGGCTCCAGGCGATCATACACTGGACGCGAAGAAGTCCTCGGAGCTTGAGGAGCAGGGTGAATAATCCTGGAGAGAGCAGGGTTAAATCACACAGAGTAATATCCAGAACGTTTCTCCAAAAATCACAAAAATCTCAAAAAATCTCAAAAATCTCAAAAGGCTCAGAAAACTCAGAAATACTACACTCGGAATCACTAGGAATAACTCAAGGATTTGGCACAAGGGAAGCTACCATTCAGGTCAAAAACCAGGCGAAGAATGAAGGTCTGCCTCTGGCTTAAGTAGTGCCCTGCTCCTCATTAATGCTGATTGCCACCAGGTGTTCTCAATCTGCCTCACTCTCCAGCGTAGATCCTCACTGCAAGAAGAAAACTCACCCGACCCAGAAACACACAGCACACACAAACACTGAACCTGACATTACCCCCCCTCAACGACCGCCACCTGGCGGTAAGGCACGAGAAGCTTCAAAGTCACGAATGAGCTGAGGGTCTTCAATAAAGGAGGCCGGCACCCAGGACCTTTCCTCGGGGCCGTAGCCCTCCCAGGCCACGAGATACTGCCGGCCCCTTCCTCGTCTGCGGACATCCAGCAGACGATCAACTGTATAAACTAAATGTCCATCAATAACACGGGCGGGCGGGGGGGGGGAGTGTATGGTGGACACAGGGGACTAGAGGAGACTGGCTTGACGAGAGAAACATGAAAAACGGGATGAATACGCATAGTAGCGGGTAAACGGAGCTTGACTGTAGAGGGACCCGGGACAGACAAGATCTAAAATGGACCAATGAAGCGGGGGGCAAGTTTCTTGTGAGTGTTCTTCAGTTGGATGTCCCGGGTCGATAACCAGACCTTCTGCCCAACGGTGTAGGTGGGCGCAGGAAGACGTCGCCGATTGGCCGTCTTACGGTTTTGTTCTTTGGTGCGCTCTAACGCTGCCACCGTCTGCGCCCAGGTGCGTCTACACCGCTGGACGTGGGCATGAACTGAGGGGTGAGCTGGGGGAACATTTTCAGAAGGGAAGAGGGGAGGTTGATAGCCAAGGGATATCTCGAAAGGTGACTTGTTGGTGGCTGAGGAAACATGTGCGTTGTGTGCGTATTCAACCCAAGGGAGATGGTCGCTCCAGGTGGAGGGGTCGTTCGAGCACACGCAGCGCAGGGCGGCCTCCAGCTCCTGATTCATCAGCTCTGTTTGACCATTAGTTTGCGGATGAAACCCGGAGCTTAGAACCACCCGCGCCCCGAGCGCCACGAAGAACTCCCTCCAGACCTGGGCAATAAACTGGGGTCCACGGTCAGATAAAACCTCCTGGGGAAGCCCATGGAGGCGGAACACATGCTTCACCAGGAGTTTAGCAGTCTCAAGGGCAGATGGGAGCCTTTTAAGAGGGATGAGGTGACAAGCCTTGGAAAAACAATCTACTACAGTTAAAATTACAGAAAAACCTCTGCTGACCGGCAGCCCAGTAATGAAGTCTAGGGCCACATGGGACCAGGGTCTGCCGGGGGTCTCAAGGGGTTGGAGCAGCCCGTGGGGGTGCTGATTGGAGGACTTATTGCGTGCACACATCTGACAGGCTTGGACATACTCCTTAATATCGCGGTACATGGAAGGCCACCAGAAAGACCGCCGAATCAGACCCATCATTCTACCCACCCCTGGATGTCCTGAGAAACGGGCGGTGTGAGCCCAGTGGAGCAGGCGGGAACGAACAGTCTGTGGGACGTACCTGCGGTTAGGTGGTTGATTGGCAGGTCCAGGATCAGCCTGTTGTGCACAACTTATCGCCTCTTCGATGTCCCACGTGACTGCTCCTATGACACACTCTCGGGGAACAATGGTGCGAGTCTCAGGGGGCTCATCGACAGAGAATTGACGGGACAGAGCATCTGGTTTTACGTTCTTGGAACCGGGTCTGTAAGAGATCAGAAAATTAAAACGGGCAAAAAACAGAGACCAACGAGATTGACGGGGGTTGAGTTGTTTAGCTTCTTGAAGGTAAGCAAGGTTCTTATGGTCAGTCCACACCAGGACTGGTTCTGCTGCCCCCTCCAGCCAGTGCCTCCATTCCTCAAACGCCAGCTTTATAGCCAACAGTTCACGGTCTCCCAAGTCGTATCCTCGTTCTGTGGGTGTCAGGCGACGCAAGAAGAAAGCGCAGGGGTGCAGCCGTTGGTCATGCTGTCCCACCTAGGACAGCACTGCACCCACGCCGGAATCTGAGGCATCCACCTCCATAGTGAACTGTCGGGAGGGATCTGGCTGGATGAGGATGGGGGCACGGCGGAAATTCTCCTTCAGCTGTTGAAATGCGTGTTCTGCCTCTGGGGTCCAGCTGAAGGTAGTCTTGGTGGAAGTCAGAGAGGTTAGTGCAGCAGCAGTCTGACTGTAGTTTCTAATGAACTTTCTATAGAAATTAGCAAATCCCAGAAAACTCTGCAGCTGCTTACGAGTGGCTGGGGTGGGCCAGTCCACCACAGCCTGTACCTTGGCTGGGTCCGGCTTCACCTGTCCATCTTCAAATATGAAGCCCAGGAACCCAACGGACCGTGAATGGAATTCGCACTTTTCTGCTTTTACGAAAAGTCGGTTCTCTAAGAGGCGCTGAAGCACCTGTCTGACGTGTACCCTGTGTTCAGCCTCTGAGGAAGAAAAAATCAGAATGTCATCTAGGTACACAAACACGAATGAGTTCAAAAAGTCTCTTAGTACATCGTTGATGAGAGCCTGGAAAACAGCGGGTGCATTAGTTAGTCCAAACGGCATGACCAGATATTCAAAATGTCCGAGTGGTGTATTGAAGGCTGTTTTCCATTCATCCCCTTCCCTGATACGGACGAGATGATAGGCGTTCCTTAAGTCCAACTTTGTGAAGATCGTTGCTCCCTGCACAGATTCAAAAGCAGATGCTAAAAGAGGTAATGGATATTTGTTCTTGACAGTGATCTGATTTAGAGCTCTAAAGTCTATGCAGGGTCTGAGGGACCCATCCTTCTTTGCAACAAAGAAAAAACCTGCTCCCAGGGGAGACGTGGACCGGCGGATGATCCCTGCCTCCAGTGACTCCCTGATGTACTCCTCCATGCTCTCGCGTTCAGGACGAGAGATGTTGTAGAGCCGACTGGACGGCATGGGGGCTCCAGGAAACAGCTCAATTGCACAGTCATATGGCCTATGAGGGGTCAAAGAAATTGCACGGGACTTACTGAAAACCTGACGTAGGTCGTGATATTCTTGAGGGGCTCGGGTGATGTCCGGAATCTCTTCTGATCTAGAAGTCTGTGATGACGGAGATTGAGCCAGAGCTGAATGTAAACACTGCGACAGACAATTAAGACTCCAGGAGTCAATCTCCCCTTCAGTCCAGTTGATGTGTGGATTGTGAGTCTGTAACCAGGGATGGCCCAACACCACTGGAACCTGCGTAGAGGGGAAAATCAAAAACGAAATCTTCTCACGATGGTTACCAGAAATTACCACCTCTACGTCACTGGTCCGGTGGGTGATGGCGGTGAGAGATCGGCCATCCAAGGCGGAGACGTTGACGGGAGTTTGCAGTGGATGAACAGGAAGCCGCAGCTGTTTGGCGAGATCGGCGTCCAAAAGGTTTCTTTCACACCCGGAGTCAACAAGAGCTTGCGTCTGGAAAGAGTCAGAGTTATATAACAGAGTTATGGGTAATGTTAAGCGAGAGGCTTTCTTTTCCGGAACCGTCAGACCTCTCGGAGTTACTGACGGCTGGAGCGGTTTAAACGTTTCGGACAGGCAGCGATGAAGTGTCCTGTTGTTCCACAGTATAAACACTCACGTGCCTCCATCCGTCTCTGTCTCTCGGTGGGAGATAGCCAAGCGTTCCCCAGCTGCATCGGTTCCTCTCCGGTCTGAACCGGCGCAGCTCTGGCGTTGGGCGCATTCTCAGTGGTTCTTAGACTGGTCCGAGACGGAGAACGAGCTCGGTGTTCGTCCCACAGAAACCCGGTCATCCGGTGGTCAATCTTCGTAGCTAGGCTGATCAGCTCCTCCAAGGACTGGGGCTCATCTCTGTGAATTAACTGCTCCCGAACCGGCTTATTAAGAGCGCCCAGAAACGCTCCCTTGAGCGCCGGTGCGTTCCAGCCTGATTCTGCAGCCAGAGTCCGGAAGTCTACTGCAAAGTCCGCCACTGACTTCTTGCCCTGTTTAATGTGCCGGAGGATGTGTGTGATCTCAGTCTCTGACTTACGGTAAGTGAAGGTCTGTTCGAAGTCCTTTATGAAGGTCTCCAGGGAGGTGCGTAATATGACCGCGTAACTGTACTTCGCCTCGGCCCATCTGAGTGCGCGTCCCCTCAGTAAGCCGATGATGTGGGCTATTTTGGACGCGTCGTCTGGAAAGGACTGAGGAGAATGGCAGAATATTAAGGAACATTGCAACAAGAATCCAGATCCTTTACCTGCTTCCCCAGCATAAGCTTCCGGGTTAGGTAGCGAGACGTTGCGCACCGGCGCGCACGCCAAGGGAACTGCAGTCTCTGGCTCTGGTGGAGCTACGGCAACAGGCGGAGATGGCTGAGACACAACAGACAGCTGGTTAGACACAGTCTGGAGAAGTCCTGTGACTTCCTCTAACAGCTGCTGACAATATTGCTGTCGTTCACACAGCGAGTTCAACATGGAATCATGTCTAGAAAACATCTCCGGGGTGACAACAGAAATCTGTCTGGCTGAGTCCGCGGGGTCAGACTGGCCTGGTTGTTCTGTCACGGGCTCAGTAAGTTTTGTGACCCACATTGCAGGGACTCAGACAACTCTCAGGTGCAAAAGTGAAAGGTTTCTTTACAATGATTATATACAGTGCGTGAATGTGCTCGGTGGTCAGGTGCGTCAGGGGAAGTCTCAGCACTGTAATAGAGAAAGCGGTTAGTTCCCAATACAGATATGTAGATCCTTGTGATTGTGCACAGTCTGGTGAGGTTAAACTCACGGAGTTGTGTTGGAAGCAGAGCTTGGAGGGTGGGCAGGTCCAGTGCGGTGCTGTGCAGGGAGTTGGTGAGTCCAGGGTCGGGTGAGGAGGCTGGAGGGAGACAGACGGTGGCTCCAGGCGATCATACACTGGACGCGAAGAAATCCTCGGAGCTTGAGGAGCAGGGTGAATAATCCTGGAGAGAGCAGGGTTAAATCACACAGAGTAATATCCAGAACGTTTCTCCAAAAATCACAAAAATCTCAAAAAATCTCAAAAATCTCAAAAGGCTCAGAAAACTCAGAAATACTACACTCGGAATCACTAGGAATAACTCAAGGATTTGGCACAAGGGAAGCTACCATTCAGGTCAACAACCAGGCGAAGAATGAAGGTCTGCCTCTGGCTTAAGTAGTGCCCTGCTCCTCATTAATGCTGATCGCCACCAGGTGTTCTCAATCTGCCTCACTCTCCAGCGTAGATCCTCACTGCAAGAAGAAAACTCACCCGACCCAGAAACACACAGCACACACAAACACTGAACCTGACAGTTTTACTACTATGAAAGTACAAAATAAAACAGTAAAAAAGTACTTTTGATTATTTTATGTCTAAAAAGAATCATTTATAGACAATTTCAACATTTGAATAAAATTTAAGAAAAAAGCAGCAAATTTCTGATTCAGATACTCTGTGTGTGTGTGTACGTGTGCAAGAACCTCAACATCATACTGAAGACGTCACAAGTCCGAAAATGATGAGCTGGAGCAAAAACCGCGCCACTTTCGACACAATACTCGTTCCCTGTAGATCCGACCGTCACGCTGGAGGGATTTTATACATGTAATAAACTCCACCACCTTCTCAATTCCATAAATTCTGAACAACGAGATTGTGTCACAGCCGCTTCACAGGCTATGAATTAGGGATGTGCTGATTGATCCTAAAGGATCGACACGACAAGCTTTTTATGTTTTGGAATCGATGATCTTATTAAAATATCAATATTTTAGTCATTTTAAGTCAATATGTAGTTTGTCATTAATTGGAAAACAGTATAAATCATGCTCAGTTGGTCGGAACTACTTCTTCTTCTGCCCAGCAAAGTTTTTTTGCTGTCAGCTAGAATTAACACGGCAGAACAAACACCGTCATGTGTGAAGCAACTTTAGTGACCCAAACAGCATCGGTGCAGTACGTAACGTGTTTGAAGACTGTGAGTTGTTCACCGGTAGCATGCTATGTGCTTTTACACCGGCAAGATCTGTAGAGGAAGTTTACTGTGTGTACTATCAAAATAAAAGCACTAACTGCCATTCAAATGTTACAGATGATGCGTGGAATATTAACATTCCTTCTCCAAATGGATGCAGTAACTCAGTGTTCCTTTCCTGACTGAACCAACACATGGAAACACTTTAAACATTTGGGAAATATTTAAGATGTCATGATCAGGAGAGCAGAGGAGAGGAGAGGAGAGGAGAGGAGAGGAGAGGAGAGGAGAGGAGAGGAGAGGAGAGGAGAGGAGAGGAGAGATATCCCTCTTGAAATATTTCAAGGATCCAGGTAGGACATAGTGTGGAGTTACTGAGACTCCTGAGACTGATTTAAATCATCTGGTATTTAGGCATTTATTTGTGCTAGTCAAATGAGAACAGCCACCTTAAATACACTAATTTTAAAATGTAATTTTCCAAACAGAAAATTTTTTAGCAAAGTATCGGTAACGAATCGGTATCGCTGATACTGGTCTGAAATTTACTTGGTATTGGATCGGAAAGAAAATTAGTGGTATCACACATCACTACTCTAAATCTCCCTTCCGCATTCACCGTCTGTCTCGTCCAGAGTGTCTGGCTCCTCCCCCACTCCACAACATTGTTACACAATAAAAGGGGATGATCTCACCAAGAGAAGTGCACCACTGCCCTCTCCTGGATCATATGGCTAAATAGAGACTGTAATGAGTTCAAATTCAGCGAGCAGCTGCTCCAGGATGATTTGCAGGATTTCAGCCAATAAAAGCTGTAGAGACGTCAAGATGTCCATGGCACTGAGCGTTCGGATTCAGTTTGACGTCTATAGACGTCTATGGCACTGAATTAGTTAAATATATCCATGAGTACATAAAAATGAGGAGAGGGACTTTCAGCCCTATGTCCACTCTGGTTCCAAAAATACAATACATCAGAGCGGTATCATGGGTTCACAACTCAACAATGGAAGAATGCAGGAATGCTTGGTCTGTCTTTATGCAATTCTATAGCTATTTTGCTCACTGCGGAAAGGAAATGTGCAAAGAGATCGGTAAGCAAGGGAAAAAATTCTTGAAATGCATGCAACAAGAATGCATAATTCTGCATAAATTTGACACTGACAAAAAAAATGGAGCATGACACACTCCATTTTTGCTTATAATACAACATTATTTTAGTGGAAACCTTTACCAAGTCAAAATAGATATCACCTAAAACATACAAATGAGAGTACACAGTAAACATTGTAAGAATCACAATATGAAGACATGTTTGGACACATATTTTCCCTAAAAGAAGAACATCAACCTGTGTGTGAAACAGTATAAAGAAAAGTCTAGTGTATTGTACATGTCTTCCTGCCTGACCCTGGTTAGCTGCTGCTGGTTGTGTTTGATCTCTATAGAAACCTGCTTTCAGCTTCTTTGCAGGGCCTCATCACTAAGGTGCTGAACTGCTGCATTCCAGTTGTGTGTGTTTGTTTAACAGCGAGCCCCACTTTCTCACAGACATAATTAAATCAAACCTAATCTACTATTTATGCATTCTGCTTTTGAATTATTCACACATCAGTTTTATGTGTTATTGCCTTTTTTTTCTGAGACAATTTAAACTTGCTTGCCGGTTGCCATTGAACACAACTTCCCTCAAGATTGCTTCTTTTATTAATTATACTCCTCCTTCATGGAATAATACACAGCGCAGACATGTAAGAGCTGTGGTTGCATTTATTTTTGCTTAAGTGAAAATAAATTTGCTTAATGCAACCAAACAGTGTGTAATAAGAGTAATTAGACCCTCTAGAGAAAACAAAAGCATTATCAAAATATTAGTGCACATCTACACTCAAACACAACACAGTCAATCACACACAGAGATCATTTTTAGTTGTACAGACCTCATGAAATTAACATACATAGTCTTTAAAAGAAACATGAAAAAGCCCTTTGGAAGTGCCAAAGAAACATACCGTTAGTTCTGTTAACTCAAACACCTGCCTGTTCAGAAATGTATAGACAGAAGGGTTTTTATCATGGAATGTTTAATATTTTATGTATAAACAGAAACTCTTTATCACTTCTCTAACAATGTCAAAAGAACAAGCTTCTTAACTGGCACATTGTTACACTGCAAAGGCAAATAAATATTTATGGCTCAGCCTGTTGAATGGTTACAGCAGTATACCGTCAACTCTTAATTAAAAAAGCTTGTTTTTAATGAAAAAAGACACTAGATGGATTATATTTTCTATTAATGCAATGCAGAGTCTTGTGAATTAATTAGATTTGCAATAAGCATCCTTTTAAAAGTGCTTATTTTCTTTACAGGAAATTATTTGTAAAAATACTGGAATGGCATTGCATTGCATTTTAAGTAGTCTGTAAGAAAGACTTTTCAAAAATCTTGACAGAATCAAATTGAATTTAAGATCCAGATTGTGAGTGAAGACTGTCTTGGATCAGACCTTCTATTTCTCCATCTGGCAATAGATGTCTGTCATGTGAATACAGAGGAAGAAGTAAAGGAGATTCAGATGCTCTGGTTCAAATACAATTAAAAAATATAATTAATCATCCAAAAGTTCAAAATGTAGTGTCAGTGGAATAGTTACAAATACGGTCAATTGCAAAGCTGATATCGTCCCCAAATACTGAATGAGCAATGGCTTGCAGCTTTGTACTGATATTTTTGGCACATGGAGGTGCTGTTCAGTAAAAACTGATCCACTGGTTTCTACAGTGGTGTATTTTTTACAACAGTAACCAATAATGGAACATAAAGTTAGCATGTTACACCTAAGACAGGAAGTACCCTATTGTAATGTACATTAAAAAAATCCATACATTTTCCTGTGTCAGTCCACTCACATGAGCTATAATTACACATTAAAACTCGTCCTTTTATTTAAAGCTCAAACTGTTTTGAAGTTTCGAGAAAAAACATTAAAAGCTTCCCTGGAGCAGCCTTTCTTCTGGCTAGAGTGTTTTTTTCTCCTACCATCTGCTTCCATATAAACTGGGATACAAACAAGCAGTGCCACAGTTGTTAACTCTTTTGCCTTACAGCAAGAAGAACCAGAGTCTGAATCCCAAGTGGGACCTTTCATCATGGAATTTACATTTCTTCCTATATGCATGCATGGATTCTCTCCTGGTATTACAGTTTTTTCCCACAAACAAAAAACATGAACACTAGCTTAACTGGAGATTCTAAATGGGTCCTATGTGTGAGCATGTGTGAATGGTTGTTTGTCTTATGTTGTGTTCTGAATGATTGGTGACCTGTTTGGGGTATACACCACCTCTTACTGGAGATAAGCACCAGTTTAATCTTGAGTCTGTATTGTATTCCAAAACTTTTAATGTTGTGTTTTATGGCATGTAAAGTCTCCAAAAATACAAATATTTATCAGATTTAATTTTGATTATGGGATTTTTTTGTTGCAATGTTTGTTCATTTTGGGTTTGGTAAGTGTTCTTCTCAGCCTTGTTGTGCACAGCAAACGCTCCCCAGCCTGGTAAAAGTAAAAGTTTATACCAACATTAGTTCGGAACTGTTTTGTGATTCTCATCAGGATTCTGAATTTCAAGTTTAGGTTGTTTTATTTCTCAAAACTTCTCAAAAGTTTTTGCTAGGGTTTCATGATGTTTTATTTTGAAGGGTTTTGTGTTTCCCGTTCTCTTTCAATGAGGGTGTGCTTTTTGATTTGTTTATTGTCAGTATTTCTGGTGGTTGCAAAATATAAATATTTTTTTACATTTAGCTTTTGTAAAGTATCTCATTTTCTGCTATTGTATGTCAGTTAGGACTTCTTCTGTTCTGTTTTATTAATTCTTGTTTTTATTTATTTTTTTTTGTTTGTTTCCAGACTTTTGAGTGCACCTAAACTTAAGCTGCATCCACTAACTGACTTTTAAATATATAAGCCACACTTGTTTACATGCCATACAGTGTTTGCACGGAAAGATCCAAACAATTCTTTTTCCAAACAATGCCTGCAACATGGCTGGTTAAAGAAATACGGTAGTCCACACAGAAAAGTAATTGATCGCTATCTTTATCTTCTTCCTGTGCTCTAAGCTCACATGCAGCAGCTCTATTTCAAGCAGCAGCCATATTGATCACCTTTGACTTGAAAGCTGCTTCATGCACAGTTCTTCATGTTTTTCCATGACAAGTGTACAGTATATGTATAAAGCACCAAATTACTTATTTGAAGAATTTAGTGTGAATGAGTTTGATTTAATTTGAACAGTTTCATTGGTTCACTGGGGCCTGTTCTGTTATTTTACTGGTCTGATGTGACAAGGCTACATGTTTTAGTGGCAGGAAGCTTATAAGCCTGTAAAAACCAATAAATTAGCCAAATCATTGTTTAAGCTAAAGTTTTCAAAGTGTGTGAAAAAGTAATGACTTACAGTCCAGAAATTACAGCACTCTTGTATATTACAGTCCTTTGTGTTTCCAAACCTCCTGTGCTTGTCTGTTTCTTTCCTGTCAGTTGAGGCAGAAGGTCAACCATCCTGAACTGAGTTCTGTAGGAGGTTTCTTCCTGTTAAAAGGGACTTGTTCCTTTCCACTGTTGCCAACCAATACTTGTTCAGAACGAAGGATTCAATTCATCAGAAGTTAAACACAATTAGCTGAATCCTTAAAGGGACCATAAATAAGTTTTAAATTTTTGTGCTTGCGATTGCCCCGTCAGGCCAGAGGTATAACTGCAGCCTAAATGGTAAGCTTGAGGCCCGCATGCTATATGTGCACTTACAACTGTTCAGAAACAACAGCTGAGTCAGTCCTGTACTGGCCAATTTACAGATTTGCTGGCATGACTTCAACTGAGGTAATAAATGTGATGTACGATATTTAGACCAAATCAGCTGTGGGCTCAGAACACGATTCTTTCCTTATGAGGAACAGTGTTATATTTATGTGGTAGAGATGGTGAATATCGAGATGGATGGCTCATAGGTGCGTGCCTTACTTTAGTTTTGCTGTACATATCATTCCGCACATTTATGGTTCTAATAGCAGCTCATGATCTTTTCCTAAGGTGATGGTGAAGACCCCCTTTACCCCTTCCTCCTAACACCTGTGCTCAACACAACGACTAGTAAGGGGGAACATCGATATAATCTGGCCCACATATGCACTAGAAACATTGTGGAGTGCACCACATCCTGAAAAGCAGGTGTCAATGTTTGGACCGCGCTGAAGGGACACTTTACGCACCAGCCAAGGCTGCCCTGCACTGTTGTTTGCTGTATGTTACACAACATCACATAGCGGAGCCTGAAAATGTCTTTGCTGTAGCGCAACAATATTTCTTTGCCACTTCTGCTCATATTTGAAACTCTAATGGCTCCAATTTCATTTTCGGTTTGTGCCTTTCTTGCGTCCGCAAGAGGATAGTGCCGTCAAATTTCTCATTAAAATATTGCTTTTTGCACATGTTATCAATTGCGCAATCAATCTTAGTAGATCACCTGCAAATCAGGAACATGCCCTTGGTGCAAAATTTTTGTCACACATTTTGCGCTTTTTACTTGGACTATTGATAAATCAGACCCTTAGTGTTTCCAGTGTCTCAATACTCCTCAAGATTTTTGTAAGTCATTTCTGTTTTGCTGCCTTGTCAGCTTTAGTTTTGTCTTTACTGAGAGTATTCTATTTGACATCAACTCTTGAGAGTCTCCTGAATATTAGCTGCACTAAGGGTCATTCACCATGCATCATTACAATTTTCAGTTATGCATTCAAAAACTATCCCAATTCTTCAGTTTTGATCATGGTTTAAGAGTTCCAGGTTTTAAAGCTTATGGGATTGTTAAAATCCGGAGGGCCACTGACACACCTGTCCCTCCTGAGAGTCGTTGAATCATTAGTTGTTACCTGTGAATATTGACAATGGCAGATGGACAATTTTAACAAATGATGATGATAGATTAAAGAAACAGAAAATATCAAATCACTCAATTTCTCCACAACCACGTTTGAGAAGAAAAGCCGAAATGAAAAACCTGAACAATGTTAACTGATTTACAAACAGGTTAATAAGCTGGCCAAGCTAGTTACTTTGTATGTTGGATAAGGATTTTACACCCTCAGACAGAGTTTTGGTTGACATATTTTAGCTTAAACTGGGGATGTTGCAATGACTCTTCACACCAACTCCAGCTCTGCAAAACAAGGTCAAAAATCCTGGTGCCTTGTACCTCAGACCCATATCACCAAATGCATATCCAGTGGCTCAGTAACCAGTTATCATAGATTCAGTTTAACCATCACTATGACAGTTTAAGTTATGAGATTTACTTCTTCATCTTTAAACTGAACTTTCAACTTTGGCCAACTCTTTTCTAAATTGAATACCGTAACAGACAATATGCTTGTAAGACTTTTGTGATTGAAACAATTACCACTCATGATGATTACATAAATTCAAGCACTGTGGTATTACATTACAGCCACTGTAAAACACCAGTTTTTATTTTGAAGGAGTTAAATCTGTCTAAACTTTATACTGGTACTGTGTGTGAGTGTTAGAGCAGAGCATATAAATATGATCTAATCTTAGTTAAAAAGTCCAATCATGAGTGAAATTGCTTTCTATTCATTTCACATCCACCGCTTCTCTCAAGGTGTTGCACAAATGTTTACTCTGGTTTTTTACTGATGGATCATTTGCTTCCTGTGATCTCCAGGTATTTCTGCTGTGTACATATCAATATTTGACTCATTCAAGAACTGGTGAAAGTGAAGCATAAGTTTACTAAAAGTATGAGTGGAATTTAAGATTGGGATTTTGTGCAGAGTGTGTGCTACATTCTAATGAGGCTGGTGTTTGTTTTCTGATTTTTACATTTTTCTTGCTGTGAACCAGTGAAAATACATTGAAAGACATGTCTATAAAAATATTTTTTGGGGAAAGGGAGGGGGTGAACATCATTTTACTGTATATATGTTTGCTATACAGTATGACATAATTCAGTTTAACTATTATTTCACCAATCTCTCAAAAACACAATGCAAGTGTTGTGTGACATTGTTATTTAGCAGTTTTCCCTGTTTGAATGCATTTACCGGTAAGTCTATATGAAAATACCTTTTTATTTTATGACAAGGAAATATACTGAACAGTAAAAAAGAAGAAATTGAAAGAAAAAAATAGGAAACAAAAATTGAATAAAGGCATCATTTCTTTTTACTCACAGCTTACATTAAATATGCCATTTCAAACAAATTTCATGACTTTGTGGTTATTTCTTAGGTATTAACCAGTAATACGAAACATTTTATCTAAAAAAACATTAGGAAACACTGATTTACAGACCTTTCAATCTGTTTGCGTCAAGATTCGTCAGGATTCGGGCAGCAACAGCAAGGTACACAATTTCCTGCCCCGCTGCACATGGCAACAGCACACATAGTCTTTTCCGGTTTGTTACGTCTTATGCTACAGCTTTTAGCCAGCAGCATGCTAGGTGTGGTTTCAACGGCGGCTGAGTACTAATGAACAGAGGAGTTGTGACGAAACAAATACAGGCTGTTCAAACTTGGGAGAACTTGGGTGTTATCGCCATCTGCATAGTTTGAAAGATAAAGGGTTAGGGTTAGTTGTTGACCTGTTTTCACACACACTATGAAGGTAAGAACATCTGTGGAGCTAAAATATTCAACAGAAACCTCAGAAAAACTGTTTTTATTGGAAGAGCCTCTTTAAAATCTGGTAATGAAAATTTTCTTTAGTGACATGATTGTTTGGTTGTAGCAAACTCTAAAGTGGTGCCCAGACTCCAGACCAACAGTTTATAAGGTTTAGTGATAATGTTCACAGAGAAATGGTACAGTAGAAGTAGCAGACTGGAATGATCCACAGGAGTCAGAGACGTCTGACCAGGGAACTGAGGCAAGCACCTGCTGGCAGAGGAGTGAAGCGGTTCCAGTTATGTGATCATCTACACAGTAATAATCTTTTTGAAGAGTTCCAGTCAGGATTTAGAGCTCATCATAGCACTGAAACAGCACTGGTGAAAGTTTCTAATGATATTCTCATGGCCTCAGACAGTGGACTTGTGTCTGTACTTGTCCTGTTAGATCTCAGTGCTGCGTTTGATACTATAGATCATAAGATCCTATTAAAGAGGCTTGAATATGATATTGGGATTCAGGGAACTGCATTAAACTGGTTTGAATCATATTTAACTGAAAGATTCCAGTTTGTTCATGTAAATAATGAATCTTCTTCATATACCAGAGTCAGTCATGGAGTTCCTCAGGGTTCAGTGCTTGGACCAATCCTCTTTACTATATATATGTTACCGCTTGATAAAATTATCAGACAACATGGTATAAAATTCCATTTTTATGCTGAGGATACTCAGTTATATCTATCAATGAAGCCTGATGAGACCAACCAGCTGCAGAGATTACAAGCTTGTCTTAATGATGTAAAATATTTGATAACGCTTAATTTTTTGCTTTTAAATTCAGACAAGACAGAGGTTGTGACTTTTGGGCCTGAGAATCTTAGGAACAAGTTGTGTAGTCAGTCATCAACATTTGATGGCATTAATTTGGCCTCCAACAAGAAGGTAAAGAACCTGGGTGTTATCTTTGACCAGGACATGTCCTTTAGTTCTCATATAAAGCATGTTACCATGACGCCACCTGTGTAATGTTGCTAAAATTAGGATCATTTTGAATCAAAGAGATGCAGAAACATTAGTTTATGCATTTATTACTTCTAGACTTGATTATTGTAATTCTTTATTATCAGGATGTTCAAATAGTTCTGTTAAAGGCCTCCAGCTGATCCAAAATGCTGCTGCCAGAGTTCTGATGAGAGTTAGAAGGGGAGACCATATTTCTCCTGTTTTAGCATCACTTCATTGGCTCCCTGTAAGGTCTAGAATAAAGTTTAAGGTTTTACTTTTGACGTATAAGGCCTTGAACGACCAAGCTCCAGCTTATATTAAAGATCTTATTGTTCCATATGCTCCTAACAGAGCTCTTCGCTCTCAGACTGCAGGTCTGCTTGTAGTTCCTAGAATTTCTAAAAGTAGAATGGGAGGAAGAGCTTTTAGTTATCAGGCTCCTCTCCTGTGGAACCAGCTTCCACTTTTTATCCGTGAGGCAGACACCTTGTGTAGTTTTAAGAATAGGCTTAAAACTTTCCTTTTTACACAATCCGATAGTCAGGGTTGGCTTGGGTTCTCCTGATCCATCCCTTTAGTTATGCTGCTATAGGTTTAGACTGCCGGAGGACATACTGACAACATTTCTCCACTCTGCTGTCTTTCTTTACTCTGGCTGCCTCTGAGGAGGGTGTATCTCACATAAACAAGGGATGAAATATTCCCACTAGAACCATCAAATTGTTACTGCTTTTGATTGTTACTGCTGCCATTAACTGTTTCTCTGTTTATCTTTCTATAGACATGACGACTGGCCAAAATCCATCGGTGTTTGTCTCTTTCCTGTCAGCTCAGACCCCAGTTGGCTGAAGCAGAAGGCCGCCCATCCTGAGCCGGGTTCTGTTAGAGGTTTCTTCCTGTTAAAAGGTGAGTCGTTCCTTTCCACTGTCACCAATCGGGCTTGCTCAGGATGGGGGATTGTGCTGAAATAACAATTCAGCCCAATCGACTGGTTCCTTAGATAGAAAATGTTTTATTATTAATTGGTTGATTTTTCTGTGAAGTGCCTTAGATGACTTTGTCATGAACTGGCGCTTTATATAAAAATAAACTTGAACTTGAAACTTAATAAACTGCAAGATTTGAATTTTTTAGCAAATGGAGGTTGGGTTGTTATAGTTTTAGTATCTGTTATATATTTCTAAATATCCAGTTAACGTAATCCTTTAAATTAATGTAATGGATTTGGTTTAAAAAATAACTAACATGAGACAACTTTGCATTCTTACAAAATAGTTGTCTCAAGCCATTGTTACCTCCGCCAAGGAGGTAATGTTTTCCTCAGGGTTGGTCTGTCTGTCTTTCTGTTTGCAGGATAACTCAAAAACTAATTGATGGGTTTTGATGACATTTTCAGAAAAGGTCAGAAATGACCCAATGAAGAATTGATTAGATTTTGGGGGTGATCCAGATTACCGTCTGGATCCAGGATTTTTTTTTAAAGATATGGACATAATACTTTCTACAATATGTCCACTTGGCGGAGGTCTGCGCTCTCTGAGTGCTTTTCTAGTTCAAAATATGTTGTTGTAATTTAGTCTTTACAAAAATGTTAAACAGTTATGATGGAAACATAAATAAAAGTAAAAAAATGACAACATGGGGAACTAACACTGACAGACAAACTAAGAAACTTAAGTTCAATTTACATTTGACCAGTATATATAGTTGATTAACAAAATGAAATTTAAATTCGCCAGATTCAGAATGTACAACCCAATGGAGAAGATCCAGTTGTTTGATAACTTACATCTTCATCTGCCTGAGCACAAATTCTGCAAGGATACATTTATTCATAAAAAGGCATAGTTTTTCTCATGTACACACAAAAAATGACTCAGACAACAAAAACATAAAAAAATAATTTGCTTTCTAGGAGGAAGAAACACGGATTTCTAAGACAAGAAAAAACTGTGAACCATAATTGAAGAAGGGCAAATAATAAAAATGAATTAGAAAACATTTCTTTTTCATTTCCTAATGCTTTTGATATGAATGTCTTGTCTCTGTAAGTTGGTGAGGTGAGAGGCCATGATCAGATTACTGTTAAAACCTTGACAAAAACTTAATTATTCAATGCCAGCTGTCAAATCTTTGGAAAGAAAATCTTTGGGTCAGTCATAATTTATTCAGATTCTTCACGCATCTGAGATAAATACAATTTACTTTTTATTATAACTTTAGAGTTATTTGTAGTGACAAGCAGTAGATTGTTTTAGTACAGATTGTTTGGATTTGCAAATTAAAACAACACTAGCTACGTTTACATGCTACAAATTTCCCCAATCTGATTAAAATCTTGGTCGATCGGAATTCCCAAATCCCTGTTCACATGGACACTAACTGAAATGATCTGATCATGCCATGAGTACACATGCACCAAGCACTCAATCAGGTTAAATGAGTTGAGCATGCGCACAGCGAGTTGTCTTTCCGGGGGAAGAAAAAAAGTAAACAAACTCCGTCCTTTTTGCACATCTTTCCTGCCCCATCGTGTGCTCGATCTGACTCACGTTATCCCCAATATGGACCTTCTGCAGGTGATTACCTTTATGTTTGGGTTTTTACTGGTCGCATTAACCAAGCTAGAGGCTGAATACATATTGCTACTGCTCCTCCACCACAGGAGAGGAGAGCAGGATGACAGGATGACTGCACCAGCAGACCACTTCTGTTTACTTCCCGCTATGTTTTCTACTTGGGTCTGCGAAAGCAGAAGAACGTCACGCTGAAGTTGTACGCATGCGCAGTGGGCTTTTTTCACCCCTTCATTCCTAATGGGTGTGTACATGCACGTCTATCCGAATGAGGATCGGACAAAACCACCCCTCTCGATCTGAAGTAAATTTCATTCTGATCAGGCTGCATCGGATCAAAACATTCTGATTGACGTGTTTACATGATGTATTTTTGTTCTGATTGGGCGTTTATTCCGATTAAATGTGCCCATGTAAATGTAGCTAGTGACTTCTTCTAACAGCTGGCACTGAACAAGAACTAAGTAAAATCTGTTTATATAGCTACACATTCTTAGTGACCTGGAAACTGACCAGAGCGTGAGCTGTGACTCAGATTGGTCCTGCATTCACTACATTTTAGACAATAACACATTTTTGAAATGCTATTCTCTTTTGATGTTATAGCATTTCCTGAATTTCCCAAGAAAAACTCAAACAAGCAGAATCTAGAATAAAATGGGAGTTAAACTAGCAAGAAGCATCCAGGTGTTACAAACTAAATTCCCTTAAAGAGCATTCATGTTTCTTAGTCCACAGAAGGAAAGACTGGGAGGGGAAGCTGTCGGCTCTGCCCTTCAGTCAGGAGTTTTAAGGCCATTTTAGTGTCCATCAGTTTAAAGGAAGAAATATTTTTCACAAGTGGAAAACATCAAGTTTCCTATCTTCACATGAGTGGATGTTTGGGAAAGTTCAATCCAAGGTCAGACTGTGCAAAGCTCAGAGAAAAAGCAAGCAACCCCAGAGTTAGAGCTGAAGCTCTACAAACCTCATTCAATCTGTGTGAGTTCACTAAGGTAAAATTAGAAAGTTTTATTTTTTGCATAACTCACATTTCATAGTCTTTGCCCCAGTGTGTCTAGATTTTAGCTTTTTCAGAATAAATAATCATAATGTGTAATATTTCTTTTTTAATTTAGCTGACAAAGACAAAGTAACTCCATCAAATTTTGGGGTTAAAAATCAATTCAAACTTCAGGAAAAAACAAAACATGAAACCTGCTTTTTTATGTCCCCTTATCAATTCTGACTAAACGTTAGTCTCATCACTTTCAAATTTTCACAACTTAACACAACACAAATGCCTGTAACTCTTCTATGTATATCTGGTTTTTCTTTATAGCTTGACTTTTCCTTTCATGTCATATGAAATAAAACATGCAATGTGCTCAGCAGTGGTCAAAGTTGTTGTATTTGATTGTAACTGTTTACACAAGAGAGAAAAAAAAGAATAATATTAAACGTTGAAGTTTGTTAAATAATTCAATGTGGCCTTAAACGGGTTTCATTTAAGAGCCCAGGAGATATTTTATTTGGAAAATGTTCATGTTGAAAGGACTTGAAAGGAATTTCTTTTCAAGAAAATGTCATTGCCCTTTTAAAAATTAGGTTTCAAGTAAATAACAGTATATGTGAGTATTAGCGTGAAATATCACTTATCACACTCTGTTACTTTCACTCGGAGATCCTGTTTCTGTCTGAATTCTTCTTCCTGTCGACATCTTGTCCCATGTGTGGAAATGTGATGTTATTTATTAAGAGTCATTGTTTATTGTACAGGGAGAAGTTTAAAGTCGTGTTATACAGTGGCTCTGCCAAGTGTTCCAGAGTATAATAAAAGCAAAAGCAACATGTTTGAATGAAACATGATTGGAGTGTACTTTTTCATGTTTGACCTTAAAATAAATAAATCCTGCCCTCTGAGCTGTAACCTTCTCAGCTAAAAGTATTTCTTAATTATCACACTTGAGCTGTTTGTTTTGATGTACAGCTTAACAAAAAGAGATTGCGGTGTATAAAAAAAGGATCTGATTTTTACCTTCCAGCACTGAAGGAGCTGAACATGAAGTTGTGAACTGGATGACAGTGACAGAATTTGGGGATGTGGTGATTGACACTGCAGTACTGTCATATTCCTTTTGATGGGATTAAATTGTCAAGACCCCTTAGATATGGAAATTGAGGCACTGATCTGAGACTTTGAAAATGTCAACACTATTAAATTGTTGAGCCAGTAGAAGCATAATATAGAAGCAAAACACAAAAAAGGGGAAAATATGTTTCAAGCCTCAATATTTCTGACTGTTATGTCACAGTACAGGAAGGACTTTTCATCTGAGTACACTCAGTGTCAATTATATATGAAATTGTTCCACAAGAATATATTTATGTTCATTATTTATTTTGAACTCTGGACCAAATAAAGTGAGAAATCGGAATAACGTCTCATAGATGATCGCACAGGCTTCTGACACACTGCACTTTATTTTATTTGAACCTTTCATTCACAATCAAACGTCTTATCTGCTAGACTTTTATCATGACAGCTTTAATAAAAAGTTAATAACTCGGCAGCTCCCGCTACTTACACCCTGCATCAGGGGCAGAGGGGGTAACTGGGGTGTGAAATAGACTCCAGTTAGCTGAAGGAGTCGTGAAAGGACTCGGATGGTTGGTTGTCACTCACACAGCCAGAACCGCCTCTGACTCCATCTCAAGTACAAAATAAACTAAAGTAAAATATGAATCTAAATAGCCTGGAAAAAAGCATTTTTCCACCAATAGATCCCTGAAGTGGCATCATGATGGGGAGCTCAGACTTGTGCACGCCGCCGTGCTCGCACCGCCGCGGGGTAGGAGGGGTTGTAAGTGACGCTGTCAGCCAATGGGCATCGGTCTCCTCCGGACCAAGTGCAGCATCTCCGTCTCATCGGCACTTTTGCGCCACAGACAAGTAGGGACGTTGTCTTACTCAGCACTGGAGAGGAAGGAAAGAAAGAAAAAACACGGGAATCTGGGAATTACTGAAGCGTTTTGGATCAAGAAGCACCATCGTCCCTTCTTCCATCTTTTCTTTACTAACCGGTGGTTTTGCAGAGATGAACGCTGGCTGCGTGCTCTTGTTGTGCACCTTACTTGTGGGCGCATCCTCGGTAAGATGAGTTCATTTCTTCTTGTCTGCTCTCGGCTCACAGTCCCCTGGAAGTGCTGCACTGCTGTAGTGCTTACTCAAGCTTTGCAGTGCGCTGCGCGAGCACTCGGAAAGTGACCATAAACGCAGCACTTTGCCTCGCAGTGTTGCGCCGCCGCCAACATTAATGGCTTGTAATGGACATTATTGGTGAAGAATATTTCTGCTGAACTGTGATGGAAAAAGTCACCGAGCGTTTCTCTGCTTCAGATAAACTGCAGTGCATGATTGCAGTGGACAGGGCTTTCTGGAAGGGCTTGGCTCTCCGTCTGATTAACTTCCTTTAGTAATTTCTCTGCTAGATTCTACAGATTGTTCTTAAAAAATTCAAATAGATTACTATTTAAAGTAAAAGTGAATGACTTATCTTTTTTTCTGCCAACTTGCTCTAAATACAACAGTCATGACTCGTGTGCAACTAGATGATTAATTATAAAACAAAGTTATTAAATAAAAAAGGAATCGGCTGATTGTAGCGAGTGTAACAATCCGTGAGTCTGCAGCTGTGCTTGAACATCAACGATGTATTTTGATAAATCATATTTTTTTCTTTGTGTCTTTCGCTCCACACACTCACGTTTTCCAGTGGAAATGTAATGCACTTTATGTTCATTCAGGGAACCTTTTTCTCTCGTCACATAGTCTTAATGTTACTGACTATTATAGTTTTATTGTTTTACTGGAATCGATGATCTGTGCATAATTATAATGGCGATTATTAGGAGGATTAAACTGTCTAGATCACAAACATGTTTTATTCTATCAGTCTTCACAAGTTAAGTCATTCAGGACATCATAACAGCAGGTTCAGCCTAAGATTTCCATATTATGACAGTCATGGTGTAACTAAATCCCTTACTGAGGCAAAAGAAACAGGTTAAGCATCTCCAATAAGTATGGAGAACAGCTCGTGACCCCCAAATTATACCCTATACTTTAAAGACTTTGCTTTTTTCCCTCAGGGGAGTAGGATAGGACAACCCCTGAAAGCTTGTAGACCTGGCTTCTCCCAGAACTTCTACACGGTGATTGTCTCAAGAGATGTGCTGCACGGTCAGAGCATCCTGAAAGGTAAGTCTGCTGCTGCTGCTGAGTCCTTTATACTGACTCAGAACTTTTTTCATCTCAGCATAGATTTGTCCCTGACTGCACTGTGTGAGTCAGTGTGTCTTGTGTGTGACTGTATGTGTGTGTGGGTGGGGGGGGGGGACATATAATACGGCACAAGAGGCTCCATCACTCCTAAAAGGTCAGAATGCAATCTAGTTGTGGCTGCAAACCGCAGACACTAGAGTAGCTATATTTGATCAGGATCAGGATTTGGATGGGGTTTGTGGTGATATGACTAGAAAGCAGGTGTGCAACGTGTTCGGCCCAACAGTTTTCATTTGATATGAGGTTTCACTGATGAGTGAACACTGATATCACATTGACTGTAGTTATATGAGAAATAACTTCGGTTTTGATTGATTTAGATCTCAGAGCAGACACATTTTTAAAAACTCTTCCCTCCTGTGGATGTTGCAGCTTCTATTCTGAAATGTTTAATTTATAAAGTGTTTGTTTCAGTGCATTTTTTCTCTTCTTGCATTCATTTTAATACATATATATTTTAAAGGGAATTCAATTCAGTTCCTTTTATCTGCTTCATTTCCTTTCAGTTTAGCGTTCTGCACCTGCTGTGAGGTTAATCTCCAGCCATGTGAAATTATGCTGTTTTCCTTCAGCATGTCTCATTTGTTTTCCGGTGAATCACAGTCATAATGGAAATGAATCTCCCCTGTAGCCACATTCCAGTGTCCCAATTTGCATAATTGACTGACAAAGAACACCTTGAAACAGTCACTGGGTGTGCTTTTATAACTCAGACCACATTATATTTACATCTTTAAACTTCTACATGACGTTGAACTCACCCCTGAGATGAGGAGAGAGGAGGGGACGTAGACTTTGAGAATTCAAAATGACGTGCAACACTCTGCTCTGAGACGCACCAGGCTTAGATGTAATTTAAAGAATGGACCTTGTGTTTAGGATGTTTTATATTCCCCACTTGACTTCCTTGCAAAAAATGAGACTTTTGCTGATTTTTGTGAATAACTGCTCACTACAGAGTATACTAAAGCTAAGCTCTCCCCCGACACCTCGCCTTTACAGGTAAATGTTTGTCATGTTTTTTGCTGATGGGGGGGGGGCTGGGGGGCGTTCTCATAGCATTTTTATTCTAACATCTGTTTGCAGATTTTCCAACTGCAAGCATAACAGTTGAATTGTTCTGGAGGTTATTTTGTTATTTCAGAAGTTGACAAGGACGGTGCAGCTGGTCAGCGGGGAGTCAGTTTGCCTGGAGCAGCTCAGAGCTCAAGGTTTCTTCCTGTTTAGAAATGCTTTTCTAGGCATCTGTACAGATCCAAACAATGTTAACAGAAGGTGATTTATCCAAACAGATAATGTACGTTTTGTTCCCTCCCCTGAATGTGTGTGTTGCATGCACATGTGCTTCGTAGGGGGACGCTGTGCTCACACACGTGACATGTCCCAGTGCACCTATTAGTTGCTAACGCTTCTATTTGAAAAAATGTCACAGCGGCGCTCAGCTACATCAATTTGATTCACCTTGTGTGGAAGATCAGTACAGCTTTGATGCCATATTACCTGTGCTTCCAGATTTTCTGCCTCTCTGTTTGCTCTTTGCGAAAATCAATCTGAGATCCGTGCTGTACTCCCAAACTGGCTATTCAAAGAGATACAGGTTCAGGCAGTCTAAGAACTCCTGCAGTGATTAATGTGTAGCAGCTAGATTTTTGGAGGTCTGTTTTCTATATAGTGTGGGACACAAAGCAAAAAGAAAAATACCTGACACATTATATCTAACCTAGAACTTCCACTTACAAAGGAAATGAATGAGATTGGCCTAACATTACAGAAGGGTCTCAAGGAGATGCTGGATAGTTGTGTGTAAGGAGATGAGCAGTGTGGGATGGAGGGAGGACCAAAAAGCTGCAGCGCAGCAGGTGTGGCGTGAACAAGGCTTCTGCTTCCAGTCACTGAACAATGTCTCTGCTTTGACTCTTTTCATCCTCAAGTGGAGAGAAGCTGGTTGTTATGTGTCTGTCTGGATGGTGTGTTGATAATCAAGAAGCAGCCATGTAATATTTTTGCTGTCAAATTCATTAACACCAATCTTAGTTAATTAAAGGTGTTAGAAACGTACCCCTTGATGTGGTAACAGCATGTGCTTGGTTTTCACGCTGTGTCTTATCAACCAAACTTTGTATTATAAGGACAACGCTGGTGTTGCATCACACTTTCCATCTGACAATTATTTAAGAAACACTGTTGCGTTTCTATTAGAGTGTTAAATTCAAGGACACTGGCAACTGTTATTTCTTTCATTATGAACCTGACGACACTGGAACACAATTCATTTAACCTCTGGCAGTTAGCCAGTAAAGACAAAATATGATCATTTTCAACACAGGAGTCTAAGTGACCCATCTGTGTTTGGGATTACATTCCTTCTCTGCTGCACTGGTGGGCAGGGGTGAAAATCCCATTTCATTTTGTGGAGGAGGCACAATAAACAGTGAAATTCCAGAGAGTGATTCCTGGGAGTAGGACTAAATAAATGTCTCTCTTCTCTTTTGCAACTTGCTGCATCCCTTAGCATGTTAGATAATTTTATTAAAAGTAGTTATTGCATTATTCTGTATTAGTCCACATTCTACCCGTATACAGGTTTTTCTATGTTTAACCAGTATTATCATTGACTGGTGGTAATGATACACCTTTATTTTATTTTTATTGTTATTTTTAAATTTTATTTCCTATATTAATTCCTTGTGGGGAAATTTGGCTCTGCATTTAATCCATCTTCACCGTGAGGTGAGGAGCTGCAGAGGGCAGCCATCTTGAACAGCACCTGGGGGGCAGTTGCAGGGTTCAGTATCTTGCCCAAGGATTATTCGACACGTAGCCTCTTGCCGAGACATGGGATCAAGCTCTGGTTTCCTGAACAGAGGGTGACCTCCTTCCTGACAGACTACGGCCACCCTGAGGCAGCGGTGGGTTCAGCATCTTGCCCAAGGATACTTTGACGTAGCTTGCCGGCACCGGGGATCGAACCCGCCATCTTTCGAACAAAGGGCAATCGCTCTTCCGCTAGACTACACCTCCCGCCAATAAACTACGCTGCCCGCCAATAAGCACATCTAACAGAATTTTAATTTAATAGTTCAGTTTTGAAGTCCATCAAATCAGATTGACATGAAATTGGACTGTCGCTCACTGAAACACGGATGAGCAGATCTGACCATAGGGAGGTTATAATTGTTTAACAATTAAGGAACATGTTGTGTTACCCTTATAACTTGTACTGCTTGCATTGTGCTTGTATTAAATATTCATATATATTTTTTTTATTAAACAATATTTGCATTTAAAATTTTCAAACTTATAGGTGGGGAGGGTCTTATCCCCTATGTCCACCCTGGGATCACTGCCTATGCTAGTGGGATGTAATTTTCTTAAACCAGTAATAATTGGTTTGGTAAAAGTATTGATAAGAAGCAAGTTGTGTAACTGAGGAAGAATGTGGAGGGAAAACTTTGAAACTTTTCGATTCATTTCCAACAAGAAGCTGTGTCCAATTATTTCTATCCTGATGGGAGTACTCTCTTCCAGAATGACAATGCTCATATCTGCAGGGCATGAGGTATCACTGAATGGTTTATTTGTGTGAAGTGATGTGAGTTGCATACTACAGTCCTCGGAGTTACTGAGTGAAACCAGCCGCTCTTCCAATACCAGAACAACGCTAGATATTTATTGAGTATCATCTGACAAAAGTAAACAATTTCTCTAGTCAATAGAAAATGCTACATGCTTTTCACCTGCTGTTTGGGTGGTCAGACTATGTTTGATGAATGCCACATCACTGAGTGGACCAGCAGATTGAGCTCTCTTTGCTGTCTGTGCCAGCTGACATGTCCTATAGGTGCAAAATGTTGGTAATCAGAACTGTAGGGGGGAAAGTGGTAATTTTGAGACATGTTGTTCACTTAGCTATGATGGAACCAGCAGAATAAAACTGAATAAATGTAAAAACATCAAGCCCTAAAAATGTCAGCAAAATCATACAGTAAAATGGTAGTTATGCTTCTTTTTTACCTATTTTTTCTTGTCAAGTAAAAGCTAAGTGACTGCTGACTAAAAGGTCATTTGTCCGTCAGAGACCTCGCTGGTCATTCTTCTCTGACTTTCTAGGTTAAAAAGGCTGTTTTAGTTTTCTGCTTGACCATAGAAGACCTCAGTTTAACAACTAACTCACAAATCTTTGGCCCTGCTGCAAAGTTATACTGAATCAATTATTCAGTGTTTCCATGTAAATGTTTGTCTGTGAGCTGGCTCGGGATCAAGAGGTGAGGACTGTGATACATGGGAGAGCAAACAGCCAGGCCTTAAGTTGTGGTGTGTGCAGATTTCATTTGTAGGCAGATAAACCATAAAAAGAAAAGAAGATTGCGATTGCACATCGCTGTGTAAATCATCAGCTCACTCCTGTAGACTGAATGGACACGAGAGCAGGAGGAAGGTGATGTGGCCTCGTTGCAAAAGAAATTGATTTGCAGTTCAGTCAGGATAGCGTCAATTTAAGTTGCTGTCAGCACATTTTTGAAAAGACAACAGTTATTAGCATCACCCCTTTGGCCCCTGCCAATCCTCAGAGACAGCGAGCTCTGGTGCGCCATGGGATTCCATGTTTCTCTAAATGATTATGATGTTTTATTTAAAGAGGCCATTTCATGCAAATTTCAGGACTTTGTGGTTATTTCTTAAGTATTAACCAGTAATATGAAACATTTTATATTTAAAAAACATTAGGAAACACTGATTAACAGACCTTTCAATCTGTCTGCGTCAAAATTCATCTGGCTTTGTCAGGCTTCAGGCAGCAGCTCGTTCATATTCATTATTCAAATTTGCTGGACTCTGATTGGCTAACAAACTAGCCTATGAGAGCAAGGCATACTGTTTCCTGCTCTGCTGTGCATGGCAACATCAGACGTCGTGTCTTCCTGTTTGCTACGTCTTATGGTAACAGCTTTTAGCCAGCAGCATGCTAGGTGTGGTTTCAACTGCAAACTCCGAATACTAATGAGCAAAGGAGTTGTGACGACACAGATACATGCCGTTCAGACTCGGGAGAACTCGGGTTTTATCAACACCTGTGTAGTTTGAGAGATTAAAACTGAAAAAGAAGTTGTTGACCTGTTTTCACCCACTATGAAGGTAAGAACACCTGTGGAGCTAAAATATTCAACAGAAACCTCAGAAAAAATGTTTTTAATGGAAGGGACTCTTTAAACATTTTGGACAAAGAAAATGACTTTAATAAATCTACAGCATTATTTTTTCTTTTTGATTGATGGCTCACAAATACAAACTAGATGAGAACTGTTTTCTGTCAGTGAACATCACATTCGTCAGCGAATCACTGATGATGTTCGATTAATGTCTGTGCTGTTCTTTAAAAAAAATGCTTATTTTTCTTTTGTTGTTTTCATGCTTTTGAAGTATAAAAGATGTTGCTACAGCAATAATAACACATACGACAGTTTGATATGTTTTCATGCTTTTGTCATTTCTATATTTTATTATTTAAGAGAAGATCTTGCACTGGGCTTTAGCAGAAAGATTAGTTTAAGGAGAATCCTTCCTTTACACTTTCAGTATGGATTTCTTACTGTTAATAACATCTCTAAAAGTTACACACACAAAATGACATGTAACATGACCCCAATTAGACTACAGCAGAACAATCTGGCAAGGAGCCATATCTGCTGTGAAGCAGCCAGCTCTGTGTTCACTGTGCCATGGAGAACTTCTGACTCCTAACTTACTATCTGAAGTGACAGGGCTTTCATAAGTACGTCCAGACCCAAGAACTGGGAGCGTGGGGGGATTATGTTTCCAGGCATTTGATAAGCGGGATGCCATTTTTCCTCTGACTCGTGAACGTCTCTCTTGTCCTCCAGAGAGTCTTTCATCTCAGCAGCCAGGACCTGCAGTCTGTGGCGAGCTGATAGAATACAGGTACAGAAGATGAGCCACATCATTTCTCTTTATCTCGCCCGCCTTCTTACCAAACCAAGCTATGCTTCTATATCCCTCAAACTCCCTACAACACCACGTGCACACTGAGCCAATTCCATCAAGGAAGCCACCCAAGATATAGTACATTCCACAGCACAATGCTTTTCACCATGTTTTGTAGCTACTTATTTATTTTTTCCCGTGCAGGTGGTGAGTTAGAAAGGATTTTGATAGATGAGAAAATGGCTGTCAGCAGAAATGTTATTGTCAGGGCTTGTGTGGGAATTTTAGTGTTGTGATCTATGCTGTGCCTATCTCCCAGTGTACTGGTATTAGCTTTGATCTGTTGGTCACTAGCTGGGTCTTGCCTTGTGTTGTTAGGAAGTTTCACTGCTCTGCTCTGTGAGACTGTCAGGGAGACATGTTGTACTTCCTGTATATTGATGGTTATGAGTTGCAAGTGGAAATCCTGATAGTTTGATCTGCTTCGTTTTTACAGCATCTTTTGTGCTTGGACTCATCTGAGAAACGTTAAATCTATAATTCCTGACAAAACAGAGGGAAGCTAATTGTGCCCTGACTGCTGACCTTTCGACGGTGCTAACTACGATATCATCAGACCTCAGATTTCATCTTGAAGAGCTGGTGGCTGTGTGTTCAATCATCGAGTGATTATGAGGGGAAAAAAGGAGAAAGAGGCTTCTCTGATAAGAGTTGGCTAAAAAGAAGTCCTTGGCAGGGGATTAAGGGATAAAAAAGAGAACTGTGTTGGATGAGAAACTAGACATTTTACTGCTGTACTTCAAGAGTTGAAACAAGGGCAGCTTTAGTGAAAAATATTTATGGATGAAGTTCAAAGTGACATTTCCTGTTTTGCAGAAACTGCACCCTAATTACAGTTTAACCCTCCTCGATGATGCTGAGCCTCGTGTACATTACTAAAGGAAGCTGTTTTGAAGGAATACGCATACCACCTTTACCACAGATGACCTTGTATTTTGCGCATACTATTAGCATTTGTTATTGGGAACATTTTCTAATCGAGCACCACTCTTTCACAATCAATTTGTATTAGCACTTTGCTTCTCTGGGCATTTTAACAATCTTTGGCCTTGATTGAGACTCTATTGGCTTTTATGTTGCGGTGCAGATATGAACCACTTTCCCACTAGGAAACCTTAGTTTCACCTTTTTAGCTGCAAGTGTAACCCAGCTCATTACACAGGTTCCCTCCACCTCCTCTAAGCCTGCAAGATTTACATACATCTGAATACATAATAAAGTTCTTTGAGCTCTTGAAATGGTGTTTTTGCAGAACAGATTGTTCGCTTGCATGCTGGTGTGCCTTTTTGTACTGTCATGTCTAAGCACTCTTAAGTGAGCTGTCAGATATTTATAAGAATGACAGCAATTAAAAAAAATAACTTTAATAACCTAGCATAAAGCACCAAATAAGCCAAACTGAGTTTGTCCAGTTTATCTGTAAATCATCTAAAAAATGAAACCTTTACTCTGAATTGTAGATTTTCAAATTTATGTTTTTTAGGTCTAGTCAAAGTTTGTGTTTACAAGAAATTAATCTTGCTCTGAAATTAGGAGCTATCCATCACACTGTGCCTCAGTGTATTGACTTTATATTGTGTGACACCTATATACATGTAAAGTTGTAATTATTTTGAAGTGGACTACAGAAGTCCACAAGTCTGTAAATCTATTTAGTTCTCTTGTAGGACACCCAGAAGGTGGCAAATATACAAAATACAAATATACACTCACCGGCCACTTTATTAGGTACACCTGTCCAACTGCTCGTTAACACTTAATTTCTAATCAGCCAATCACATGGCGGCAACTCAGTGCATTTAGGCATGTACACATGGTCAAGACAATCTCCTGCAGTTCAAACCGAGCATCAGTCTGGGGAAGAAAGGTGATTTGAGCGACTTTGAACGTGGCATGGTTGTTGGTGCCAGAATGGCTGGTCTGAGTATTTCAGAAACTGCTGATCTACTGGGATTTTCACGCACAACCATCTCTAAATGCAACCCTTTTTGATACTTCTCCTATTTTTTATGAGATGAACTCAAAGATCTAAAATATTTTCCACATACACAGAATAACCATCTATCTCAAATATTGTTCAAAAATCTGTCTAAATCTGTAATAGTGAGCCCCTCTTTGCTGAGTTAATCCATCTCACCTCACAGGTGTGCCTAAGAGTGGCCACAATAAAAGGCCACTCTGAAATGTTCCGTTTTGTTTTATTGGGGGTCTGGAGACTCAGAAAACCAGTTAGTATCTGGTGTGACCACCATTTGCCTCATGCAGACCCTCCAGTAAAACAAAATGGAACATTTCAGAGTGGCCTTTTATAGTGGCCAGTCTAAGACACACCTGTGCAATAATCATGCTGTCTGATCAGCATCTGGATATGACACACCTGTGAGGTGGGATGGATTATCTCCACAAAGACGAAGTGCTCACTGTTCCAGATTTAGACAGACTTTTGAACAATATTTGAGATAGATGGTTATTTTGTGTATGTGGAAAGCATTTTAGATCTTTGAGTTCATCTCAGAAAAATGGGAGCAAAAATGAAGGTGTTGCATTTATATTTTTGTTCAGTGTAGATCAAGATGAGATGGAGGAACTTTTGAAGTTTCTTGCATTGAAACTTTATTTTACTCAACAATGAGCTGAGGAACTCCATCCGCCATCTTGTTGAGCTGTCCCTTCGTATTATATGACCCTCCCCCCATTTTTCCTTGATGATTCTGGGGCTCAGATTGACATATCGTTTCTCGTCTTGATGATGAATTACAGGTTGGCGGTTTGACCTTGTTCAACCGCTTGACCTCCTATGTTCTCCTGCACTCATATTCTCAGTTTGCAGCACTGTAGGAGATGAGAAACACGGCCTACTCAAAGTGATTTACGTTTGGCTTGGGTCGACAGACAGATCCTTCTAAGCTGCTGCTAAATGCGTCTCTAGAGGGCCACACTGTATTGTTCTGTACAGCCATTTTTGAAGCCACGAGCCTTTTGCAATTCTATCGCCTTAATTAAAAGACTGCTCTGTCAAGATGCCTTTGTTCTACAAACTCTAATATCAAAAGGTCCCTCACCAGAGAGGCGCTTGTGCTCTGTTTTGTCCTTTGGATTCATTCTGCTTTGAATCTATATTTGATCAGGGTGTCTGGATGCGCTTGTTTTTACCATATTTTCTTGTTTAATGTGTAAACACAGTTATTTATTTATATCTAAGCACAGTGTGTTTTGTGTATGTAGTGTGTATTTGCGTGTGTGCACGCATGTGTTTGCAGGCAGCACTCCATCCTCAGGGTGATTATCTTAAATGGAGAAATTAAAGGATTACAAACCAGCTCGGTAATCCAGCTGTCAATCTCACGGCTCATTAGTACACTGAAAGTATATACAGCACACAGAGAGACAGGTAGGGATGGTGTTGGAGAGGTGTGTGTGTGTTTGTGTGTGTATGTATGTGTTTGTTGGGGGATTGAGGGTGGAAATGTAAACAAACAGGAAGGGATTGTCAGCTTCTTACATTAATTAACATCCTACAGTATTAAATTGGAAGTAGTGGCATGGAAATTAATTTTTTCACAATTTAATAAAAATAAAAATCTTAAAAAGTTCACCAAACTTTGACCATAAAATTCACTTTTGAAAAACTATTTCCTTTAAATATTTTCTCACATTCTGGTAGTGAGCTAAAATAACAGCATTTGCACTCTTTATTTCTGCTTGACTCCTTGCTCACAGTCTTGAAAAAAGGTGATGTCACACTACTGAATCAGCTGAGTTCACCCTCAGCTCCAAACAACTTGTTCTTAATTGCAACTTATCATGTTCTGATGCTTGGTCAAAAGTGCTTTTGTTCCACATTTTAATTCCTTGGCTACGTTTTAGCATCTATTCTCAGCAGCGTGATGGTAAAACCTTGTCTGTTTGAATGGATTAAAGCAGATTAAAAGTCTGTATTTGATGATGGAGATATGAAACAGGGATGAGTTTTATGTCATGGTTTACAGTTCCATGTCAAATCAATGTTTGGTTAAGTTTAGGAACTAAAACTACTTGTTTTGGTTTGAGAAAAAAATGTGGTTAGGGTGAAAACCCATCCTTTTTGGTAAACACAAGTCTGGAACTATGTTTGTCTTCTTTGCAACATGCTTGAAAAAATGAAACCTGTAAATACACAGAAGCAAAGAGCACTCCATCAGCTGTTCCCCGGAACATACAATTGTCATTCTGCCTCCTGCGACTACATGTACTTATGTTGAGTGCTGCCAACATTTACTTAGGGCTCGCTGTTCATTTTTTACATAGAAAATGAATGAACGTAACCCTGGCAATGTCTCAAAATAAAAACCCTGTGTGTGTGTGTGTGTGTGTGTGTGTGTGGGTTTGTATTTCTGACCTCCTGGGGACCAGTTTCCTGACTTTTACTATCTTTCTGGGGTCCGAGGGTTCTTGTGGGGACCGAAGCCTGGTCCCCATGGGGGGGACTCCCCTTTTTTGGGTTAGGGGTTAGGTTTATAGGTATGGTGTGAATAGAGTTTTAGTTAGTCTTAGGGTTAGTTATAGATCAGTAATGGTTAAGGTTAGTAAAAGGGTTTGGGTTAGGTATAAATCTAGTTACTAAAATCAATGGAAGTCAATGGACGGTCCCCATAAGGATACCAAAACACACTTGTGTGTGTGTGTGTATAAGAGATTAGCCCCTGCGTTGAAAGATATATAGCATCTCTCCCATTTTTCACCAGACTCCGAGTCACATAAAAGGAGCGGTTTGGGAAACGATGGCTCCATAAAAGAAGATAGAAACACAAATTCTGACTCCATAAGTGAGAGAAGAAGGGGAATACTGTCTCCTGTTGTGGTGCCACTCTTCTGGATTTGATTGTATCAATTTGCCGTCTATTCTGATCTAAAAAGTGGGCTGTGTGCAGGATTATTTGTTCTTTCATCACAATACCCGCTGCTGTGAACCAGTTCTTGTGCTGCCTTATCTTGTTTAATTTGATGCTCACTGTTGTTTGTGGGTTTTTTAAATGATTGTTTGTTGTTAGATAACTTCAACCATTTGAGGTGTCTCTGTTCTAACATCAAACTGCCCACTTTGGTTTTGATCTCATCAGGTCAGGCTTCTGCAGGACCTGCGGTCTCTGCTGCACCTTTTTTTTTAAACAAAGACTGGCTTTACAGTTGTTGCTTAGAGCACAGGGAACTTCTGAAGACAGACTGTTTTCACAGATCACTCTGGCCAGGATTCAGATGGCTGATTTAGAAATCACAATATGGAACCATGCTCTGTTGTTTGTGGGAGGCTGACAAAGCTGCAAATATGCTTTGCTGACTGGAAATAAACACAAGACATTCTGCTGCAGAATTCCAATACAACTCCATGTATTTGGTTTCCTGCTTGCTATCGTTGCTAATTTTAAGTGATAAATTAAAGACGTCTTTGTTTTTTATTGCTCACTTTGCTTTCCTTCCACGAACACATTATCTGTCAGTCTGGGTTTCTTTCACAGAATCACAGAGAGCCAATCAAGCTGTTACAGCTTTCTTTGTGAATCCTACTTGTTTGATTTACATTTAGAGTTGTGTTTATGCAGATTGAGCAGGTCACATACACACTTTTTATCACACACGCTTACACGTACACACACAGTGGAGCACACGTTCGTACTACTGTAGAGGTTAATTCATTGTGACAGAGGCCCCTGTAGATATCGCCACAAATGTTAAATGTGCTATTACACTATTAGCTTTTACCTCCAGATGGTTTTCTCTCACTTTATAATTATCCACCTGCAGACCTGCAGGTGAGTTTGCTCTTGATCTGCAGAGGAGATCAAGCATGCAGAGATGCTGATATCTTTGTGTGGGATAAAACATACAGGTTATAACCTTCCTGCCATCAACAGTCCACATGAAATATATATTTTGCCCAAACTGTTTTAGTCACACACACAGGCATCACCTTTTATATTCAAATGGAGCTTTAAAAAAGCTCAAGTTTTACCTTTTTTTCTGTTTGATTTAGTGAGAAACTGGTAATTTGTGTCAGCATGCAAAGCCGGGATTGAGAACCACCTTTCTGTCATAATACAGGAGTAAATCAATATAGCCTTCCTATTTGGCAGCAGTACACTATGCAGACGCACGCTGGTAGCATCGATCACAGTTTTCCTTTGCTCTGTCTTTCTGTACGCATCATACCCCACCCCACCCCCCTCCATCCACCCTCTCCTGTCTCTTCTCTCTCTTTAGCCTCATTTAAGTTTTTAGATAAAAATAATAGCTCTGAGAACAAACAGAGAGGAGGGAGACTCCAGGAGAAGGGCTTGGCGGTGTTGGTGACAGTGTTTGCGCTCTGTGGCACAGCCCAGCAGTAAGACAGTAAGAGGCTGACTGACTAACTGTGGCCCCTGGGAATAAAAGCCCTCTTATTGCTGTAAGCAGCAATTTAGCCAGGGTAAAAAAGAAAAAAAAAAAACACAGATGCAGCCATATTACTATGATTACAGCCACCACAAGACTGTGGTGAAGTGAATGATGGCTGTTCCATCCAGGCATCTATTTAAATGCAGTGTGAAATTTATAGCTGTGTAAACCAGTCTAACATCAAGGCTAATCCAGATGATGACACATCAGAGCTGCCACAGATAAGTGAAAGATGTTTCTGCACCAGATCTGCTGGATGGAGTTGCTCATTTGCATCGCTGCACCTCATTGTTCAAAGCACTGATAACGTGAAAGAAGCTGGAATCTGCGTGCAGTGATCTATGTCTGTGCTTAAATATATCTTTTGGTTTGCAGCTTACAGGTAACAGACTTAGCATGCTGCAGCTCTTTCAAGTCCCATCTGATTTTCTTACCAGGGGAAATGGAAATTTCTCTAAAAGTGTCGGTTAACCTGCAGGGCCTCAGACTTCCTGTTCACCTGTCATGAATAAACATTTACAATTCTTAGATATCAAATGTTTTTTAATGATTTCATGTTGGATCAAAGCATAAGTTGATGTTCTTTTAAGCTTTTCCAACACTACATTAAACTGCTGAAGTACTGTATGATACTTTGACCATGTCCATGTTATTTTTAACTAAAAGCTTTTCATGCTTGGGTTAGGTTCAGGGCCTGAAGAGCTCATTATTGTAGAGCTAGGCTGGATGTTGGCAACAAAACAAGACCCTTCTGCACCTCCAGGCCCTGCAGCATGTGAGCTGAAACATGAGGAGGAGTAGGAGGAAGGCCTGAACATCTTTACACACACATAAGTCTGATTACAATTGCGGACTTCACAACAGTTAACAACACCAGTGATTGATTAACTTATTGTCACTTGTCAAGTAACATTTTGTCACATTTGTGAAAATTGTAGAAAAAAAAACTATATATTAAAATTTCCACAAGGGAAAGAGGAAATGTTTTTCCTTTTCTTTGTGTGACACTGAGATGATTAGAGCATTTAGCTAGAATATAGTGATAATGTGGTGGTGGACATTGATTTTAGGGCTAGATAATTTCATGTCTTATAAAGGGACTTCTTTAACAACCAGTGAAACTGATGTGTTAATAACAGACTTTATATGCTGGGTTTTTTTCATTTTTCAAACATTTTGTCCACAAATTTAACATAAAAGTCATCTAAGTAATAGCTTTAGCTTTAGCTTTGGCACAGATTCAAACAGTTCCTTTACATATCTGTTTCACATGGAGCTCAGCTTGCATTCAGTTTGGAAGGAATCTGGCATGAGCACAGAAGCTCGAGTTAGATTTACAAAGCTGGGAAATTAGCACAGTACCAGAAAAAGTCCAGATGGAGGACAGTCTGTGGGTGATCCGCTGATTCCATGCCGTGATCTATAAACACGTCTTGTTTCAGCTGGAGCTAAAGTAGTCAACAAGAACAAGCTCGTACTGACTCAAACGTTAACAACAAGCAGACCCGGTGATAACACGGAATTTACAGGTGCTGTCACAGGTGTGAATATAACCTGACAACATGATAATGAAACGTTTTACTGTTTAAGGACAGACAATCTAAGTTGAGCTGTTTGACTTTGATGGAAACAAAAAACCCAAGAGTAATTCTCAAGTCTACTTCATTATAAACACTTCTACATTATAATAAGCAATCCTCACTTAAACCCTCAGTTGTCAGCTAAATAAAACTGTTTCCTAGGTTTTAATAATTTAGGACCGTGGACGGTGAACAGACGTGAGGCGATAACTAAATCATTAAAGCCTAATGTGAATAAAAAAAAAGCTTTACTAGCATTAACAAAAAAATGTATCCAACTTAGGATCTAACTGTGACTATATAGACCTACTTCATCTTTCAGTTGGTGTAAATACAAACCATAGGTGGTATGTTATAAATGGCATGATGCAAATAGAAACTCAGATCTAAAATCCCACATGAAGTAGAAAAGAAGACAAATAAAAACAAATGAAGAACAAAACAGCCCTCTGATGTTGAACTGAAGCTGTTATGTATCTTCAAAACCCCCATGATTCATTAGCCTTCAGTGTAAGCTTCAATTTCAACTGACTATTTGTCAGTAAAATCTTTTCTTTCACTTCTGCACCACCAGCAGTGAGAAAAATTCAAATTAGAAGATCATGTTTCCTTACTATTAATCATTAGCAGAGAATAGCAGTGCCAAAGTGTAAGCTGCACCCTGCAAATACACCAAGAGGCTGTTTTAATAAAATCTTCTTGATCATTAACCCCCCTTAAGGTCATTAACATATATTGATATTCAGAAACTTCCTCCTCTTTGCCTTATTTTAACAGCATCCAAACAGAGCAAAAGATTTTACAAACAAATCCTTGTATTAATGAATTTAGTCATGGTGTAATGACTTGTAAAGTTGCAAATTGGATCGAGGCACCACACTGGAACTGCACAATTTGTATGCACACACACATACTGATGGAGACAGGATCATTTTATTTCCTGGTGTAATTCTATCAAGGAAAGACATCATCAGGAATGGGTCACACATGAAATCAGTAGCCTTTAGGCTCTTCTCTCCTCCTCTCCGTCCCTGCTCTCTCTACCCTCATCTCTGCTTTTATTTTCTCCTTTTTCTCCTCCCATGGAAGGTTTTTAGATCCAATTTGCACTCCTCTCTAAGTCTGCTTTGCCATCTCTCTCAGCATCAGTGTACTCACCAGCCTGAAGCCCTGTGTGAACTTCTGCTTGCACTCTGGAGATCAGATCTGTCGTTCCAGGGAGAAATGAGGCAAAAAAAAGGGGGGATAAGATGTTGACAGAGGATGTCCTTTTCCACCGTTATTGAACATATGATACAGAGGACATCAATACTGTATTGGTAAATCTATGTGTGCACATGCTATGTGAGTGTGTGCTTGATCTTTCTCTCTTACTTCCAATAATCTTACCACACACCACAACGAGTCAGAAGCAGGGGCCCTTGAAGGCTGCATTCTAAATACTCTCAAGACTGGAGGGAAAGCAACATGAATTTCAATGAATTATTAAACAGGATTATTTATTTACTTCCTCCACACCCTGAACCACCTAACTGGCAAATCTACATACCATCTTTTTTCAAACTTGTGGCACATTTGTATGCATAATTCACCCTCATGGCTGAAAATTTTCATTTGAATGTCAGTTTAGTCTATACTCCGTACACACACCTCTGGGAATCCGCCCAGTGGACTTTGAGTTGTGTAACACTGCAGCACACTTATCTTCTCCAAGAAACTGATTTTGAAATGGCAGTTTAAAAAAAAATAAATTTGTGGCCATCAAATGGTACTACTGAATTGCGTTTTGTTGGAGAATAATGATACTGTGTGAAATCGTGCAGAAGCTCAATGTATGTGCACGAGTGTGTGCGTTTGTATGTCTGCGTGTGTGCGTCAGCTTATGCCGGCTGTGGGAGAAAGAGATGAATAAGCGAGCAGAGGACTGGAACGTTGCCAGCCTGCGAGACTCCGACACACTGCAGATGAGCCAGACCTCCATCCATTCACATGTAGCCTTTCATGGCCTGAGTGACGACTTGCTTCCACCATCAGTGTGTTTGTCCGAAGTCCTGTGTGTTGCCAATTTACTCTTCACAGCTACTGCTGCTGCTTTACAAGTGTAATTAAATATGGAACTAAACTTCACGAGCCAGCAACCTTGGTTTCATTTTGAAGTTTTAATGAGAAAACCTCCTCACTCCCACGGCAGTCAAACATATGTATTTATAAAACCCTGCCTTGAGTCATTACTGGCACTGCAGATGTCAAACATGGCACCTTAATGAAAAAAAAACAGCCCGCATTTAACTGTGCATGTGTTTGTGTGTGACCCACGCAACTAGCACAAGAGATGAAACGTACATCAAGAGCAATAAGATGTGACCACAAATTTTGGAGCAATGAGTAAGGATTACTTTACATTTCAGTCCATCCAGAATGATTAGCTCTGTTTCTGTGTTTTACACAACAACAATCTGAATAATAATTTCATTTTCCTAGAAAATAATCACATCTTCCGACAGCAATAAATCCAATGTTCAGTATTAAACTTGTTGAAGCTGAAATGTTATGAACAATTAAGGTAAACGGCTTCTATCTCCATCTATTTTCTAAAACCTGCTTCTTCCTCTTCAGGGTTGCAGGGAGCTTGTGTCTATCTCTAGCTGTCATTGGACGAAAGGTGGGGGACACCCTGGACAGGTCACCAGTCCATAACAGGGCCACACATAGACAGACAACCACTCACACCTCTTGCATATTTTTGAACTGTGGGGGGAAGCCGGAGTCCCCAGAGAAAACCCACTTATGCACGGGGAGAACATGTAAATTCAATGCAGAAAGGTCCCAGATTTGAACCCAGGACCTTCTTGCTGCAAGGCAACAGTGCTACCAACTGTGCCCCCAGGCAGCCCAGGTTCAAGTAAGGACACAAAAAATTAACCTGGAATAAACAGATGAGCTACAGGCTAATCAAAGCAATGGCTCAAAAGCATCCCTGCCATCTAAACACCTCCAATCTAAAAAAAAAAACAATCTATTGCAGTTCATGCAAACAGTATTTTGTAAGTCTTTACATTGCTGTCAGTCTCACATGACTCTGTTATTTACATAGAGGTCTGTGCTTACATGACCACCCAGCTGTTGCACATCTGAAGGAGCCTGGGGCCATTTCTTTTCATGGCTCCAAAAGCCATGAAAATGGAAAATAATTGTGACATAAACGTTTATAAACGTTTTTCATCTGGAGCTAAAGTAAATGAATAAATCACAATCTCATTTTTGGGATTGGAGTTGTTTTAAGACATCAGTGATATACTTGTTCGGACTAGCCGTTGGCTCATATCTTTGGTCTGAGCTAATCTCTCTATCTCCAAATTAGGTCATGTGAAGGAAACAGATAAGATATCAATCATTCCTAAAACTTCCAAAAAAACCTTCCAAAATTTGACCTTTTCTTCCATCCATCTCATCTGCCTGTAACACTGATAAAACTATGAATTTGTGTTCTTATTGAACAAGACAAAATATTCAATAGACCACTCAGAAAGAATAATTACTTATTGCTTTGATGTGTTACAGGCTTCTTTCTCTGTAAATCCGAACAGCCAGACACAGAAACTTTCTCTTTTTAACCCTGATTTACGAGTACTGAGAAGCTGGTGTCAGTTTTACTGTTTGAGCACTACAGGAACTTCTTATGCACTGACACACCTGAGTAGCTACTCACACATACACTCACCGGCCACTTTATTAGGTACACCATGCTAGTAACGGGTTGGACCCCCTTTTGCCTTCAGAACTGTCTCAATTCTTTGTGGCATAGATTCAACAAGGTGCTGGAAGCATTCCTCAGAGAGTTTGGTCCATATTGACATGATGGCATCACACAGTTGGCGCAGATTTGTCGGCTGCACATCCATGATGCGAATCTCCCGTTCCACCACATCCCAAAGATGCTCTATTGGATTGAGATCTGGTGACTGTGGAGGCCATTTGAGTACAGTGAACTCATTGTCATGTTCAAGAAAGCAGTCCGAGATGATTCCAGCTTTATGACATGGCGCATTATCCTGCTGAAAGTAGCCATCAGAAGTTGGGTACATTGTGGTCATAAAGGGATGGACATGGTCAGCAACAATACTCAGGTAGGCTGTGGCGTTGTAACGATGCTCAATTGGTACCAAGGGGCCCAAAGAGTGCCAAGAAAATATTCCCCACACCATTACACCACCACCACCAGCCTGAACCGTTGATACAAGGCAGGATGGATCCATGCTTTCATGTTGTTGACGCCAAATTCTGACCCTACCATCCGAATGTCGCAGCAGAAATCGAGACTCATCAGACCAGGCAACGTTTTTCCAATCTTCTATTGTCCAATTTCGATGAGCTTGTGCAAATTGTAGCCTCAGTTTCCTGTTCTTAGCTGAAAGGAGTGGCACCCGGCGTGGTCTTCTGCTGCTGTAGCCCATCTGCCTCAAAGTTGGACGTACTGTGCGTTCAGAGGTGCTCTTCTGCCTACCTTGGTTGTAACCAGTGGTTATTTGAGTCACTGTTGCCTTTCTATCAGCTCGAACCAGTCTGGCCATTCTCCTCTGACCTCTGGCATCAACAAGGCATTTCCGCCCACAGAACTGCCGCTCACTGGATATTTTTTCTTTTTCGGACCATTCTCTGTAAACCCTAGAGATGGTTGTGCGTGAAAATCCCAGTAGATCAGCAGTTTCTGAAATACTCAGACCAGCCATTCTGGCACCAACAACCATGCCACGTTCAAAGTCACTCAAATCACCTTTCTTCCCCATACTGATGCTCGGTTTGAACTGCAGGAGATTGTCTTGACCATGTGTACATGCCTAAATGCACTGAGTTGCCGCCATGTGATGTGGCTGATTAGAAATTAAGTGTTAACAAGCAGTTGGACAGGTGTACCTAATAAAGTGGCCGGTGAGTGTATATTTAAAATGTTGCAAGAAAACAGGCTCATGCCTCAGCGTTCATAGCTGGCTGAATGGCCTTTTTGTTGGAATTGCATTATTGCACAAACTTCATGACAAATGCAAAAAACATACACATTTTAAAAAGACATTTCAGTCTTTCACTCATTTTTACTCATTTTTTAATGAATGTTAAGAAGTCTGTTTTTTTCTAAGAAATAAGTTCTGAAAAAGAAGCAAAAATCAAGGGCAAATTGCTGCTTTTTGACAGGAAAACAGATTAATTTTTTGTTTGTTTAGTAGGGAGCAAAAAGTCAAAGATGCCCTCCCACACAGCAAAAAAAGCAAACATGTGTACAGCTGCAGCTGTACGGCAGCATATGGCTGCACTGTGACAAAAAACATAAACACTCATTTTCACGCACTAGGGAAATATTATTTATTACAATAGGACACAAACATAATTTTTATATAAAAGACATTTTTATTGCAAGAAGTTGAATTAGCGTGATGTTATCAGAGGAAACATCCATTTTTATGAATAAAAGATGAACTTCTCTGAATTGGAACACAGAGTCCCACGTATTATTGTTTACACTAGTTCAAATTTAGAGGAGGAGAAAAAATCTGAATCAATAAAAAAATACAAGTTTAACTTAACCCTTCCATGCATAGTGGCCACTGCAGTGGACAAATATTCAAAAGCTCTTTCCTCCTACATGTTTGGGTATTTTTATTTTATTTGCACATAAGCCACAACCTGATTGGACTCTTGTGTTGCTCTCCACTTGCCACCAACTGCTAGTGTATGTGTATTATAGATATATTAAATTTGGATAATTTGGATAATTAAAATTTTATTATTTATAAGATAATCATGTACATGTGTTTGCCAAATACATGTTTCATTGTCAAAGAACATTTTGTCCACCTGAGTAGAAAAAATTAAAGTTTATTTATTTTTAATTTAGTCCAAAGGAAGTTTCAAAGTTGTATTTTTCTTGCTAAAGATAAATAAAAATACGTAAAGGTCCTGTATCATGCTGTTTAACAGCTTTCAGCATCTCCGATATGCACTTAATGTATATGATAAAATGTTACAGTTGGTGTTATATAGTATTAATTTGTCATGAAGTATAATATCCTGGAGTTAATCTTTGAAGAAAGATGCTCGGTTTCACTAAAATAAAATACATAGATAAACACACACGCCCCTAAAACTTTGTAAATAATTAAATATAGATTGGAGGAGCGTAATGTGGAGCCTTACCATCTTGACCCAGAGTCTAACAGTGAATCTGAAGTTTTAGATTCATAAATGGCTAACATATTATCATTAGCATGATAACGCTTTGATTTACTTACTGCTCTGGCCGCTCCATAAGTGACTTTATTGTTGGAATTGCACTTATTGCACCAGCTGCAACAGTTAATCTCTTCGACAGTCTGCCTCAGTACTGGTCAAGGTTCGAGAAGCAGCCATCGATGAAATGACGGTCACATACAAACATGCTGTAGCTGGTTAGACGTGTGATTCCAGAGAGAAACTCCAGCCATTTCTGGTGATTGGGTTGCTCTGTAGGAATGGTGAATACAGTTCTGTAGCTCTTACAGCCAAATGCACATTTTCACTGAGACATTTTTAGAAAGTAAAATACTACAAAACGGTGGTGCTTCTTGCTTCAGACTCTGGCAGCTCGGGAAAAAGGGTGTGTGTGTTTAATTTGCAGGGGCGAAGAGGACATGTCGAGTACTCCCTGGTTTGACAGCATTACATCACAATGTTACAAGTCAGTTGTCCAGGAGAGAGTGGAGCAGCTGCTCAGAGAACAGGATTCACGGGGGTGGTGGGAGTAATCATCACAACGTGGTTAAAAGCTCTGAAAAGCTGATTTTGCATGATTTATGGCCTTTAATAAAAAAAAAACATTGATGAAGGATGTCATTATTCATGATTGGTGTTTCAGTGTTGGTTACAGTAAAAACCACTGTGTGCGTTTTAATCTAAGTACTCTATTCTGTGTTATTTGCAACTTGTTTAATTTAGTAAGTTTCTTCTTTCAATATTTTTTTTTCTTTTTTCAGTAAAAATCAATGATCCATTATTTATAATTCCAATAAAGTCATAATGCACTTAGGAGTGTAGATATTTTTGAATGAAAAGAATGATGTTCGTGTTAAGACATTTTTAGAAACGTTACAAAAAGATCACATGAAAGATTTACTGTTGTTGTTATTTGGGCAACATCATGTTGCTGATCTTGTTTAATCAAACATTTGGGTTTAATCATCTTCAAGGCATTGAAAATGCATGTGATTGCTGTGTTCTCTTCAGCTGGTGCAGAGGTGACCTCTGACCTCGACCTCTTCTGGACCGGTCGAGCTAACAGGCTTCATTCCATCATCCTTTTCTGAGTTCAAGCTATGAGGTTGAGCGTAACAATACTTAGCAGTTTGATGTGAGCGAGCTGGGTGGTACATCTCACCATGCTGAGGATGGTCGGGGGGGTTGAGGTTTGACTGTGGCCCCTCATGGGGGTCTCACCTCAGAGCAGCTCGCTACTGAATGTTTCTTTGAAGTGCTGAAGGGAGGTTAAATGCTGACATGGGCGTATAATAGCTTCCCCAGGTTATGTTATGGTGGGAGAGAAGAAAACTGTACTACGTTGTCATATGTAGTCCTGTAAATGCTGTTGAATCAGATCCAGCTGAGCAGAGCGGAGTGCTGCAGCGCTCGGGTTACATGGCCTACATATTCATTAGAGAAAAGGTACTATTCAGGCCAGCGGTGTGCTGATGTGCTCTGACATGAGGATATGTGCATTAAAAATCTCTCTGGGCACCTCCTTTTCATCACATGGCTGTGCACTGCACCGTCCACAGCGGGGTCCAAACAGAGGAGGGCTGCACTGATGACATGCTGTCGACTAGAAACAGGGTGTAGATCCAAACTGGGCTAACGCAGAGAGACAACGACACTGCTGCTCTCCGTGTGTTTGTTCCCACCCCGGACTCTTTCGCTGCTTCCTTCTGGACACACTTGCCTTTATCTTTCTCTTCAACACTGTCATTCTTCTTTCCTCTTCCACTTGTGACTTTTACCCCCCCCCCTTCCTTCCGTTACGCTCTTTGGTGTGGTCGCTTGTCTGGCTTGCGTTGAACCCTTCTGTAAGGCCTCTGCTTATTTTATTTGTTTTACTGAATCAAAGCCACAGCAGCAAGCTGACAGGCCTCTCCATCATGCTCGGCCAAGTGATTGATTTCAGAAGGGCTTTGGGAGACTTAGCACTTAGAAAACAAACACGGGCAAATGGTGTGTGCTCAGAAGTGTGTATGAAACATCTTACAACATCCTTTTTTCTTGGTGATAGTAGACATCAAGGTAAAAACTGAATCGTGAAAGTGGAATAATTGAATTTCTGTCTTGCTTACTCTTTTATTAAGATAAAGAAGTTTCCAGCATGTTTCTCAGTTTTTTATGTGAGCACTTAAAGTAAGAGCTCTTTTATTCACACTTATTTAGATTAGGCTCAATCAGCCCATTAGTATGGATGCTGTGGTCCCTTGGCATGAGCTCTACCTCTGACATCCAACTCAATCATTTATGCTGGCCAGTGTCCATGTCCAGGACAGAAAGATGGCGCATTGACAGCAGGTGGGGGAAGGCAGCTGTCTGCTCCTCAGATGTCCTCACTACATTTGTATAATTCAGCTCAGTTATTGATAAATCCCATGTCTCATGTAGCGCAATAATTCTGTAAAATCTTCTGTCCCTACAGTTTTGCAGCTCTCTGAATCAGATGATATAGATTAGTCAAAGCCTTTTCTTTGTCATGAAGGCTGTCTGTGCTCCCTCTGCTTGATATCCTCGGTGCATGTGTGAAATAGGATCCAAACTGCACAGCAGTCTGCTTCCATTTACACAGAGGGCTTCATTGATAACAAATGATAACGCTGTGATCTCAGACGGATGTTTGAGGTAGATATTGTGCACGTTCAGAGGGACCGCAGTGACAAAGCTGTCAGTTTTCAGAACTGTATTAATGAGGATGTTCAGTACATGTGTGATGAGGCTGCAGTGTATCAATCTGCATGAACGGCTTTGGTTAGTCGTGGATTTATACATCACAGCCTCAAATTTCCAATCAAAAAATTCTACTGATAAAACAGCTAATTTAGTAACAATTTCTAGTGATAAGGTTTAAAACTTTATTTTGATGATTTTGAATTTTATTCTCATGGATAAAAACATTTTTTGCATGTTTTTAAACACCTAAAAATTTGCAAAACAGAGGCGGACATATGAACAGCTGCAGCAGGTTAAAGAATTATTAACTATAATGTCACCCCTGAAACTGACTCCTAAACGTTTGAACTCAACCTTTAAGGTCAAACTTGTGGAAATCTTTCAGAATTCAAATGTTCTTTGGGGGCAGGGGTTGGGGGTTGGGGGGGCTTATGAGGTTTAATTCCATGTTTAATTTAGCCCAATGATTTGCAATCCTTTTTGTTACCTTATCGTGGCTGCTCATTGAAACGCCACCTAATGTGACATTTCAACCATCGGTTGTACCATTTCATTTCCCCCTAACAGGGTTTGGATTCAACATGATTAAACTGCAGCAGTCATTCTGTGTCCTTATGAGGTCGGTTAGTGTCTGGGAACTGCTGAATTATTTTTGTACGAGGAGTGGAATGCCAATTCCTTTCAGGCTGAAACATCAGTAACTGAACACTAAATCATTACTCTTTAATTGAATGGGTGATGTACTATTTTTTCCAGCTTATTTTGTGGAACAACAGAATCACTTTTCATCAGAGCGGGCATGCCTGCGAGAGGGTGAGTTAGTGAGGGAAGCAGAGGGTGTGAGGTAATGAAATTCCCTCGTGGCTTGTCCATCCCCGAGCTCGACACGTTAATGAACGAGTAGAACTCGCCCATCTCTCTGAAATTGGCACACGCACACAACAATAGTCCGTTCCCTGACTAGGAGCAGGGTGCAGGAGGGCATCAATTTGCTTCTCCTCTCCCACAGAGCTTGGCATTCAGTAGAGCGTTCCTTATTCAGAGAAAGCATCCGCAGCAAAATAAAACTATTGCCATCTGCTCCATCTCCCCTTGCCTCCTGCCACAAAGCAGATGATTATCAACTGGAGCCTTCTTTGCTTCAGCGAAGCACTGGAGCATCACAGTGAGCAACCAAAATATCAACTGTCTGAATTTGGGAACTTTTGACAAGTTCCAGACTTTCAGTTTTGGCCTTATTGGTTGTGTGAAATGTGCTTGTTCTCTGTTCTCATGATCCACTGACATTTAACGCTGCACTTCCCTTTCAAACATTATGCATAATTACATTTTATGTGAATGCAGATGTTTGTATCTTGTTGAATAGACCATAGTCATGATGGGTCTTGCTGCATCTCCTAACAGTCTGTGCTCTGAAAGTAGTTTTGCATTTTTCCATCTCTGCTCTGATATGAACATAACCAGCGAATAGCAGGAGACATAAGAAGATGCCAGAGAAGGCGATGACGGAGGTCCATTCTGACCCTCCTGTGCTCATCTTAATGAAGAATGTGGACCTCAGCAAGTTGTTTTGTTTCTGTTTGATGAGCTACACACTAATACACCTCATCCTGTGGTTACATGTGCAACTTCTGTGGCTTTTTTTTTGGTTATATGAGGGATTTTCCACAGGGATTTATTCCTAACAGATAATTATGGTGGTATTCTATGGTTTTATTATCAGTAGACAGACTATGGCGAATCAATTAAAAACCATCAATGAGCCAAAACGTTGCACTGTGGGAAATGTTCTTAGGCAGGAAATTTAAGCCCTGCATTTATGTGGGATAGGAGTCTAGTTTGGCAGCGACGCTTGGGAAGCCCAAAAACACTGTTGATGGTTAGTCGGAGTGTTTATTCAGAATTTTTGTACTAGATTTATTGACAGACAGATTGCGATTGTTGTGGCAGTCACTCTGGAAATCAGAGTATTGATTTATGTGTATAAATGTGGTCACTATTTGTGGCATGTTCACATACTTTGTCTCTCACTCTGGCTTTTTTTGTTTTGTATTTTAAAAACAAGAGCAAACCGCAGAGAATCTCAGATATTTCTCTGTACGAACATCAAAAGCAGCAGCATCTGCCATGCTGTGGTATTCAGCATGAAAGCTCCGTCTAATACAGAGTCTGTTGCATTCTCTTTGGCTGTCACCCTCATTGTGTTAGAGACAAGTTTGTGCCCGTCCTCTCATTGTGCTTACAATGTCCGTCCTATCACTGAATTGAATTTCAACAGAAAAACCTCCCTCCCCTTTGCCCTAATCCGATTTACAGCATATTTGTAAGCTTTCTAAAAGCCTCAAAGTCCTCTGCATGACTAGGTTATGCTGTTTTTTCACTTCATAAATTGGGGAGACAGGGATGACTTGAGGACAGGACAGAAAATGGAACAGAGAGATAAGGGAAGTGGGATGAAGACATGGGAGAATATGTAAGACAAGGTAGACTCAAGCAAGGAAAATGAAAAAGCATGCAGACAGGACCACATGGAACAGCTGCAAAAGTCCTTAAAGAGGCCATTTCATGCAAATTTCAGGACTTTGTGGTTATTTCTTAAGTATTAACCAGTAATATGAAACATTTTATATCTAAAAAACGTCAGGAAACACTGATTAACAGACCTTTCAATCTGTCTGCGTTAAAATTCGGGTGGTTCCGGCTCCTTCCGTCAGGTTTCGGGCAGCAGCTTTTTCATATTCATTATCCAAATTTGCTGGACTCTGATTGGCTAACAAACTAGCCTATGAGAGCAAGGCATACTGTTTTTCCTGCCCCACTGTGCATGGCAACGTCATGCATCGTGTCTTCTTGTTTGCTACTTTTTATGCTAACAGCTTTTAGCCAGCAGCATGCTAGGCGTTACGCTAACAGCTTTTAGCCAGCAGCATGCTAGGCGTTATGCTAACAGCTTTTAGCCAGCAGCATGCTAGGTGTGGTTTCAACTGTGGGAGCTGATAAATACTAACGAACAAAGGAGTTGTGATGAAACAGATACAGGCCGTTCGGACTCGGGAGAACTCGGGTTTTATCACCACCTGCGTAATTTGAGAGATTAAAACTGAAAGAGAAGTTGTTGACCTGTTTTCACACCCACTATGAAGGTAAGAACACCTGTGGAGCTAAAATATTCAACAGAAACCTCAGAAAAAATGTTTTAATTGAAGGGCCTCTTTAAAGTCATACTGCCTATAACCCCCCCCCCCCCC
>SSNP01000420.1:0-27293 GCA_006937955.1 Pachypanchax playfairii | reverse complement strand
AGAGAATGTGATATTGAGTGTTGCATTGTGGGCAGAGGAGACATGCGGTGGGGTGAACAGGTGCAACAGGGTAATTACAAACACAGCAAGCTTTTAATTATCCTTTCTTGTATGAACTGTTAATGAATGTGAACCTCATCCAAACATCAACGTGTTCCCACTGTGTCTGCACGCAGGCACACAAACCTACACACACATATTAAGTGTTAAGGAGGAAGATTGGCAGCTGGTAGCTCTAGTTAAGTGCCTCCTCATGACTTGGAGCAAACCTGACTCTCACCTCAGTGCCCGCTCAGAGCTCTCTGAGTGACACAAACTGTGACAGATAGAAAGTTGCAGGACTCAGCTTGAGCTCGTTCGCCTGGTTTTAACAGCAGTGTGGTGGTTCTACATAATGACATGCGGTTTATGGACTGGAGCTTTTCTTTCCACGCTGATTGACCTGTCTAAAAAACTCCCACTTTGAATTTTTGCTCATTCTTCCTGTTTTGTCTCTGTTTAGATCTGCCTACAGGCTTTAATCCCTTCAGTCCCACCATCCTGTCAGCTGACCTGTGATCTAGCCCGACTCAAGCTGAAGCACTGATAACCGATTCACTATGAAATCTCCTTAAAAGGTGCCTGTTTGTTTGTATACAGTGGGGCAAAGAAGTATTTAGTCAGCCACCAATTGTGTAAGTTCTCCCACTTAAAAAGACCAGAGAGGCCTGTAATTTTCATCATAGGTATACCTCAACTATGAGAGACAAAATGAGGAAAAAAAAATCCAGAAAATCACATTGTCTGATTTTTAAAGAATTTATTTGCAAATTATGGTGGAAAATAAGTATTTGGTCAATAACAAAAGTTAATCTCAATACTTTGTTATATAGCCTTTGTTGGCAATGACAGAGGTCAAACGTTTTCTGTAAGTCTTCACAAGGTTTTCACACACTGTTGCTGGTATTTTGGCCCATTCCTCCATGCAGATCTCCTCTAGAGCAGTGATGTTTTGGGGCTGACGCTGGGCAACACGGACTTTCAACTCCCTCCAGAGATTTTCTATGGGGTTGAGATCTGGAGACTGGCTAGGCCACTCCAGGACCTTGAAATGCTTCTTACGAAGCCACTCCTTCGTTGCCCGGGCGGTGTGTTTGGGATCATTGTCATGCTGAAAGACCCAGCCACGTCTCATTTTCAATGCCCTTGCTGATGGAAGGAGGTTTTCACTCAAAATCTTACGATACATGGCCCCATTCATTCTTTCCTTTACACGGATCAGTCGTCCTGGTCCCCTTGCAGAAAAACAGCCCCAAAGCATGATGTTTCCACCCCCATGCTTTACAGTAGGAATGGCGTTCTTTGGATCCAACTCAGCATTCTTTCCCCTCCAAACACGACAAGTTGAGTTTCTACCAAAAAGTTCTATTTTGGTTTCATCTGACCATATGATGTTCTCCCAATCCTCTTCTGGATCATCCAAATGCTCTCTAGCAAACCGCAGACGGGCCTGGACGTGTCCTGGCTTCAGCAGGGGAACACATCTGGCACTGCAGGATTTGAGTCCCTGGCGGCGTAGTGTGTTACTGATGGTAGCCTTTGTTACTTTGGTCCCAGCTCTCTGCAGGTCATTCACTAGGTCCCTCCGTGTGGTTCTGGGATTTTTGCTCACCGTTATTGTGATCATTTTGACCCCACGGGGTGAGATCTTGCGTGGAGCTCCAGATCGAGGGAGATTATCAGTGGTCTTGTATGTCTTCCATTTTCTAATAATTGCTCCCACAGTTGATTTCTTCACACCAAGCTGCTTACCTATTGCAGATTCAGTCTTCCCAGCCTGGTGAAGGTCTACAATTTTGTTTTTGGTGTCCTTTGACAGCTCTTTGGTCTTGGCCATAGTGGAGTTTGGAGCGTGACTGTTTGAGGTTGTGGACAGGTGTCTTTTATACTGATAACGAGTTCACACAGGTGCCATTAATACAGGTAACGAGTGGAGGACCAAGGAGCCTCTTAAAGAAGTTACAGGTCTGTGAAAGCCAGAAATCTTACTTGTTTGTAGGTGACCAAATACTTATTTTCCACCATAATTTGCAAATAAATTCTTTAAAAATCAGACAATGTGATTTTCTGGATTTTTTTTTCCTCATTTTGTCTCTCATAGTTGAGGTATACCTATGATGAAAATTACAGGCCTCTCTGGTCTTTTTAAGTGGGAGAACTTACACAATTGGTGGCTGACTAAATACTTCTTTGCCCCACTGTATACAAACAAACAGGCACCTTTTAAGGAGATTTCATAGTGAATCGGTTATCAGTGCTTCAGCTTGAGTCGGGCTAGATCACAGGTCAGCTGACAGGATGGTGGGACTGAAGGGATTAAAGCCTGTAGGCAGATCTAAACAGAGACAAAACAGGAAGAATGAGCAAAAATTCAAAGTGGGAGTTTTTTAGACAGGTCAATCAGCGTGGAAAGAAAAGCTCCAGTCCATAAACCGCATGTCATTATGTAGAACCACCACACTGCTGTTAAAACCAGGCGAACGAGCTCAAGCTGAGTCCTGCAACTTTCTATCTGTCACAGTTTGTGTCACTCAGAGAGCTCTGAGCGGGCACTGAGGTGAGAGTCAGGTTTGCTCCAAGTCATGAGGAGGCACTTAACTAGAGCTACCAGCTGCCAATCTTCCTCCTTAACACTTAATATGTGTGTGTAGGTTTGTGTGCCTGCGTGCAGACACAGTGGGAACACGTTGATGTTTGGATGAGGTTCACATTCATTAACAGTTCATACAAGAAAGGATAATTAAAAGCTTGCTGTGTTTGTAATTACCCTGTTGCACCTGTTCACCCCACCGCATGTCTCCTCTGCCCACAATGCAACACTCAATATCACATTCTCTCATAGGTGATGTGAAGGCTCAGGGGCACAATTTATTCTGTAAAGTTAGATGAGATTCATAAAGTGGAGGTTTGGCTCATTAAATCAGAAGAGTCATTAAACCAGATCAGAATAAGAATAAATGGGAGTATTGGGGCAATCCAAAAGCAGATAGCAAATGATACACATTTTCAATGATGCTAATATGATCTTAATCCCATTCTTGCTAAAAGGGAATTGTTATGTAACCAGCAGAGTGATAAACCTTTAACATAACCCAATGTGTGTATGAGTATGTGCATTTATACACTCAAGATGTATATTATGAACTGCATTTAGTATCTTTGCAAACAAGCAGATAAATAAAATTGTTTAAGAAGCTCTTCAAAATAATAATATTACAAATAAATGTAATTTAACTATCATTGTTAGGTAGAATCCCTTTAACATTTAGTAATACATTTTTGTCATTCATTCATTTTTATCATGTATTATATCAATGGACAGATGGATATTAACTGGACATAGAGGTGAGCTGCACGGTGGTGAAGTGGGTAGCACTGTCGCCTTGCCTCGAAACCAGGCTGAGACCTTTCTGCATGGAGTTTGTATGTTCTCCCCGTGCATGCGTGGGTTTCACTAGGGACTCCAGCTTCCTCCTACAGATCAAAAATATGCTTGATGTAAATTGACAACTATAAATTGTCCCTAAGTGTGAGTGTGAGAGTGGTTGTCTGTCTATATGAAAGTCCCACCTCTCGCCCAGTGACTGCTGGAGATAGACACCTGCTCTCCGTGATCCTGAACAGGAATAAGCAGGTACAGATAATGACTGACTGACTGGACACAGAGGTCAGAACCAAGATGAGCTGCTCCCTAGTGACTTGCTGCAGCACAAGTCCCTTATATGAGAAAAAGGGACATTTTCCTGCCAAACTGAAAACATTCCAGATCATTTTGTTCAGGTGTTGACTTCTATTTCTTCACATAGTTCTTGCATATGTTTAAATATAAACATTTATAATAAATGTAGTTGTAATTAGCTAAGATGGACTGTGTGAGAAAAACAGGGTTAGAAATGTAAAACTATAGTAGAAGTGAAAAGATTATTTCCCTGTAAATAAGTATGAAATGTTCAACATCCCAGTTTTACTTATTCTGGATTGACTGTACAATGTTTAGAGCCTTTTTTAAAGTTTTTACCCAGTTTAAGAAGATTGATGGTGGGAGAAAAATACTCACATATGTCTAATTATACCAGTTTAAAATAATCTAGACACTTATAAAATGCTCAGCTGTTTGCTGTACATTAAACACAGAAGAGACTCAGGTCATATTTTCATGCCTCAAATGTGTTTAACCTGATTAGAAAAAAATGTTTCTGTTAATCAGGTCTAGTTTAATTTTAATCAATCTTTATCTGTGTATTGTAGCTGAGTTTTCCCCGTGTTGCTCATATTGTCTTGATATTTATTCAAAAGTTGTAAAAATATATTTTTTATAATAATGTAGATGTACAGGTTATTTGGAGCTATGTTTAAAATGACTGTATTTCTGTTTTTTGGTCCAAAACGCGTTGTTATTTTTCCAGCAAACTCGAGAATGTTTTATCATTAGACAGTTTGCTTTTAATTATGGATGTGGAATTTTTAAGATTCTAATAATTTATTTTATTTTACCAAATCTTAACCCGACAAAGTGTGCTCCCTTTCATTCTTCACTGGCTATGTGTTTTTAAACATTAGCTTTGTATTACCTCTATAGTCTCCAAATAAGCATGATAGCATAATTATGGTTCTACAAAGAGCGTTGCAGGCTCAGGAGCACCCTTCAAAATAAGACCTCTAAACTTCTTTCACAGATTTAGTGGTGCTTCCCTTAAGAAATGACCAGTTTGATCTTTAAACAAACAGCCTCGAAAGAGGAGAGAAGGACGAGAATGAAGAAAAGCAGACAAAAAGGAGGAACATGGGTATACAAACTATATGAATGGTGATACAGACTACTAATCAGTTCAAACCCATTCCGCCCATCCAGTACCGACAGTTTTAGAAACCTTACAGGTCAAAGGTGGATGAATAATGACTAGCTTGCACAATTACAAATGGATAATGGCTCCCACCTCCCATCTGATCTGATGGCTTTGTAAAGCTAAGCCCGGTAATGACACTAGTTTCATTCAAGCCACAGAGGGAATTTCTTTCTGCTGTCTAGCATGATAATGACCATTTGGCCAATTTTCTCTTCTTTTTTTTCAGCAGGCCTAAGCTTCCTTTTTTTCTGACTGAAGCTCAAAATGTCTCCTCAAGGTAAAAATGTCTCTTTTGGAGGTGCAATTTGAGGCTATGTTTTTACTGAGCTGTCAACATTTTGAAACACACACCTTTTTTCTCACTTGTTCTCAATTGTAAGTATTTTCACAGCATCTTTTTTTAAACATGTTCACCACAGAATGGAAGTTGCTAAAAACTGTTCTTGGGGTGTGTCAATTGAGACAATGATGCGTTTTCAAAATGCAGTAAGTTATGTTGGAAAACCGTTTAGAAATGAACCTCTCTGACACCTTGATACTCGATTGCTCATTTCAGTACCTGTACTGCAAAATAGGTGAGATGTATCAGCTATTCTGAAACACAGTGTGGTGAACAAAAGGTGATAAAAAACAGGTTTTAGCTTTCTGACACATGGTAAAACCAGATGTCACATTTGTCAACTTGTAAAATTACAGTAGCTGTAAGATATTTTTGCTTGTAAAACCTGGTTTGGAAAAGAAAATGGAAAAATGTTGTTGTTATTTGTAATAGTATTTTAATGTTAGCCTAAGAGAAAGAAGAGACTAAACCAGAGTCAGAATGGTGTAATTAAATGTGTCTGAAGAGATTCGGTAGATTCTCTTCGCATTACTCTGTTGCTCTTGGAGATGGACACTCCCATCATTTAAACTTGTGACAGCCTTGGGATGGTGGTGTGGTGAAGGTGGGGGTGTAAGTAATAAGTTTATATAAGGGATGAATAAAAAAATTGATGAAAGCAACAAGTGTGACCAAGTCTAAAACTGGGCTGCTTCTGTCTCCCAGACTGATGGAGGAAGGTGTGGAGAGTTCAGAGAGATACTGAGTAGGAGAGTTGGTGAATAGGTGGGGGGAGAAGGATGGAGCAGGATCTCCTCACAAAGAATGGCATTATTTTAGTGCCTCTGAAACCCCCCACCCCCACCCCCACTTTCCTTAATAGGAGTTTTGGCTGAGTTCACCTCTCCAGAAGCTCTACTCAGTTCAGTGTGTAACCATTCATTAATCTAAATAACAAGTGGAATGAGGCAGACAATGAAGTCGAGCTGGGAAGAGATGGTCCAGATTTATAATCCTGCAAGAAAAATTTAAGATGATATTGGCGATTTTGTATATGTCGAGACATCAGTCTAATCAACTGTGGTGGTCTCACATTGACCAGTTTGAAACAAAAAAAGGCATTGAGCTGTAATCCTGTTGGGGCTTCTTAGGGTTTGATGTAAAAGCTTTCCTCAGCACTCATCCCTCACTGAAGATCCTGTTGATGTTGCAAATTGTTTTAGCCCCTTGGCACGGCCACTGTTTCACTGGCCTTCCTCACTTCCTGCATTAAGCTGACAGCATTAAGGCAGGAGCCGCTCAACTTGTAGCTATTTATTTAGCTTCACACTGTGTTTCAGCACGTTTCCCTTCTGGTTTAACTTTCTCTTCAGTGCTTTGAAATATTCTTGGTGCTTTGCATTCAAACACTATGCATTATATTCTGTGTGCTCTCTTAGTTGAAGGATCCCAGTTTGCTGATTTGTTGCATTTCTTTGAAAATCTCGGCAAACATTCCTTAAAGCAGCAGTAATTCTCAGGGTGGTGTGTTGTGTGTTGATGAGAACTGCTGAATTACTTTCCTCTTGCATTCTCACATCAAAGGCAGATTTTTATCTGTGACTTACTTCCCAGCCACCTCTGGCCATGCATGCAACACCAAAGTCAGTGGAAAGTTTGGTCAGCTGTATGAAAGCTCCATATCTGCTGCTGTAGCAGCATCACTCAAGCAGGCTGCAGTCACAGCCAGGAGGCTTCACACCCACACAATATCCTATTGCAAGCCCCCCCAATTCATACCCCCACCCCATGGCCTGGACGCCTGTTAGTACACTGGCGGGGAACAAGCACTTTAGCCCACCTAAGAACAGGTGATCCTTCACAGATGGAGGAGGCTGCACCCAGGGGAGTTCACGCTCTATCGTTTGCATCTTTGGCTCATAAATCTTTTATAAAGGATGTCAGTTTTGCTTACACAGAGGGGGAAGCAACTGCCCCTCAGGACCAGGATGAAATACAGGTACAAAAGGCTTTTGTGAGCTTAAGCTGGTTCATGTGTCTGTTCGCTTGTGTGGGAAAGAAAAAGTTTCTTTGTGCTCCACTTTGCACAACTATGCTCAATTCAAAGTTGATGCGTGTCCCCTCCCGACCCCCCCCCAAATTGTGCTTATCTTGTGTTACAACATATTTACCATATTAATAGAATAGAGTATTCATATGCAAATAAGTAGAGAACGTATTGAATATATCCACATTCCCCGTCACATTACAATGGATTCCTGAATTACTTCAGTCTGATATGTATTGTAACCCAAGTATTGTACTTGTCTGGAGTAATATTCTAGATAACAAAAGAAGCATTGTTTATAAATTCATTCAATATTCAGGCTGAGACTTATTTAGACATTTGTGTTTTTACAAAACTTATTCCACATTAGATGCTGAACATAAAACTCATCCAGTGAATCCTTCTGTTCTTTAGTTTTGTTAAATTTTCTTGTACTTTTTCTTTTCTTTAGGATATGGTTTAAATAATATCCGTTTTTTTGTGACTTTGTCAGATGTTTCCTTTTTTTATAGCAGAGCAGTGCTTTTTAAACCAAAAAATGGACGACATGTAGTTGGCTTTTCAAGTTGTTTTTTATTTATCATTTGAAACCTTGTGAATATTTTACTTTTGGTCTGGTCAAGTTGGTGCTAATGCAACCTGTAGATATTGACACAGAACTATGTAGACTTCTTGTTCATGACAATGTCCCACATGATATCAATAAGAGAGTGAATTTGAGTGCAAACATGAATGAGTCGGGCTGCTGCAGAGTTTTTCTGTAAATGTCAGTGAGTGTTCATGCATGAATAGAGGCAGCAAGTTCCCTTGATAATTTCTGCCACCCTCGAGTCATTGTTCTCATGTAATTGTATTTGTGCAATTCACCTGTTTGCTTGGTGGCTTTCTTGGCGCCGTAAATCAAATTATGCCATTAAATCGGCCCTTAATGAGTGATTTAATGATACGAGTGAATTGGGCTGATGCCAACCTGCAAGGCATAAGGAAACAGAGCGCCAATCCGTGTGACTTGCCAGCCAAATGAATGCAGTTATTGCTTGTGTGCTGCATGAGTGCTCATCATGAACAGGAATTAATCACGTTCCCTGTTCCCCCAGACTTGTGTGTTTGTTTCTTGGTCTTTTCCATCTGCCTCACATGCAACTTTCATCTTGATATTCAAAACTCATATAGAGATGTTTTGTTATCTTTCAGGCTGGATCAATACCTCTTTTTTTTCTTTCTCAATAGCTTTGGGTGGTTTTTCATCCATGTTTTGTAATGACTCATCTAATCAGCTATCTGTCCATCTGTCATTGTTATTTGGCTCATCAAAAATGGTGAGTTAAACAAAGAAGTGAGCTATGAGGTGTATTACAGCTGCCATCAGATGATGGGAAATGCATAGCTTTACTATTACATTTTTTTCAAGCTTTTTATTACAGTTTTCCTTTATTTTTGCCTCATTTTCTAAAGAGGTCCTTCCATTAAAAACTGTTTTTCTGAGGTTTCTATTGAATATTTTAGCTCCACAGGTGTTCTTACCTTCATAGTGGGTGAAAACAGGTCAACAACTTTTCTTTCAGTTTTAATCTCTCAAACTACGCAGGTGGTGATAAAACCCGAGTTCTCCCGAGTCTGAAAGGTCTGTATCTGTTTTATCACAACTCCTTTGTTTGTTAGTATTCATCAGCTCCTGCAGTTGAAACCACGCCTAGCATGCTGCTGCTAAAAACTGTTAGCATAAGACGTAGCAAACAGGAAGACACGACATCTGATGTTGCCATGCGCAGCGGGGCAGGAAACAGTATACCTTGCGCTCATAGGTTAGTTTGTTAGCCAATCAGAATCCAACAAATCTGAATAATGAATATGAACGAGCTGCTGCTCGAGGCGTGACGGAACGAGTCAGAACCACCCGAATTTTAACGCAGACAGATTGAAAGGTCTGCTAATTGGTGTTTTCTGATGTTTTTTAGATATAAAATGTTTCATATTACTGGTTAATACTTAAGAAATAACCACAAAGTCCTGAAATTTGTAGGAAATTGCTTCATTAAGAAACTTTGATTAGCAAATCAGATCAGCACTCATCAGCACTCAATGTTTCAGCAGGTTGTAGTTACATTGGGGACTGAAAAGTGTTTTCTCATCATTCGGTCTTACAGCAACTGAAAGAAGGTTCAGTAATATATCTTTTGTCTCTGCTGAGCTGAAGGGAAAGTGAGAGTAAATGACTATCGATTGGCCAGCTGTAGGATTGGGGTTCGCGGCCTGCTAACTGCTAGTCTGGCTGAGTGGCTATTATTAGCATTGCTCAACATGTCGTGCACGGCCCAGGTAAGTGGCTGTCCCTGACAAATGCTGTTTGCCAGTCCAGTCTATTATCTGTAGAACCAGGATGACCGCTGGGCCTCACTGCTAATATGCAAGGAGATGCTTATCAGTTCAAATTAAGTAGAGGCCCTCCCAGAGACCGAGAGATGTAATTGTTTTTGACAAGCCACAGCCTTGCAGCCATGAACCCTCCAGAGAGGAAATGAACGCAACTCCTCACATTGGTGGAGGCATATGGAAAGGAGCTCCGACAGGAGCTTCAGCATGATGGCCACCTCCTCACATTTCCGTGAATTAGTGTTAATGTAAATCAGTTCCATCTATAGGTCTATCACAAAGATGCAGATGAGATTATCTTCCCTCATGTGATTAAATGTACCATCGAATCAGGAATGCTGTTAAGACATGATGGTTATTGAATTGGAATTTCAGGTTTCAGAGCGTGTGCATTGATATTTAAGCATTTGTAAGACTTTGTACTTTGATACTTGGTTTGAGTGAAAAAATGAAAGAAGAGAAAACAGGCATATGAAATAAATGTGCTTTGACAGCTCTGAGCAGACCAACTCATTTTTAAAATCTAGTCTAAAGTATAAACTTAATGATGCTGTTTACTTTTCCTAAAGCAGCTTTAATCATTAAGATATTTTTTACGATGTGGAAATGTTTGACCGAATGCATGAGGGCCAGAATGTAAAATTACCTGTAATTATTGCTGACATGTTTACACTTCAAACATGGCAGGTAAACAAAAATAACAGGCCTGCTCTTGTAATTTCCCCTCAAACAGAGAGAGAATGTGTAAATGTGTCTGTGTAAAACCACAACAACAAACTATTTGTGATTGTTTGATTGAAAATACAATTATTAGAGTTTGCCTTGAATATTTTCTGTTTTTAAATAGTATTTCTCACTGTCGGCTGATGGACTTCACAATATTCAGGCAACAGCATTTTCTTCTGTAAGATCATAGTTACTGTCTTTTCTTCTCAGTTTGGTTTTAGAATGGACTTGAATGCATCATCTGCAAGCTAAAAACATGTTGTCTTTTTTAATGCAGGAAGTCACAATTACCATTTTGATTCCTATAAAAGTAATACTTCATTTTTTACTCAGCTTCTGCATTTTGTCACTTTTTCCACTCAGCATTTGGTGTTTTTAGACTGCACGGGACCACTTTATAACCATTTGAAGTAGTTCCCCTTTTTAGCTCAGTTTTGTTTTCATGCTGCTGGTGCATTGGTCATTCTTTGTCCTTAGAACTATATCATCAGGTCTTTTTTTACTCCAGTTTCAGACTATGTGCCTCTTTAGCGTAGGAGGGAGTCCTGAGTGATGCCAGAGATTGTGATTGGTTCATTAATAAATGTATATTGATTCAGCAAATTGAATGCTCTTCCATCATCTGTACTAATCAAACTGTATTTGCATCACTAATTTAAAAGCTACTTATCCATCACCGTCTTCTGTTATGACATACAGTTCTTTGAACATGTGTATCACAAAGTAGAATGATCTTTCTCAAAGGTGCAGTATGTAAGAATTACACCTTGTGGTCAAATTGGAGTTCTGCAGTTCATGTAGAAAAACAAAACCATCTGCTCTCAGCCACTCACCCCCTCCCCTCCCTGAGTTTTCTACCCGGTTGCCAGTGACAGACCAGTGGCAGAACAGCGAATTACAACTGCTTGTGTTAAAGACTTGACAACCTTGTGGGCTCATGTGATTCGCTGTGGAACCAGGAAGTCTGGATGTGGAATAGTTATTGTAAACAATAATAACATCCCGTAGCAGTGTTTTTAAAATGACAGAAACTAGCGACCACCCAGCCGGCTGAGATCGAAATCTGTTACAATGTAACTTTTCTTTCAACATCAGTGGGATATTTTAGACTGCTGTGTATTTCACTGTTAAAGTCTTACATATTGTACCTTTAACAATCTTTATCTCCTTTTTCTCAATGTTTTTAGCATTTGTTCAGAGTTTATGAAAAAAAAATAATCAAAACCATTCAGTTCCAAACAACTGTATCCTCCACCATTATTGTTGGTAAATGTCACATGCATAAGCAACATTGACTTTGTGGACCACTGGTTGAGTGTTGCTCTGTAACAACTTTCCCGTAGCAGTGTGAAAACAAACACGTAGGTCCTTCTAAATGCTTCACACTGGGACTAAAAGTCCTTATAGCCCTCAGAGAGTTCTTCTAACTGTTTGCTCCACAACTGTTCAATGATACTGAATTATATCATCATTGTTAGTCATCTGTGGTTGTATTTTCCTAAATTTAGGACCTGGTACAAACCAAATAATGATATTATGTCCTGTTGTATAAACTGAGATCTTTTTTTTCAATACTAAGATTCAAATGAATGAATTTTGCTTTAGGTGAGCAGGTTTGGGGTTAGCATGAATATTTCTGAACGTAGGCAGGGCAATGATGATCTGCAGGAGCTATTTTACCATCAAAACCCCAAAATACTCAGGAAATTATGCAGTCTGTAGTTTTGTGTCACATGCCTTTTGTAGCAGCCAGAAGTAACAGAAGGGAGTTTTTTTAAAATATATTTTTTGTTAACCTTTTTATCTTAACACAATCTGTCCATACTACTGAAAGACATGTGACAATCACATACAAAATGTGTACAACACTATTCCCTTTTGCCTATTTCTGAACAATCAAGGCAATAAAAGCAATCTGTTTGATAGATATAAATACCATAGACAGGCTGCCCCTCAGGGAAATGTCTTTTTTAATTGTTTCAATTGGCTATTCTACACTCATTTTGCCAATATTTATGGGACAGAAAGACTGAGAGAAAGCTACAGCTGGTGCTGAAAGAGATGGGTAGAGTGGGATGTATGTCCCGCATGATTGCACGTAACTGCTGTTTCAGGTGTGTCGTGTAATCTCAATGGAGAGAAACAGCAGGAGTTTGAGTGAGAAAGTGAAGACAAAGAAGTGACTGACAGATCAGATGATCTGGTGCAACTTGACAATTGTAGTTCAGTCAGACACCTTGAGGAAACGTTTATAAATTGATTGCAAATACATTGGGTTCGGCATCTACCGCTCATCCTATTAACCCATAATAATGTTTCTCAACTCACCATGGAGTGGTGAGAAAATCTTTGCCATCCCTGCTTCCTGGACATGTTTGACATGACACAGAGCGATGTGAATTTAATCGACCTCAGAGCTCAGGTGGAAGTTCAGATGCTAGAAGTTCAATCAGACACGTACCGCCATCCACAAAATTCCCATCAGCGATAAATAAGGGAGACGCTGGAGATGTAACTGTAGCCTGAAGTTGAGTTGAAACAGTTGTGACATTTTGTGCAAAAAGTTTAAGGTGTTGGAAAGGTGAAAAGAAGCAGGCAGTGAGTTACATGAAAGGTCAGCAGTAATAGTAGCTGCATGAAAAGAGTCGGAATGGTTTGTAGCTTAAGTCAACGGCTCAGACTGGGTGGGATATTTGATAGGTTGTATGGGATCATATGTGATGCAGCTGCACACAAGTTGTCTGCCTGAACTAGCTTGCAGGCTTCACCCCATCATGTCCAACATTATAAACTGGATCATAGTCTAATCCTACATTCAGCCGAGAGTCACAACAGAGTTGCAGTATTTAGATATTCATGCTGTTATATGCTGTAATGCAATAAATTTTAGAGTTGTAGCTCATTAGACTTTTCTTTTCCTTACTTCAGTGCCAAAAAGAAGACCCTGTTTTATTTTGTGCTTTCTAAAAATTTTCTTCCAGTTGCTTTTTTATTTGGGCCATATGGCTGCACTCTGTTGCAAGCTGTTCAGCTGAAGATAAATACAAAAGTTTGGTACCTGGGGGCATCATTAAGGCTGAGGATGGGTGTTATAAAGTTTCAACAACTTTAAATACAACAAACTTGTTGATTTCTCTTAACTGTTCCAAACCTTACAAATCACTTATCGTCTCTAAGGTTTATAGATGAAAATACTTTCTTTGTGATTTATTCAGCAGAACAAAGTGTTTTTATCTCTTAAGTTAGTTTTAACTCTTCTAACAAAAAAAGAGAAGTTAAACAGCATTTGTCAAAAAATGCTGCTGCTTTGTTAAAAGAAAAGTAAAAATGATGACCACTAATGGATAATTAAATGCTATTAATAATATTAGCACACACTCGTACACATAGAAAGCATCCCTAACAGTCACTGACAATGAGATCTGAAAGCAATTTAATATCTGTCATGTCCCCATTAAACTCAGAGGGTTAATTACACCTTATAAAAAGCCTGTCATGTTTCATAATCCCACAAGCAGCAACATTTCAAACTCAATCAGCCACTTGGATCTGGCATTGAATAAGAGCGTTGTCAACCCATAACTGAATGTTTGTCAAGACAAAATGCTCAGACATGTTTATTAATCCCTATCTCAATCTCATATCTGACCTTGAAGCTTTAGAGGCTCATGTTTTTTTTTTTTCAGACTGAAAGAGCCGTGCCAACGGACAAGTGCTGTGCCACTTCTGGTTATGATGCAGATCACGTCAGGCTGCTGTTGGCTGCTGGGAGTTGGGTGGAGGGGGGTAATTCTCACTATAGTCTGACCTGGTTGTTTCTCCCTCGGTTCATTTCTTTGCTTTGCTCTCCGTTCTTGCTCCATTCTCTCCTCCTACAAACAGCTGTTCATTTCCTGTGTCTGACTTTGTGATCAACAGTCACACGTTCCCCTCAGCCCTCTTGTACGTAGAGTGAAAAACAGAATAGGACAGAAAGAAAACATTTCTTTTAAATGAACTATTTTTGCACTGGAAATAGCAACAAGGAATATTTTTTTTCTAAAACAGCGCTTTCCTCCAAATGAGGAAGTATTTAATTTGATGCTGGAGCATTGTGTTTAGCTTAGAAAACTTATTTTCAGAAATGATGTATTTTTAAAACAGATCAAGTCAAACTGATATTTGAACTGTTTGCCTTCTGCACAGATTGTGTATTTAGTATGAAAGCAGTGAGGAGCCATGAGATTGTGCTGATAGTTTGAAGTGGAATTAAGAGTGTTCATGTACAGATAAAAGGCTCTCTTCAGTGTACTGACAAGTTTTTAAGATATATCACACAATATTAAATGCTGTTGTTGTTTGGCTATCAACAAAAACACCTGTCTATCAGACAGATGTTGAGATAAGTGACAGTTTGAAGCCACTCTGTGGAGCTTTCATTTCAATGTGTACAGCAGTCTCCCAGGCAGGATGGGATGAACCGCTAGTGAATTTGTAAAGGACACAAGGGCAGCAAAGAATCACATGACCAGCTAACCTAAAGATCACCCGGGGGTTATATGACTGCCTGCCACATGCAGAGCATGAATTGGTTAGAGTTTAAGTTGCTGTCATGTTGACGTCCACAGGAGATCAAAAGGAGGAAGACTTGGGAACTGTATGATTGTTTTGGAAACCTGCATATGGAACCTGACAAGGATCAAAGTGCCACACAGAACAGGTGGCAGTGTGTTGTTTTATTTTTACTAACCGGGTTTCAGAGAAGAACCAGGGGACAGTAACCCCCAAAGTAGAGGAGTGGTTACAGTTGACATCTGACATCTCAGTCCAGAATAGTTCATTTCTAGAAACAGCACAGCCACTGGACTGGACCCTCAAGCTCGCAGGCCTCTGGTAGAGGGACCAGGCTTGGAGAAAATAGAGACTACTGGCGAAGTGTTTTTATATGTACACACACATACATACATACATCTGTCCATCCATCTTCTTCCTCTTATTCTATTTGGGTTGTGGGGCAACAGGTTCAGGAAGGAAACCCAAACATACCTCATTCTAGCAGCACTCTTAATCTCGTTCTGTGGGATCCCAAGATGTTCTCAGGCCAGAGAGGTTAAATAATCCCTCCTACAAGTCCTGTGTCTGCCGGGGGGTCTCCTTACAGTAGGACGTACCTGAAAAACCTCCACAGGGAGGCAACCAAGAGGCATCTTAATTAGATGTCCTAACCTCAGTTGACTTCTTTTAACGTGGAGGAGAAGCAGAACATAAGTAAGGGTCAGTACGTAGACAGACCAGTAAATCAAGAGATTTCCATTTCAGCTCAGCTCCTTCTTCACAGACAGAAGCAGAACCATCATCACTGCAAATGAAGCCCTAAATCAATGGTCCATGTCCTGCTTCATCCTGCCATCACTCATAAACAAGATGCATTGATACGTAAACTCCTCCACTTCAGGCAAAGACTTACTACTAACCTGAAGGAAGCATTCCACTGTTTTTTAGTTTGATTAAGATTTTAATTGCTCAGTTTGCTAGTCTGAATATTACATTTATAGAATTGATTGGCTTTAATATTAATTATAAATGACAACTTATCTTATTTTCATTCAGTTTGATCATTTAGGTTCAAGTTTCAAGTTTATTTATTTATAAAGCGCCAGGTCATTTCAAGGCTCTTCACAGAAAAATCAACCAATTAATAATAAAACATAGTCTAAAACATAGGTCTAAGGTAAAGATGGTTTACAGAATATGTAATGATGATTTTTTATTAACTTCCAACTGGAGTAATGTTTTTGCCTATATTTGTTAGTTTGTTAGCAAGAAAACTCAAAAAATTCGGGATGGATTTTGCAGAAATTTTCAGGAAAGGTCAGAAATAAATGGTCCGGGTGCCTGGTAAAAAAATACATGGTGAGAGCTGCACGGTGGAGCAGTTGGTAGAGCTGTTGCCTTGTAACAAGAAGGTCTTGGGTTTGAATCTGGGCTGTGTCCTTTCTGTATGGAGTTTGCATGTTCTCCATGTGCATGTGTGAGTTTTTTGCAGTGACTCTGGTTTCCTCATAGTCCACAAACCTGCAACTGGCAACTTTAAATTGTCCATATGTGTGAGTGAATGGTTGTTTATCTATTGCCCCTTTTCCACTGACAAATCGGCTCGGCGCGCTTGAGAGCTGTACAGTATAGCGCGGATCAACTCGCTTGAGGCGGTGGAAACATAAAGTGGACGTAAGTGGGGATATGGGCGTGCCCATCTGGCTATGAAAAGTGGCGCGCAAAAGTCTTTGTCCGCGACGTCACAGCGCGTGAAACAACAACAACAATGGCGGATATACGTGTGTTTTTGTACTTTGCACTCTGTCTGTGGTTCATTTTGGTTGGTTTGATTTTTGGTTCTTGTGGAGGAAGTTGCCATTGTCCAAAGTCAATTGTATTTTAAAATGAAATATTTGTATGGTTGCTGGGAGTTTATTTTAAAGCCTTTTGTGGGAGCGCTTCTATATCACACCACGTGAACACCACACACAGCCGGGCCAATCAGGGGCTACCTCTACGTAGGTAGTCGTGTCACTGGTAGCAGTTTACTGGACCAATCAGTAGACAGGTGGGCGTGTGGGCCCGCTTTGGGCCGCTTCGGACCACCGAGGAGGTGGTCTGAAAAAAGAGGCCGGGTTGGCGCGGAATGACGCGGTTAAGACCCGAGAAAGGCGGTGGAAAAGGGTCCGCAGGGGCTAAAGTGAACCGAGCCGCACCGTGTTCTGTCAGGGGAAAAGCGGCATATGTGTGGCCCTGCGATGGACTGGTCTGTCCAGGGTGTCCCTCGGCTCTCGCACAGCGACTGCTGGAGATAGGCACCAGCTCCCTGTGACCCTGAACAGGAAGAAGCAGATTCAGTAAATGGATGGCTGTGTGGTTCCATAGAAAAGATCTGAACAAATAAGCATGATTTATGATGTTAAGGTGGGTAACATGGGTGACATTAGATGAAAAAGAATTAGAAAGTGGTGAAGATCTGCCAAAGCAGAGAGATATAAAAGTAAAAACAAAAAAACACAGAGAAAGACACAATTTTTGGGAAAAATCTGATTTTAATGGTAATAATTCAGCCAGAAAAACATTCATCTTGCATTGCAGCTCAGAAACAGATGTTTTCTTTGTACATCTGAACCCAGCCTAAGGGTTATGCTATCATTAACTGTTAAATTGTGCTTATTTAATGTAAAACTAAATATTTGCATGCATTTTAGAATTTCTCAATGACTGTGAGGAGGATTGGGTTCAGGTGTGTAGAGTGAGACAAATATTTTATGAAGACAGTTTCAGACAGACTTTGCATTTGAAAATTTGGTAGAAATACAAAAATAACTACGTATCGTTTACTGTAGGTGTCTCTCTGACCATCAGACAAATTACAAAAAACTTTGATGTCATCCATGAAGTCTTATGAACAAAACTTCTGTTCTAAATGATATAACAGGACTGAATATGTTTTGGTAACACAATGATCCTTCACAATTAGAGAAATCTACTGAGAAAAGCTTTGAAATTAGTCAAGCAAACATCTTGACCTAAATCCAAATGCTGTACAATGAGATGCTTGGTCATGCAAGAAAGCCCATAAGTTCAATGAAGGGAAGGATGAAAATCCCTGGAGGGAGATTCAAAGGCTCATTGGCATCTCAGAGACATTTACTCAAAACCAAAACGGAGATGGTGGATGTTGTTGGCAGGAGGAGAGACTGCATCATAAGCAGCTCTGAGTTCAGGTTAAACACTTTCATGGGTAGCTTAGATTTAATTTTCACAAGATTCTCCTGTATCATAGCAAATTTAAGTTTAATCAAATTCAGAGGACTCTGATTGCCTCCCAAGAGCTTTGAGTGGGTAAAAACATGTAAACATGGTCTTGTTAATCATAGTCTACAAAAAACTGTGAAGACTGAACATTGTCTAAAGATGTTAAACTGCCTCAGCCGGATCGCTACAAAATATTGTGTACAACATTTTCTGAGTGATTAAAGCCGGTGAAAATTTTCTCCAACAGCCTTTCAGTTTTTTGTTCATACATTTTACACACAGTAATTGATTTTTGTTTACTGTTTTCGATTGTTCAAGCTAAAGATGCAATCCAGCTAATTTACCTCTTGTGCATTATGAATTCTCTCATTCTTTAGGGTACATACTATAAAACACTGGTGATAAATACCCTGAAAAAGTTTCACAAAAATGACAGTAAGTTGGTGTATACCAATCTGGTCTGCATCTATTTAACATAAATATGAACAAGTGTTTTATCTCCCCTGAAGAGTGAAAGTGAAACCACATATTAGCATCCATATTCCACAGATATGTTAAACTTGAAATTCTTCTCAATTGTGAGGTGGTGCAGGGCAAATGGGTGAAGATTAAAACAATGTTTCTAATGAACTGGGAGTATTATGTGTCACACTTAAGCTACATAGCTTACTACTTTAAGGTTGAATGTGGAACAGTTTCATAAAAAGCTATAGTTTTTACAACATAATACCTCCACGGGGAGTTTGGAGGAGTGCAGAATGAAAGTACAGAATGTCCTTTAAAAATTGTATTTGAAGTAAAATGTTGAAAAATATTGATTTTGACGGGAACAACGCTGGCATTATGTTTACATCTCCCAGCCAATAGTGGCACCATTACACGTTGCCTAATATGGTAAATAGTCCGAGGCGGGTATTGTGGAAAATGGTGAAGTTGGCAAGTCAAGCAACTGATTCAGAGCCCCAGAGATTTAACTATCCTTCTCTGAAGAGGAGCGACTAGAGAAGATCAAAAACCAGAGTGAGTTTAGGTGAAGCTACAATAGATGGACTTAAATAAAAAAAAAATCACTGCATCAAAATGCACGTGGAACTGTTGAACCTGGCAACAAGACGGCTGTAAACTGCAACCGCAACTACAACATCCACATGCTAGATGTCGCTATGGTGTTCATGTTACAACATACCTACTGCATACAAAGGTTCTGTTCTGTTGTCTTGTTTATTGGTGTGGTAGCGGTATATGTATTAGTATCACAACATCTCAGTACAGATGCCAGGATTTGTGTGTGTGTGTGTGCCATTGGATGAAAAATACATCAGATGAACATTGCTCTCTGTAACAGGGTCCACATGGCTGTAAATTGTGTTTTGCTAACTGCCACCCCAGAAAAGTAAAACAGAGAGATATTATCATAAGCATTCAACAATCCAAAACAAAGCTAAATTAGAAAATTCAGATGACAGACAGGAGCAACCTGTTAGTTTTAGTGGAAGTGTGTGTGGAGTGTGGAAAGGATTTGCATTGCAGAGGTTGAGATCTGGCAAAGAGCAAGAGGTAAGAGTGTGGATTGCCAAAAGGGTCGTAATTTGCACACTTTGAAACACCCTCTGCCAACAGGTGTAATTAGCACCACCTGCGCAAGACACCAGCACTCACTTAGCTAAGAAGCTAGCTGTGAACTTTCTAGTTTTTTTCACATTGGAATATGTTTCTCAGTTAGGTATTGCCTATTTTGGATGAGGTCTTAGCTAAGTTGGAATTTGAAGCAAATTGTATTTTATTTATTTATTTTTTATCAAAAGAGTGATATATTTTAGTTTATTAAGCCTTTAGAACACTGTTTACAATTCAAAGTGGTTCAGTAAGTCAGGACAGTGTGTTTTTTGATTTTTCTTTAAAGTCAGCCTTTGATACATTTCATTACTATCTGAATAATCCTGTCTTGTTGTGCATGGCCTTCTAGTTTAGGGCTTCTCAGCTAACATGGTCGGTTTGTTGTTCTCTTTATTAAAATTTATTGTTTGTGTAAAATGATAAAGAAAACTAAATAAGTTAACAAACAAATAAAATTTGGCATTTGTTTCCCGTTCCTGTTCTATCAAAGTTGTACTTAACTGTGATCCTCTAAACCGAGGTACTGATACTGAACCGTGACTTTACATCATTTCACCATATAATTTACAACTTTCTCATACATTTTACATCAGAACGTTTCTATTATATGTCAGTATTTTATTGTAACCTGCATGTTCAATAAAGATGTCTTGAGAGAAAGACCAACTGTAACTATTGGGATTTTTTTTTTTTAACAAAGCACACTAACTTTTGGGGTTTATGCTCTGAGTACTTTGTGTACATTAAAATTTTATAAAAAGTTACTGACTGATGGTATGTAACAAAAAGTCCTTTGTTTGAAGGTTGCAGTTCAGGATTCACCTTCAGAAACTTGCTCAAGGATAATCTTATCGTCTGAATAAACAATAAAAAATAAATTGAACCACCTTTTACAGTATATGCAAAAGAATCATCAGATTTAGCCTTTTTTGACTGTTTGTATGGGTAATTTAAGATTGATTGAAGTTACTTTTCATTGTATGATGTGACAATTACCATCCATACCTTGACAACGTACACGACCCTGTTGGTTGTCAGAAAGACAATGGAAGTAAATTGCAGGCTCTGAAGAAGTTGACACAGGAACAAAGATGCACAAAGCATGTAGCACTTATTACAGACTGCTATTTCAGACATGTTCTTAATAATGGCAAAGTAAAACTGTGAAGATCCCAGTGAAATGTTTTGTCACTTTCAATGGCATTTCAAGCAAATGACAAAAAATATTACCATTTTTAAGTACTGTTAAAGTTATAGATTGCCTTGTAAAATAACAGTTTTTCTGTTTATACTCTTCTACAGTTAGAGTTAATAATAATTATTATTACCTGTTAGAAAGAATTATTGTTTACTCATTCAATAATGCCAAAGTAACACAATGTTGATTTAAACCTGTCTTGTGGATGCTAAAGTTATTTCATGCTAACTTTTATCTTGACTGGCTACATACAATGTTTATAACACATATATATTTATGGTACAGTTGAAGCACACATGGTGGCTTTGACATCATCTTCATGTGAAATCCTCATGTGGTTGTATGACTTGGTCTATTATTCTAAATCCCAATATCTTTCTTCCCTTAGGATCATGGGTTGTGAGGCATACAGAACTCAGAGATAACTGTCATAGTGAATTAGACTGGTATGATGTGCTTATGCTCAGGCACGGTCATGTCTACAACTTCTCTAGGTCCTGAACTGGTCATTTTTTAAAGCATAAATGAGGAATCTCCTTCTCCAAAGAGATGGTACAGATTTTCTGAGGTGGGAAGTTATGAGCAATAAATATCTTACCTGTTGGAGATATCCATCTTAAAGATTAAAATCTGGAGAAATAGAGATTAGTTGTGTACCGATTTATGAGCTAACGGCTATTTTAAACAGGGACAAGATGGAAGTAGATTGCTTTCAATTTAAAACAAATCTTTGAAATACTACTGGCTCTGTCTGCTTTCCCTCCCATTTTTTTAAATAAACCTTTATAATGTCATGTACATGTATACATGAGTACATATAATGAGTAATGTATAATTCACATGTACTCATCTCCACCACAAATAGGAAAAAGAGGATACAATTTGCACAAGCTCACCAAAATTGGACAGTTGAAGACTGAAAAAATGTTTCCTGGTCTGATGAGTCTCGATTTCTGTTGAGACATTCACATGGTAGAGTCAGAATTTGGCGTAAACAGAATGTCCAACATGGATCCATCATGCCTTTGTGCAGGCTGCTGGTGGTGGTTTAATGGTGTGGGGGATGTTTTCTTGGCACACTTTAGGCCCCTTAGTGCCAACTGGGCATAGTTTAAATGCCACGGGCTACCTGAGCATTGTTTCTGACCAGGTCCATCCCTTCATGACCACCATGTACCCATCCCCTGATGGCTACTTCCAGCAGGATAATGCACCATGTCATAAAGCTCAAATCATTTCAAACTGGTTTCTTGAACATGACAATGAGTTCACTGTACTACAACGGCCCCCACTGTCACCAGATCTCAACCCGATAGAGCATCTTTGGGATGTGGTGGAACGGGAGCTTCGTGCCCTGGATGTGCATCCCACAAATTTCCATCAACTGCAAGATGCTATCTTATCAATATGGATCAACATTTCTAAAGAATGCTTTCAGCACCTTGTTGAATCATTGCCACGTAGAATTAAGGCAGTTCTGAAGGGGGTCAAACACCATTAGTATGGTGTTCCTAATAATCCTTTATGCGAGTGTATGCACAGTGCCCAAAACACTTTGAGGTAACATACATGCATCTCACTGAATCTTGCTATTTGCTAGCTGCTTGATCATTCTCTGGTGTTCTCCCTCTCACTGTCGCTGTCAGGTTCCTGGAACTTGCCTGGCATCCACACACGTGTCTAGTGTGTCTGTTCTGTAACTTACAGTGATAGTGGATCTTTGAGAACACTTTTACTCATGTTTACAGCCCAAATGACTACTATGACTAATACTATGAACATTTTACTTGAAATAATGTAAAATTTGCTTTTTGTTAAAACCTGTGCAGAACTTATAAATCCTCCATGGTACACAATAAATGTGATAATCAGCTTTTTTCTCTTTTGGAGAGGCGAAGGATGACTAATGGTGTCTGATTGATCGAGATAGATTACTTGTGGACATTTAAATGTTCAGATGGGAGCTGAGAACACGGTCAACAGAGCAGATTATTGAGACAATCGACCAAAGGCTCTGTGGTCAATTTCAACGTGGGAAAGTTAATGTAGAAAAAACACTTCTTTTTTTTCTCTTTTCACCTTCTTCCTACAAATATGATTTTGTCATCTCCTGCCCTTTTGAGCCTAGTTTCCTCCTTGCTTAAGTAGCATGTGCAGTGCTGCTGACATGAACAATGGTACCATGCCTTTGTCATGCCAGGAGGAGCTCCTCCACAATTCACACTGATTCTTCTCAAATTGCCCAGCTGGGAGAATCACTGTTTTTGTTTGATGCTTTAAAGTGCCTCTGATTCTGCTGGTGCAAGACTCTCCTCCGTCTCTGCATTTCACTGATTTTTCATTTTTTAGCCCTATCCCCACACCGTTCCTCAGTCCCTCCCTATGTGTCTGTGTTTTTTTTTTTTTTTTTTCTAAGAATATCGCTATACTATAGTTTAAGCAACTCAAACAAGAGATAAAGAAAAAAATGAGTAGAGAGCAGCAGTGCAGTTTTCCTGTGAGATTTCATCCATCTTGGACTGAATTTATCACACTTCTCTAAAGTCAGACTTCTGCAAAAAAGAACGAGAGAACAAAAATTTGCTTTCTATCATCTCAGTGCCTGAGCTATTCTGCTTTAGTCTGGGATGCTTTATTTGTCTTTTTATTTCAGTCGCTTAACAAAAACTCAGCTGTACACAATCACCGTCTGTCTGTCTGAGCAGTGATACAAAGGCTGCATGTAAAAGAAGAAAAGTATTTATTCTCTTGATAATTTTATCTGCTTCAGAAGAGGTGTGTTCACATTCTGTGAAGTGGATTGCTGCTCAGAAAACACTTTGTGCTATATGTTTTGTTTAGATATAATTATCTTGATGTGAGTTCAACTCCATTACTCAGCACTGAACTGACTACAATATACCTTTTCATTTTCACTGAACAAAGATAGCAGAAGTTTCACCATTTTCATCATCTGAAGACTTTGTATCCAAGTGTTCATGGTCTTCCTGTTTAATTTTAAACATGTAGGAAAAGTTTGAAGTATCTGTCTAAACCTGTTTTATTCTAAGAAACAGAGATCTCTCTCTGCCAGATGATTAGCGGTAACTGGCCAACACAAACAGATTCGTCTTGTCCACATGTTACAGCTTATGGAGTCTCAAACAGCTTTAAATAGCTTTTGAACTATTTTTTCACCATCTTCCCACATTGTGAACGTGAACTCTCCAGTTTGTTTCTGTGCAGTTTTATCGTCCGGATAGTTGTGGTGTAATTAATGTGCGTGCCATCAGAGCTGTGAGTGTGACAGGCCTGCCATTACCTGAGAGTGATAGCTAGAATGCAGCACCTATAATTACTGTCCTGTCAACCACCCACAGCTTCAACCATGTGCACGCACTTTAATTGAAAAACACAAGCTGGATTGGCATGCTGCATTAAACCCCTGCATTGTCTTGAAAGCACATTTGGGCAATCTGATGATTTGATATTATGAAGAAGCCAAAAGCAGAATGTCTTCTTCTTCTCAGAGGAACCACAGTTTGCATTAATAATAAATCAGCAAGAACTATGTGACTTTACTAATCCACCTGAACTAAGCAAAAGCTTAAGTAGATGATTCAATTAAGACTATGTTCAATGGATGCTCTAAGCATAAAAAAATCAATACAATTAATCTGTAAACAAATCAGATGTAAGTACATTCTATCACGTGTGTTGTAAAAGCCAGAAGCAGAAAAAAGATGGAGCCTATTTTCCTTCTTTCTTTCTGGCACAGCACTCAATGACTCCCCTTGATTTTGACTTGAAAACATTGTGGACTCCTGCGTATTTTATGTAATACAACTGATAAGAAAATACTCATGTTTAATACATACCAAAGATGGAGTTTGTGGTTATTTCCTTCAGACTTAAATATATAGAAGTCATTTACATTTTAACATCAGTAAGTTTTCACAATAAGACTGTCTTTTTTATGTGGAATAAAATTCGTTCACATGAGTATAGCTATATGCTCTAACCATGTCTGAGAAAAATCCTTACAGTGCATACTGCTCACTAGTTGACTTTAGCAGGAATACCTTTACCTACAAGTCAATGACTTATCATGCTCAGAAGTCTAAAATGTGTCCCATTTTATTGTGCCACAGTAAGATAGGTTTTAATGACGACAGGCTCTTCTCGTTCCATTTGAATGGAGCTGACAGTTTAATGGGCTGACGGCCACTGTAGCACTTTTATGCCTGTGTCCACTTTTGGATAACTGAGCTTGAGATTAGAACTGTTCTGTGATACTCCAACTGATACATCACTCTGTTACTTCCATTTTATTTTTGATCTTGTGATCTACTTTGTCAAACTTTTACATAATATATATTCTTGTGCTACACCTACACCACGACTCTTAATCCAGACTCCTTTTATTCAGACAGATTCTGTGTTACTATTCCAAAATAAGATAAAGCTATCAAGCCTGCAAAAGACTTTATATATATATACCACTATTTTTACCAAACATAATACCTCAGAGTACATCTAACCAGACATTACTGTGGTTATAGCACAATAAAAAAATGGGGAAAGACAGTGTCATTCTTTGATTGCTATAGATGATACAAAAATACTATAGATAACAATGGATTTTATGTCTTTAAGAATAAATTTAACTTGGAAAATCTTTGCATTTTATGTGTGTGTGGATTTAAACCAGGACTAGAAGGTTCTGTTTCTTCACTTTTGTTTTACTTAGGAAAACTGTGCATGACACCCATCCCCTCTGAGGTGAATATGTACTGATAAAGCTAAACTGTGACAGAAAATGAGACATATAATTTGCTCTAATGCCACATACAATTCTCCTAACTTGTGTTATTCTGTGCATGTAGTTGATGAAGGAAAGAGCTGTTGTTGATAGGACTACATGCTACGTGTAACTGTGATTAGCGTTTGTGTCTCTTATTTGCCTTCTGGCCTACCTCTGAACCTATTATCTCTGACACCTCAGCAGCACAAGCGTTCATCCCTGCATGGATGTTTTCACTTGCCACTCCTCACCTGTCACCTTGTCTCAGTGTTCTGCTGTTCCTGGCACCCCTTTGACCCTTCTCATTTGTGAATGAGACAAAGACCTTTTGAATAATGTCTCCACCTGATCCTGGCTCCTCACTCTGAATCAGAGGTCTGTGTTTACCAGCTGACACAGATTGGGCACGGAGAGTGTCTGCATGCTGGAGAAATAAGCAGACAGGAAAAATCAATATGAACTGCATCAAATGGCACTCACACTTTAAGAAACTGCTTTATGCAGCACTGTTCTCACCCTGTTGTGTTTTGTTGTTACAATTGTGTCTGCGGATTTGACGAGACATTTTTTATTATGTCTGGTTGTTCTTTATTGCATTACAAACTAATCCTTTTCTGTCCAATCTGAATACCACTGTCACGTGCAGATATTTGGCTTTAAAATGAATCAGGTCAATTATGTGTAACACTGTGATTCACTTAGTAATATTCAGGCCCACAGAGTACAGTAATACATTTAAATAAATCTGCAGAGGAGTAATGTTTTTGATAACTTGTTAAAGATTTGACTAACTCAAGCATAAGTGCATAGCAAACACTTTTCTTATTAGAACTTGCCAAAAACTTAAAATTTAGAGTCTGAAAAAGAGTTTATTCAAGTTCAGCAGCTCTGTGTCCCCTTTTGCAACAATTAATTTGTAATGAATGCTTCTAAAAATAAAATATATTGGCATTTCAGTTTGGCACTCAGTGCAACAGCTCTCTAAAAATGCCAACAACCACCATATTTTTTGCAGTAGTTTTTTATTGAGATGAAAAAGAGGTGGTTGACTGGAGTATCTTGATTAGGTCTTCAGGCAGGTTTTAAGAATGCAGTGTGCTTCCTATTTCATGTAATCTGGTGTGAGAAGTTCACTATGGTTTTGGGCACAAACAAATCTTTCATAGGAAGGTTGTTGTGGTTTACAATTGTGGTGGCAGTGTAAATAGGTCAAGGTGTGATGGCATATGTAAACGTATCGGCATCTGTATGTATCCACAATATAGGGTCCAACTACACAAGCATGGCTTGCTCGTAAGTGTTTTGACGTAGGAGTAGCCACACTGACCTCATACATAGGCTACAAATCCATTGCATTATCTTGCTAATGTAGTGGGATCTTCCAGTACATATAGCTGTATCCTAATGCAGACTACTGTATGTCATGATGGGGTCGGGTGCATATTAAAAATGCACACATAAATGGTAGGAACCTCATGGGAACTTGCTATAGATGTTTAGAACATGGTGAAAATCTCAGAAATGCAGAAAACAGGTAGGAAAATACTGTTTATTACACCTCAAAGTGT
>SSNP01000042.1:3951215-3953378 GCA_006937955.1 Pachypanchax playfairii | reverse complement strand
GAACACCATACCTACTGTAAAGCATGGGGGTGGAAACATCATGCTTTGGGGCTGTTTTTCTGCAAGGGGACCAGGACGACTGATCCGTGTAAAGGAAAGAATGAATGGGGCCATGTATCGTAAGATTTTGAGTGAAAACCTCCTTCCATCAGCAAGGGCATTGAAAATGAGACGTGGCTGGGTCTTTCAGCATGACAATGATCCCAAACACACCGCCCGGGCAACGAAGGAGTGGCTTCGTAAGAAGCATTTCAAGGTCCTGGAGTGGCCTAGCCAGTCTCCAGATCTCAACCCCATAGAAAATCTCTGGAGGGAGTTGAAAGTCCGTGTTGCCCAGCGTCAGCCCCAAAACATCACTGCTCTAGAGGAGATCTGCATGGAGGAATGGGCCAAAATACCAGCAACAGTGTGTGAAAACCTTGTGAAGACTTACAGAAAACGTTTGACCTCTGTCATTGCCAACAAAGGCTATATAACAAAGTATTGAGATTAACTTTTGTTATTGACCAAATACTTATTTTCCACCATAATTTGCAAATAAATTCTTTAAAAATCAGACAATGTGATTTTTCTGGATTTTTTTTCCTCACTTTGTCTCTCATAGTTGAGGTATACCTATGATGAAAATTACAGGCCTCTCTGATCTTTTTAAGTGGGAGAACTTACACAATTGGTGGCTGACTAAATACTTTTTTGCCCCACTGTAAATGTTTGGATTTCTTTCTATGTGTGCATTACTTGGGTTGATGCCGACATCTGGTGAAAATTTCATGTAAATAGCTCGATTAGAAATATGTTTTTTGAGAGAAATGTTGACATGTTCAATACTTATTTTCCCCGCTGTACATCAAAGTCACTGATCTGCTTGAAAAACCTCTTTATCTCAGCTTTTAGTCCTGAAACGTGTGGATTTTCATCAAAGTTCCTCTTTTCTACTGCAGATTACTAAATAACAGAAACAGGTAGAAATATTGTTTTTTGCTTCTGAAAGAAGAAAGACTAAATTTTGTGCTGATGGTTTCAGAAATCACATGGTCATTAGAGAAAATATTCTGTGGGTCTTCAAAAATCAGTAAAAATGCTAAATATCTCTGGTACTGAAGGGGATATGAAATCTGAAAGTGGAACTGAATGAGTTGATGACGGACACACTTGATTTGTATTAATAAAGGGCTTAGTCACTGTAGTTGTGTATATGCATGTAAAATCATTTTTTTAGTTATTAATAGAGCTTGTTTGGGTTGAACAGACACATCGTACTTTCCATAGGCACTCGAATGCATCATGAAGTCATGCGCGTTCATGCTAAGGCGTAGCATTTACTATTGCTAGCTAAAGGTTGCAGAGAGAGGTGACGTTTGAAGCATGGATTATACCGAGAACAAGAGAGCACACTCCAGCCCAGATCCAAACCAAGAGTGTTTTTCCAGCGTGACAAAAAGGGAGAAACTTACTACTACTACTACTACTACTACTACTACTACTACTACTACTACTACTACTACTACTGTCATTTAGCAGACGCTTTTATCCAAAGCGACTTACATTGAGATAACATACAAGCAAGAAATCAAAGAGAAGGAAACAATATAAGGAGGCGGACTGTTTGGAGTCCAGTTTAATTCCGACGCTGATACATCAAGTGCTTTTTTTTTTTTTTGTAGAGATAAACTCCCAAATCGCCATCATAAATCATAAATCAATTCCTCATTAAGACTGAAAGTGTTCTTTAAAGAGGTGAGTCTTAAGTCTGCTCTTAAAAGTAGCTGCCGACTCTGAGGATCGGACCGAGTTTGGTAGGTCATTCCACCATCGGGGGACAACAGAGGAGAAGAGTTTGGAACATGATCTCATGCCACGTTGTGGTGGAAGCGCTAGGCGTCTTTCAGCGGCTGAGCGTAGAGTCAGATCGACGGAGGTAAAGATAGGTTCAGCATTTGAGAAGTGGAAAACGCTGAGAGAATGTCGGCATGAGAAAAGACCTGCAGTCTGTGTTTTTGCTTGAAATGTAAGAAATTATTACTAAATACGTGGAGAAATACTCTCAGTTCCACCGAGTCGCTCACGTCAGGATCAGACATCAGTAACTCCAGGACACATTTTAGTCTCTTTTCTTTCTCTTTCTCTCCTTCTGACTGTTTATCTGTTCCTTTACATCCACCA
>SSNP01000042.1:3926215-3941215 GCA_006937955.1 Pachypanchax playfairii | reverse complement strand
ACAACTGGCTGTCTGTTGTAACTAATTGAACTGAATCATGGCCTGGAAGGAGCCTTCTGACCAACACTCCAAGTAGAGAATGGGGTCAGACACAACAGGTACCTGATGAGTTATCTCATCTACAGGCTGACTTCATTTTTAAATCCAGTCCTGTTTTCCTCTTGCAGCAGGGTTCGGGTAAAGTCAAGTTTATTTATAAAGCACATTTAAAAACAACTAGGGTTGATCAAAGTGCTGTACAATAAGATAACATAAAAACAATAAAACAGCATAAAAGCTCTAAAAATACATAAAACACCTCGCTAATAAGAACAATCCAATGAAACCTTGTTAAAAGCCAATGAGGTGCGTTTTAAGAACAGATTTAAAAGTTCCTGAGCTTGTGGAGAATCGGATATGAGGAGGTAAACTGTTCCAGTCTGGATGCAGATACAACAAAAGTCCTCTCTCCTTTAGTTTTTAATCTGTATTTAGGAACTTCTGATAGCATCTGAGCTGCTGACCTCAAAGATCTCCTGGACAGGTAAAGGTTAAGAAGTTCTACCAGGTAAGGAGGTGCAGTACCGTTAAGAACCTTAAAAACAAGCAGTAACATTTTCAAATCAATCCTAAAAGCGACTGGGAGCCAGTGGAGAGAACAGAGAACTGGACTGATGTGGTCTCTGTTTTTGGAACCAGTCAGCAGACGAGCAGCAGCGTTCTGTACCAGCTGGAGACGATGTAGAGAGGAACGATCTAAACCAACATACAGGGAGTTACAGTAGTCCAGCTGGGATGTAATAAAAGCATGGACCACTCTTTCTAGATCCTTCCTGCACAGGTATGACTTGACTTTTCCTAAAATCCATAGATGATAAAAAGATCCCTGAACTACGGAGCTGATTTGTTTATCAAATTTAAAATCACTGTCAAAAGTGACACAGAAGCTCTTAGAAGTTAGGGGTCCCATAAAATCAAAGGAAAGGTTGGGGTCTTTTGGAAGTCCAAACACAATGACTTCAGTTTTGGTGCCATTTAGATGTAGAAAGTTAAGAGCCATCCAAGTCTTAATGTCAGACAGACAGGAGAGTCCTTACAGTCTAACCTCAGAGGGAGGTAGATCTGGATGTCATCAGTGTGGAAGGAGACATTATGTTTGCGCAATACAGAGCCCAGAGACAGCAAATACAAAACAAACAGCAGGGGGCCAAGAATGGACCCCTGAGGGACACCACACAACAAAGGAGCTCTAAGAGATGACAGTTCACTGAGGTGAACAGAAAAACTCCTGCTAGCCAAGTAGGACTGGGAAAAATGAACCGTTCATGCAGATGGAGCATCATACAGAGACACATTGATCTAACAAGTTTTCAGGTCTGCTGAAGTTTTCTCTTTTTGTCTCTCCATGTTGTTGGTAACCGTAGAGATGTGCAGATAGTGTGAACATAAAGAGCTGATCAGATTGTGAGCAAACACTAAGGATCGTCACTGTGACCTGAACTAACCTGCCATCAGCCGTTTGTCCAGATGTTTCCTCCATGCCTCTGCAGTCGAGCTGTTTGGACTGTCCTCCACCTCATCCACAAGGTCTTTCTGAAAACAAGAACCAGAAGTCTCCACAGGCTGAGATCAATGAAAAGCTCCCAATTCTTTAATGAATAATGAATTTCCAAAAGTTCCAGTTTAGACCTCTTCAGACCAGAACAAACAGGAACAGACCAAACAACCCAAAGAGAAAATGTGTTTGTGAGGAATTCAATTCTTTCCCAGATTTCGTCATAAAAACCTAAACTTAAGTGTGTGTGTGTGTTCTGACCAAGTATCTCTCTCTGGACTTCCTGTCTTGATCTGATGCTCGACGGCCAGTCAGCACTTCCAGCAGCACCTGAGACACGGAACATTTTTGGCCTTGGTTTGAACTCCTGTTATCAACACTCTAACTGAAAGATCATAATTCCCATCAGCCCCTGCAGTCTCTCACCACTCCAAAACTGTAGACGTCCACCTCGGAAGATAACTCTCCTCTTCTCACGTATTCTTCTGGCAGATAGGCTAGTGTTCCTCTAACCGTTTCAGTTTTACCAACAGATGCCGTCTGAGTGGATGAAGATGGGCCATGTGGTGCATACCGAGCCAGACCAAAGTCTGAAAGCTTGGCCACCAAGTGTTGGTCCAACAAGATGTTTGAACTACAATGATGCAGAGATAGAGAACCAGTTAAATCAGCTGGGAGTGTTTCAGTTTCAGTCAGGATTTAGATCATCAGAGCTCTGAAATGGTGAAAGTGTCTAATGATCTCCTTATGTCCTCAGACAGTGGACTGTGTTTAATACTGCTGCCAGAGTTCTGATGAGAGTTAGAAGGAGAGATCATATTTCTCCTGTTTTAGCATCACTTCATTGGCTCCCTGTAAGGTCTAGAATAAAGATCTAAACAACCAGGATCCATCTGATATTAAAGATCTTATTGTTCTAGATGTTCCTAACAGAACACTCTCAGACTGCAGGTCTGATTCTGGTTCCTAGAGGTTCTAAAAGTAGAACAGGAGGAAGAGCTTTTAGTTATCAGATATACAGTAAGCATTGTAAACTTGAACATGGTGTTTATTATAAACAAAACACTGCACAGATTCAGACCAGTGAGGTCATTCATCTCAGTCAAATGCATCTACGCATATCAGTCAGAATGTAAACAGTAACATTAGAAAATCAACCTGCTATATTACATTTATTTTACAGATACAGCTGCTTCTAAAGCAGGTCCTCCTGACTACCAGCACGGTGGTCTCTTATGTGGGTGCAAGTGACAGCAGGCTGCACACTAAAGTTCTAATCTGAAGGTGCACTTGGAGCACACAGCAGGAACCTGGTGGTATTCAGGACTATCACAAGCTCTTAAATAATAATTCAACTGATGTTCTGCAGGTTCTTCTACTGTGTGTCCTGCTGACTCCATGGAACAAACAACCAAACAAGAACTTTTCTCAGGTTTTACCTTCTGCTCCTCAGCTTCTGACAGTAGCTACACAGTGAGTTCAGAGTAATAAAATAAATATGTTGATTCACATCATTCAGAATTGTTCTGTTATAGAAGACACTGAGTCATTTAACTGAGTCTAAAACACCTTGTAGAGAACACACAGTAAGACTTGTACTCTACTTCCAACGGTTCCTTCTGTAAACTGCAAGCATCACTACAGAAAAAATAAGACAGCTGCAGGAATGGTAGCAGAAGAACAATTTACTGGAAGTTTACTCTTCACACACTAACATAATTAAAATTCCACTAATGGCAGGGATTAAATTCCCCACAGAGACAACATTTAAAGCAACACGTGGCTGTTTTTTAGCACCCTGGTTTACATTACAACCGCTCGCCTGTGTGTGTTGCGTAGCTAACCTCTTGACATCTCCATGGATCAGTGGATCTTGGCGTACAGGAGGGTGGTGTAAGTACTGAAGTGCAGCTGCTGCTCCTTCAATAATACTTATTCTATGATGCCAAAAAAGGACAGGGCATGCCTGAAACATACAAACACAGACAACATATTTGACTAAAAGGTTAAGAAACTGTTTCATTTTTAGCTAGCCAACTCTTACCTTTTTCTCAATTAATGACAGCTGATGTAAATACAATAATCCCTCCCGCAAAAGGTGAAAATTCACCAAGTACAAACCAAATGTGTATATGGTTATTGTCCTGTATTTAAACCCCTTATAAACAATTTATACAGTGAATCATGTTAATGCTGAACAAACAAGATGAGATGCTGCTGACGCAAAGCAGAATCCAGTGCCGCTCTCCTTCACTGAGCCAATCAGGGCCCAGGATACACCGAGCCAATCAGGGCCCAGGATACACCGAGCCAATCAGGGCCCAGGATACATAATCACGTCCCATGTAGGATATGAACTGGGCAAACCAACCAAGGAAGTAAAGTACCAGGAATAAAAAGAGCCATCATGTGTTTATATTAAGATAAACTTGCATGGCGATGGGTATTTAGTGAGGCTGTATAAGTGGAAGCATGATATAATGAGGGATTACAGTACACAGATCTGTAAACTGTGTTTTTTACCTTATGCAACTTGTCCTCCAAAGACTGATTTTCCATGTAGCGGTAGATCAAACACATCAATCCTCCTCCTTCACTGAAACCCAAAAGATCCACAATATTCGGGTGCCTGAATCTGAAGAGAACATGTCACTGTGTTACTTCATACTAATATATTTCATTCCTTCATTTCAACAATTTGATTAATAATCTCACACACTTTGATAGGTTCTCGACCTCAGTCTGGAAGCTTCTCCTCAATAGAAAAGAATTCATCACACAGTCCTGTAAGGAATAAAAAACATCATCAATATATTTCATTACAGAGTCAACAACAACAACAGTGTGTCTGTAGTGGAAGTACAGCTAGTGTGCAGCAAACGGCATGTTGAAGAACATTTTCTTGTTATTCGTTTGGTTGTTATGATAACAAATAGTCATCTCTTGCTGTGCGGTGGGTTGCACCTGGCTAGGGTTGCCAACTCCCAGCAACTCCCCACCTCATGATGCTTTATCGATGTAATCGACTTTAATTTAATGCATATGTAAAACAAATGTACAGAAATTAATAATTTTTCTACAATAATTAGATTCAACATCTTTCTTTGACAGAATTTCAGACTGCACAGATGGTACCTTCCTAAAGGAGAAATACTATACATTACTAGAGTATATATATTAGATTTAATATTTAGATATAATAATGGATTTCTTTACATTTAACATCAGATGACCACTTAAGTTGTAAGATTCAGATAATGATTTATTAAAAACTAAACATTTTTAAATGAGAAGGTCATGTTTCTGTGGGAGGCTCTCTCATCTCCTTCACCTGGCCACACCCCTTTATACGGGGAGTCACTCCAGTCAGGCTCTGCTAGTCTGTTGTATGATTATTATACCTGTTCATCATCTGTTTGCCCCTCAACTCGTGTTCTGACCTTGGATTGGCTCCTGACGTTGTCTTGTGCCTGTTCCCATCTGGAAACCTGTCTGATTCTGTCTCCCTGGATTTAAGATTGGATTGTTTGTTGGACTCTGCCCGTCTGATCATCTTGCTCTTCTCTGTAAGTGACCTTGCCTGTATATTGGATACGTTTACTGATTTTTAGATTGGATTTGTCTATGCTCTCTCCCGTCTGGCTGGATCAGTGTGTTGAACCTGGACAGTCTGACCACGCCTCTTGCCTCAGTCCTTTGCTGCTAACGCTAGCTCTGCTAGTGGCCCGTTTGAGCTTTCACTAACCTCTCCTTTACTCAGCAGCTTGTTTTCTGTGTTACCAACCTATCTTTGCTCATCCCTCTGTGCCTTCTTTACCTAGAATCTTCTGGGTCTAGTAGGTGACGTAATTGCTTAACCTCATCTTGGATTTGGACCGGTCGAGTGAAACCCCCACCAAGGTATAGTCAGCTCTTCTGAAATTCACCTGCTATACCTCTAGCTGTCACTCATCTTGTCTACCTTACAGAAGCCCAAGCCCGGTCGAGCCAGCCCGTTTATTAGACTAAACCTTGCTGTTCTTTCCAGATCAGAGCATTACTGGGTTCTCCCCTCATTTCCGGTCAAACATTACAAAAAATGCATTTCTTTGTGCCGCCCCCACTTCCCTGTAAATACGCTACCTGCTAGGTGATCCAGATTACTGTCTGGATCCAGGAATTTTTTTTTAAGAATACGGACATAGTACTTTCTACAATATGTCCACTTGGCAGAGGTCTGCATTCTCCGACTGCTTTTCTAGATTTAAATATGGCAGCTAAGCAGCTCGTGGCTGTGCAGTGATCATTGCAGGATGAGCTGCCACTGGGTACTCTTGCTGTTAAGCGTTGAGAAGGCTGAATTTTAGTAACATTTCTACAGACATGTCACAGTGACAGAGTTCTTAAGTTTGCAGCTGCAGTCTCAGACATACACTATATTACCAAAAGTATTCGCTCACCCATTCAAATGATCAGAATCAGGTGTCCTAATCACTTGGCCTGGCCACAGGTGTATAAAGTCAAGCACTCAGGCATGCAGACTGTGAAGCAAGACATTTGTGAAAGAATGAGCCGCTCTCAGGAGCTCAGTGAATTCCAGCGTGGAACTGTCATAGGATGCCACCTGTGCAACAAATCCAGTCGTGAAATTTCCTCGCTCCTAAATATTCCACAGTCAACTGTCAGCTCTATTATAACAAAATGGAAGTGTTTGGGAACAACAGCCACGAAGTGGTAGGCCACGTAAAGTGATGGAGAGGGGTCAGCTGATGCTGAAGCGTATAGTGCAAAGAGGTCGCCGACTTTCTGCACAGTCAATTACTACAGAGCTACAAACTTCATGTGACCTTCAGATTAGCCCAAGTACAGTACGCAGAGAGCTTCATGGAATGGGTTTCCATGGCCGAGCAGCTGCAGCCAAGCCACACATCACCAAGTGCAATGCAAAGCGTCGGATGCAATTGTGTAAAGCACGCCGCCACTGGCCTCTAGAGCAGTGGAGACGCGTTCTCTGGAGTGATGAATCACGCTTTTCCATTTGGCAATCTGATGGACGAGTCTGGGTTTGGAGGTTGCCAGGAGAACGGTACATTTCAGACTGCATTGGGCCAACTGTGAAATTTGGTGGAGGAGGAATTATGGTGTGGGGTTGTTTTTCAGGAGCTGGGCTTGGCCCCTTAGTTCCAGTGAAAGGAACTTTGAATGCTTCAGGATACCAAAGCATTTTGGACAATTCCATGTTCCCAACCTTGTGGGAACAGTTTGGAGCGGGCCCCTTCCTCTTCCAACATGACTGTGCACCAGTGCACAAAGCAAGGTCCATAAAGACATGGATGACAGAGTCTGGTGTGGATGAACTTGACTGGCCTGCACAGAGTCCTGACCTGAACCCGATAGAACACCTTTGGGATGAATTGGAGCGGAGACTGAAAGCCAGGCCTTCTCAACCAACATCAGTGTGTGACCTCACCAATGCACTTTTGGAAGAATGGTCAAAAATTTCTATAAACACTCTCCTCAACCTTGTGGACAGCCTTCCCAGAAGGGTTGAAGCTGTAATAGCTGCAAAAGGTGGACCGACATCATATTGAACTCTATGGGTTAGGAATGGGATGGTACTTCAGTTCATAGTATTAGTAAAGGCAGGTGAGCGAATACTTTTGGTAATATAGTGTATTATGACGACCATATTCTGAAAACGCACAGTATCAGTGTACCTATAAAAACAGCCAAGCTCCAGTAACCTCCAGAGTCTTTTTGCATCTGCCTCTGCATTTGTCTGAATGCTCTCACTTCATGCAGGATTTTATGGAATAAATTCTTCTTTATAAAGATTCACTTGCCTGACTTATTAAAATCTCTGCCACAACAGTGTCAGTTGAGTGACTTGTGGTAAAAAATCTGCCCCAATTTGGACAGAAATGTTTTAACATGACAATTTAAATAATCAAACCGTTCATACTGAAGGTGAACCTACTCTTGCACACTCCCATTGATTATTACTCTTATTGTCCCAGTAACATGATTATAAAAAACTTCAATCCCATTTCACAGGAATCCCGCAGGGGTCACATACAAATTCCTTGGAATAAGTGTTATCCGTCATAATTCCAGTGTAGTCCCATAACTTAAATACACTGTAATAGACAAATTCTGCAATTACACTGAACAATGAATGTTTTTATAATTTATTAAATCGGTTATGAGGTTGTCTGTTGGTAAGTGTGAAGCCTAACAAAAAAATACACCCCAACACTTCCTTTTCTATGAAGCAAGACTTGTTAAAACAGCAAACCACTGTTAAAACACTGATATGTTGCTTTGACAAAGTACGTTATATCAGCAGAACACTGGGACATGTGCAGCTATTATCGCTTAAATATAGATAGATTTCAGAGAAAAACTGGATAAACTTTCTGGTGAAATGTGAAATTGTGCTTCTTACCTCTATGGTTAGTGCAGCCAAAAGCTGCAGTGATCCAGCATATTAACAGATAATATTCAGTTTGTCAATTCGATTTATCAAATCCAGCAACTGCCTGCAGTAAGATGGCAGCCAATTTGATGCATTTGCCCCTGCATATCACCTGTAATCGTATAGCTCATTGGTCTGAAAACATCCCACACATTTGTTGTTTTGTGATTGCCTAACCTGTCGGATTTTTTTGACAGCACAGTCCATGTTTCTCAGAGATGCTCGGTACACAACACCAAATCCCCCTTCCCCCACCCTGCAGGCAGGGGAGAATCCTTGTGTCCCAGCATGCAGCTCTTCATAGTCCCAGCAGATGACAGCAGGGCCAGGTGGAGGTATGGCATCAATGTCAGGATGCATTTCCTGTTTAGATGACAACAAACATTTCTGTGATTAATATCATGTCCTTCTTTTCTCTTGAATTTATTTACCTAGTCAAGAATTGTGATTGAGATCAGTTTGGGAGAAAATAAAAATACTTTTAAATTACTGACATTGTGTTATTGGTTACTAAAGCCTCTAATAATGGTTGCAGATCCACTATATTTATGATTACTGAACATGTAGTATTGATTATTGCTCAAGAGTTTGAGTGTCACCTGTGATGGCTGATGAACATCAGAATACAGATTGACAGGGGGTGGGGCAGGTCCAGGTAACAGTCTGCCTCCTTCACTGGATGAATAATCAGCTGAAGATGAAGAATAGAGCTGACATCATCACATTTGCTGACCATTCTGTCTCGTCCTGAGTGTCTGGCTCCGCCCCCACTGCACACAGCTTATAACATGGTAAATAAGGGTGATCTCACCCAGAGAAGTGCATCACTGCCCTCTCCTGGATCATATGACTAAATACAGCCTGTAATGAGTTCATATTCAGTGGGCAGAGGCCCCAGAATGCTTTGCGGGAATTAAGCCAATAAAAGCTGTAGAGACGTCAAGACGTCTATGGCACTGAATGAGTTAAGTGCTAGAACCCATTTGGTGGACAAACCTCAGTGATTAAAATGATTATTGACAGGTATATGATGAACCTACCTGTGGGCTGAGCTGCAAACTGTTCATAGGGAGGAGGAGCAGGGGATGAATTCATCCTCAGTGTCCCTGCACACATATAGAAAAACACATAAACATTTTTCCAAGATCAAAGGTCAAAGGTAGGAGGTTATCTCACAGTTCAGGATGACATCTCGTGGTCTGAAAAGCTGCAGAGACTCCAACAAGTCAATCAGCTCTCCAACTCGACCGTTCCTGTTTTCCCATTGGTTCATCACCCAGTCAGTCCGTCTCTCCTTCCTCTCAGCTAATCGTACTGCAGTCTGGTCTTTGAGAACCTCCGAGGCTGTAAAAACAGAATCTGGATGAGTGTCATGAATCCATGCATGTATCTGTGTTGCTGTCTCTACAGAGGTAATCTTAACCTGCACATAACACAAAACAAACACTGTGAACAAAACATCAAATTTTGAATACTGAGGGAAATTTAAAAATAGCAACATTATCAGGGGTGCACATAAGTGGTCCGCAGGTGCACATGCAAAATATAAAAGGCACCAGGTGAAAAGTTGCAACGCGTGTTTGCATACTTAACACTGGTTTGGTTTGGCTGGGCTGCGTGAATTCTTACGTAAATCAGAGGTGGTTCATTATCAAATCAATGAAGAGTCCCGCTGATTTCTTTTGTTTGTTTTATTTGACTGATGTTTCTCAGCCTGAACGCAGATGTTCCAGCTGACAGCTGATCAGCTGATGCTGTGTCTCTGTATCAGTTTGTCAGTGTGATGGATCAAAATCATGAAGATGATCATGTTTCCTATAAACTCAGTGTTATTTAGCAGATAGATGGTCACCAATGGGTAAACTAAATGTTTTAGATTATGTCACAAAGTTAGTTCTAAAATTAGTTTTTAAAAAGTAGAGAACTTTTTTCAGTCAGTCAGACCGACTGTCTCACAGCTGACTGCAGGATTCTGGATTGACTTAAAATAGAAAAATAGACGGAATAAAACAAATAAACAATCAGAATTATACCTGTTTGTGCTACAAAATACAGAAAACTGTTGGTTTTTATGCAAAAAATGAGCGTATTTGTCTTTGATCTGCGTCATTTAGAATGCACGCAAAGCATATACTGTAGCTCCTGGAGCAAATGGTTTAACTCCTCAAACTCAAAACACATCTGAAGAATGGGGTGTATCCACAAACGGAGTAAATAAAGCCCAGTCACTCTCTCTATATGATCCGCCATAGCTCGGAACATCCGATAACAAAGGAAGCCCCGCCTTCGCGCTCTTTTTAACGGTCCAGCGTTACGAGCTTTAACGCCTACGCGCTCTGACTGGCAGGCGTTACGAGCTTCAACTTTCAAACATCAAACTTGGAGCGTTATGAGCGTTGCTTGACGTTGATAAAGTGGCCAGTGTGAACGCATCATTACACTGAACTCGCTTTGTGAAACTGAAAAACCAGAGTATCTCTCATCTCAGGGTTAACTAACTCGAGGTTTTCCACTAAAGCCGCTTTCTGAAATACATTCCTGATCTGACTGTTATGGTGCATTCACACCGGCCACCAGCGTCATAAGCGTTGACGCTCACAACACTTCAAGTTTGACGCTTGAAAGTTGAGGCTTTTAACGCCTGCCAGTTTAAGGTTTTGACACTCGTAACGCTCGTCAGCTGATAACTTACCCGAGACTCTGAGCTCTTCAGTGATCTTTATCCAAGCAAGTTCCTTTACATTCCTGTCTCTATACATATATGAAGAAGGGTCATAAAGTTCCATGCGATTGCAGATGGCTATGATTAATTTATCTTGCATTTTGGATATAAATTTTCTGCTCACGCTTGTTCCAGGTTACGTGCAATGACGTCTATACATCACTGCGATGAGACGCTCTGATTGGTTGACATGCCGCTTCAAGAGCGTTATGAGCGTCAAAAGTTCAGCTAGCTGAACTTTCTGCGTTTCGAGCTTTTCAAGCGTTTAAAGCGTCAACGCCTGAAACACTTGAAAAGCTTGAAAAGTTGCCGCTCATAACGCTCACAAAGCGCCGCAGAGCCGTTGACACCCGTCTGACGCCCGTCCACCATAAACTTTACATTGAATCTTGACGCTTCTGACGTTGACGGTTGGGGTCGGTGTGAACGCACCAGCAGAACTTTTGACGCTCTTGAAGTGGCATGTCAATCAATCAGAGCATCTCATTGTAGTGACATCACTACATGTAACATGAATGAAGCAGGAAGTCTTCAAACAGGGCGCGGGACAGACGGAAGTAGAGCTGGGAACGAACCTCATCCATATGTAGCTCCTGGTGTCAGGTCTTGGGGTTCTATTTGCTCTTATGATGTCTTGTAATATTATTTTTCTTTAAGTAGCGTTTTCTAGGTTAACTGTGATTTTGGGTTTGTTTGTGTTATTAGTTCTCCTCTCCTTACCTTCTGTGCAGCTCCCTTGTTCTGTGTTAGGGTTTTTGCTCTGCTTTTATTTGTGTGTCACCCTACTTCCTGCTGTGCTTTTATTTTGATACCATTTGCTCTTCCTGTCCTTCCCTGTATTCCTGTACTTTGACTGCCTTGTGTTCCTCTCCTGCCCAGTGTTTTTCCATTCAGGTGTTTTCAGTTAATATTAGTTGAGTTTGTATTTAAGTGGCATGTGTATGTTTGTTCCTCGTCGGGTTGTTGTCGCAAAACTTGTATGTCTCAAGCCATAGTCTTTCTCTTAGTCCTAGTCCTAGTCTTTCTCTTAGTCCTAGTCTTAGTCTTTCTCTTAGTCCTAGTTCTAGTCCTAGTCTTTCTCTTAGTGCTAGTCTTAGTCTTTCTCTTAGTCTTTCTCTTAGTCCTAGTCTTTCTCTTAGTCCTAGTTCTAGTCTTAGTCTTTCTCTTAGTCCTAGTCTTTCTCTTAGTCCTAGTGCTAGTCTTTCTCTTAGTCCTAGTGCTAGTCTTTCTCTTAGTCCTAGTCTTTCTCTTAGTCCTAGTCCTAGTCTTTCTCTTAGTCCTAGTCTTTCTCTTAGTCCTAGTGCTAGTCTTTCTCTTAGTCCTAGTGCTAGTCTTTCTCTTAGTCCTAGTGCTAGTCTTTCTCTTAGTCCTAGTCTTTCTCTTAGTCTTAGCCATAGTTCTTGTTCCTAGTCTCAGTCTCAGTTCTCCTTTTTGTCTCGCACTGTTTTTAGATTACCTCTGTTTGGACTCACCGTCTCTTCCCCTCATGTAAGTTTATTTTGCTGCCACATCAGCATTTTACTTTCTTTATTAAAACCTTCTGTCGTTCTTAAAACCCGTTAAGTTGTTTTTCCCCCACACTCACTGCAGCTGGGTCCAACATTACAACCTCCATCAAAACCTGACACCTGGAGCAAATGGTTTAACTCCTCAAACTCAGAACGCATCTGAAGAATGGGGTGTATCCACAAACGGAGTAAATAAAGCCAAGACACTCTCTCTATATGATCCACCATAGCTCAGAATATCTGATAACAAAGGAAGCCCCGCCTACGCGCTCTTTTTAACGGCCAGGCGTTACAAGCTTCAAATTTGAAACGTTATGAATGTTGCTTGACGTTTACAAAGCGGCCGGTGTGAACGCACCATTTGTTTACATCCACGATGACACTGAGACTGAGTGTGTTTGATCAGCTGCCTGTAGAACAGATTTCATCTCCAAAATATACGGCTGTGCATCCAAAATTTGTCCAAACTTGTCCTCTCTACACTGTCTCTTCTCCTGAGTCACTGAGTTCTCATTCAGTAACAGACAAACACTCAGAAACGACAGATTGTTGATTTGATTGAGCATGACTGCAGTGGTTTGCACAGATTTGTTGTCAGATACACTTTAATGCAATGTAACTCTTTAATGTGATTTTAATTTGGATTTTATATTTATTTTTAAATGTTTTTAGATTTTGTTTAATTGTTTTTTCTGACTATCGTTTGCATGTCAGACTTTGGCAGATATATTTTCTGTTCTACACATTGATTGAAAGTCCTTTCAAAATAAATGTAATTAATAACCATGTCTGTGTATTATTGTTCGTGAGTCCACCGCATGAGTTTATTTCCTGTTTAAGCACAACGTGAACAAGCAATAAATATAACGGATAACACAAACATAAGCTAGATTTAAACGGAACCAGATTTTAAAAGTCCTGGATTCTGTATGAGAGTAAAACTGGACTCAACTGATCCCCCTCTAATGGAAATGGTGACGTCATGCAGCAGAACTCCACCTGCAGCACGTGATTCAGGTAACCAGAGCCATTGAGAGAAAAGTCTGATTGGATATTGATCATCTAGACCCATTTGTTGTGTCTGTGTGTTCCGCGGTTCGGACTCACCGAACCGGGTCCAGTCTAGCTCCGACAGTCCGTCCATGACTCGACAGAACTCCCAGAGTACGGAGGGGGGCAGTTCGAAAAGGAACTTCTCCCGCAGGGGTTCTTCTGACATGTTTCCACAGGAACCGAACTTCTTCAGAACCCAAACTGACCGGGCTACATTAGAATCAGGCCCCAAACCTTATGAACCTCTGAAACAATCCACAACTTTCCTCAAGAATAACTTCCGCTTACCAAGTGCACAAGCGTATCGTCATAAGAGCCACTTCCGGTGTGCACTAACAAAAAAAAAAGTCTAATTTCTTTCCTGAATTCGTCGTTCAGCCTCTGGAAAGTGCGCGCTCCTGATCTGATCCTGGATCCGATGTTGCAGGAAAGTATGAAAACAGAAATACTCTCTCATTTCTGTTGGTTTGAGTGAGAGACAGCTGGGTTTAAACGTCATGAAAACACATTCAGAAGGAGCTGATTGTGTTCGTGCTCTTTAGAACATTGTGATGAAACTGAGGGGAGGGACACGAACCACCTACAGGTTTAGTCAGTGAATCTGCACAGCTTCTGCTGAAACAACAAATTACAAAAAGATTCATTTAGAAATTAAGTGTTACCAAAACAAGAGTACAGGCTGCAGTTGGAATAAATGTTTACAAAATGTTTCACTGAAAGACAGACAGAGCACAGGTGTTCACAGACTACATACATACTATAAATATTGTGTTGGAGTGTGTGTCTGCAGGTGCAGATTTCTAGCAGATGTCTCCCTCTCTCTCCCTCTCTCTCCCTCCCTCTCTCTCTCTCTCTCTCTCTCGTGATATCTCCCTCACAGAAAAATCAAAAGTGTTACATTTCCAGTGCTGCGTGTTAAAAATAAAAATTTATTTTAACACTTTTTAGTCTAAACAACCATATGAGAGAAAGTTCCTCAAGTTAATTTGGGAAGTTACATTTCCTTCCTGTCTACAGCTAGAACCCTCTACAGGAGATCCTTCCCGTCTACAGCTAGAACCCTCTACAGGAGATCCTTCCTGTCTACAGCTAGAACCCTCTACAGGAGATCCTTCCCGTCTACAGCTAGAACCCTCTACAGGAGATCCTTCCCGTCCACAGCTAGAACCCTCTACAGGAGATCCTTCCTGTCTACAGCTAGAACCCTCTACAGGTGATCCTTCCTGTCTCCAGCTAGAACCCTTTACAGGAGATCCTTCCTGTCTACAGCTAGAACCCTCTACAGGAGATCCTTCCTGTCTGCAGCTAGAACCCTTTACAGGAGACTCTTCCCGTCTACAGCTAGAACCCTCTACAGGAGATCATTCCCATCTACAGCTAGAACCCTCTACAGGAGATCCTTCCTGTCCACAGCTAGAACCCTCTACAGGAGATCCTTCCCGTCTACAGCTAGAACCCTCTACAGGAGGATCCTTCCTGTCCACAGCTAGAACCCTCAACAGGAGATCCTTCCCGTCTACAGCTAGAACCCTCTACAGGAGATCCTTCCCGTCTACAGCTAGAACCCTCTACAGGAGATCCTTCCCGTCTACAGCTAGAACCCTCTACAGGAGATCCTTCCCGTCTACAGCTAGAACCCTCTACAGGAGATCCTTCCTGTCTACAGCTAGAACCCTCTACAGGAGATCCTTCCCGTCTACAGCTAGAACCCTCTACAGGAGATCCTTCC
>SSNP01000042.1:3887968-3923130 GCA_006937955.1 Pachypanchax playfairii | reverse complement strand
CCGTCTCCTTTAGAACCAGACCCGGGACCTCATAGTGATTCCCGGTCCCCGTCTCCTTTAGAACCAGACTCTGGACCTCATAATGATTCACGGTCCCTGTCTCCTTTAGAACCGTCTCCTTTAGAACCAGACCCGGGACCTCATAGTGATTCCCGGTCCCCGTCTCCTTTAGAACCAGACCCGGGACCTCATAGTGATTCCCGGTCCCCGTCTCCTTTAGAACCAGACTCGGGACCTCATAGTGATTCCCGGTCCCTGTCTCCTTTAGAACCAGACTCGGGACCTCATAGTGATTCCTTTAGAACCAGACCCGGGACCTCATAGTGATTCCCGGTCCCTGTCTCCTTTAGAACCAGACCCGGGACCTCATAGTGATTCCCGGTCCCCGTCTCCTTTAGAACCGTCTCCTTTAGAACCAGACCCGGGACCTCATAGTGATTCCCGGTCCCTGTCTCCTTTAGAACTAGACCCGGGACCTCATAATGATTCCCGGTCCCCGTCTCCTTTAGAACCAGACTCTGGACCTCATAATGATTCACGGTCCCCGTCTCCTTTAGAACCAGACCCGGGACCTCATAATGATTCACGGTCCCTGTCTCCTTTAGAACCGTCTCCTTTAGAACCAGACTCGGGACCTCATAGTGATTCCCGGTCCCTGTCTCCTTTAGAACCAGACCCGGGACCTCATAGTGATTCCCGGTCCCTGTCTCCTTTAGAACCAGACTCGGGACCTCATAGTGATTCCCGGTCCCCGTCTCCTTTAGAACCAGACTCTGGACCTCATAATGATTCCCGGTCCCTGTCTCCTTTAGAACCGTCTCCTTTAGAACCAGACCCGGGACCTCATAGTGATTCCCGGTCCCTGTCTCCTTTAGAACCGTCTCCTTTAGAACCAGACCCGGGACCTCATAGTGATTCCCGGTCCCTGTCTCCTTTAGAACCAGACCCGGGACCTCATAATGATTCCCGGTCCCTGTCTCCTTTAGAACCAGACTCGGGACCTCATAGTGACTCCTTTAGAACCAGACCCGGGACCTCATAGTGATTCCCGGTCCCTGTCTCCTTTAGAACCAGACCCGGGACCTCATAGTGATTCCCGGTCCCTGTCTCCTTTAGAACCAGACTCGGGACCTCATAGTGATTCCTTTAGAACCAGACCCGGGACCTCATAGTGATTCCCGGTCCCCGTCTCCTTTAGAACCAGACTCTGGACCTCATAATGATTCACGGTCCCTGTCTCCTTTAGAACCGTCTCCTTTAGAACCAGACCCGGGACCTCATAGTGATTCCCGGTCCCTGTCTCCTTTAGAACCAGACCCGGGACCTCATAGTGATTCCCGGTCCCCGTCTCCTTTAGAACCGTCTCCTTTAGAACCAGACCCGGGACCTCATAGTGATTCCCGGTCCCTGTCTCCTTTAGAACCAGACTCGGGACCTCATAGTGATTCCCGGTCCCTGTCTCCTTTAGAACCAGACCCGGGACCTCATAGTGCTTCCCTTTAGAACCGTCTCCTTTAGAACCAGACCCGGGACCTCATAGTGATTCCCGGTCCCTGTCTCCTTTAGAACCGTCTCCTTTAGAACCAGACCCGGGACCTCATAGTGATTCCCGGTCCCTGTCTCCTTTAGAACCAGACTCGGGACCTCATAGTGATTCCCGGTCCCCGTCTCCTTTAGAACCAGACCCGGGACCTCATAGTGATTCCTTTAGAACCAGACCCGGGACCTCATAGTGATTCCCGGTCCCTGTCTCCTTTAGAACTAGACCCGGGACCTCATAATGATTCCCGGTCCCCGTCTCCTTTAGAACCAGACCCGGGACCTCATAGTGATTCCCGGTCCCTGTCTCCTTTAGAACCAGACCCGGGACCTCATAGTGATTCCCGGTCCCTGTCTCCTTTAGAACCAGACCCGGGACCTCATAGTGATTCCCGGTCCCCGTCTCCTTTAGAACCGTCTCCTTTAGAACCAGACCCGGGACCTCATAGTGATTCCCGGTCCCTGTCTCCTTTAGAACCAGACTCGGGACCTCATAGTGATTCCCGGTCCCTGTCTCCTTTAGAACCAGACTCGGGACCTCATAGTGATTCCTTTAGAACCAGACCCGGGACCTCATAGTGATTCCCGGTCCCTGTCTCCTTTAGAACCGTCTCCTTTAGAACCAGACCCGGGACCTCATAGTGATTCCCGGTCCCTGTCTCCTTTAGAACCAGACTCGGGACCTCATAGTGATTCCTTTAGAACCAGACCCGGGACCTCATAGTGATTCCCGGTCCCCGTCTCCTTTAGAACCAGACCCGGGACCTCATAGTGATTCCCGGTCCCCGTCTCCTTTAGAACCAGACCCGGGACCTCATAGTGATTCCCGGTCCCCGTCTCCTTTAGAACCAGACCCGGGACCTCATAGTGATTCCCGGTCCCTGTCTCCTTTAGAACCAGACCCGGGACCTCATAGTGATTCCCGGTCCCTGTCTCCTTTAGAACCAGACTCGGGACCTCATAGTGATTCCCGGTCCCCGTCTCCTTTAGAACCAGACTCTGGACCTCATAATGATTCACGGTCCCTGTCTCCTTTAGAACCGTCTCCTTTAGAACCAGACCCGGGACCTCATAGTGATTCCCGGTCCCCGTCTCCTTTAGAACCAGACCCGGGACCTCATAATGATTCCCGGTCCCTGTCTCCTTTAGAACCAGACTCGGGACCTCATAGTGATTCCTTTAGAACCAGACCCGGGACCTCATAGTGATTCCCGGTCCCCGTCTCCTTTAGAACCGTCTCCTTTAGAACCAGACCCGGGACCTCATAGTGATTCCCGGTCCCCGTCTCCTTTAGAACCAGACTCGGGACCTCATAGTGATTCCCGGTCCCCGTCTCCTTTAGAACCAGACTCGGGACCTCATAATGATTCACGGTCCCTGTCTCCTTTAGAACCAGACCCGGGACCTCATAGTGATTCCCGGTCCCTGTCTCCTTTAGAACCAGACTCGGGACCTCATAGTGATTCCTTTAGAACCAGACCCGGGACCTCATAGTGATTCCCGGTCCCCGTCTCCTTTAGAACCGTCTCCTTTAGAACCAGACCCGGGACCTCATAGTGATTCCCGGTCCCCGTCTCCTTTAGAACCAGACCCAGGACCTCATAGTGATTCCCGGTCCCTGTCTCCTTTAGAACCGTCTCCTTTAGAACCAGACCCGGGACCTCATAGTGATTCCCGGTCCCCGTCTCCTTTAGAACCAGACCCAGGACCTCATAGTGATTCCCGGTCCCTGTCTCCTTTAGAACCGTCTCCTTTAGAACCAGACCCGGGACCTCATAGTGATTCCCGGTCCCTGGAAGGTTAATGTCTTCAATAGAAACACTTCTACACATACAGAAGGGATGTTGTGATGTTAAGTGACAGGAGAAATGTTAACTTCTTGTTTTGAGTTTCTTTTGTAGACGCTTGTGGTTTGGAGGTGCCTGAACGGATCGTTGCTTCACTTCAGTTTGTGTTGAATTCAAATCAGCAAACAGAAGAACGACATTTTTTTCTAACACAAGAAGAACATTTTAGAGAGAAAATCAGAACCACAAAAAGAAGACAGAGCAGCTGCTTCAGCTTCAAAATTTGGTACAAACAGTTTGTCTATAAAACCTAATCTAGGAAAGTAGAGAGTGATTTTTTCATTTCAAATCTTTTGTTTTATTCCAGACATAATAAAGATATAATTCCAGGCTGAAACGATCTCCAGTAAAAGTAGGATGACTCCTGCTTATGTCCCCATTCATTTTTGCTGGGTTCAAAATATCCAAGGTTTCTGAGAACTGGCTCAACCAGTCTTAATACTGAAGACAACTCTAAACAATATCATCTTGGGAAGTCTTGAATCTTAAAGATGTTTAGCTTCTCATCTGAGGAGCTCCATCAGTTCTAAATGAAAGTGCAGAGTTTCAGCGTCTTACTGCAGTAAGTGAACTGGTGTACAGACCCCCCCCCCCCATCCAGGCCCATTAGGGCCTTTGATAACTCATTTATATGTGACATGTTTTGGTCAAATCACTGAAGCTGAAAGTTATTTTGAAACTATTGGTGCAGATTCAGAGCTGCATTGCAGGTTCTTGAGAGTTGAAACCTGAGGCTCTTCCTCCTGTTTAAAGATGGTGTCTCTTTTTGACAGAGCTGGATGGACCTCAGGTTTCAGCACTCTGAAACTTCTAATGCTCTTAGTTTCATCCTCCAACAGTTTCATAACAATACACACCTTCCGACTAGTTTATTTTCTGTCATCCACTCGAGTCCAACCTTACACAACTTTAAGCTCTGTAAACAGCCCACGACGTGCTGGACAGCCTGTATGTGACTACAGTAACAGTGTTACAGTTGACTGGTGATTGTGGTGTCCAGCAGGTGCTCACTGGGAACACACCTGCTGCTGGTAACCTAAAGTTCTTATCTTGTTCATGAATTTGTTTTATTTGTATAACCCCACTCACTTTTCATAAACACATACATCATACAGCACGACATTCTCTTCCCATATTTAGTTTCTTGGTGTAAAATAAGTTTTGATGTTTTAGACTGTTCTGGGTTAATTGTGGCTTAAAACCAGCTTTCGTACAAGTGGAGCAGGTTATTAAGGCTTTTATTATACTGACACATTTTTAAAATGCTGTTCTTTGTAATGTTGTTTTGTTTACCGTGTTTTATATTTACCACGGATGGATTCATTTAAGTTTATAAACTGTGAATTTTTTTAACCTAAGTTTTCTTGAATGTGCTATTTCAATAAACTAAATTGGTCTGTGATGAACTGGCGACCTTGTCTAGGTGTAAAACTGGCACTCAAACCACCTCCATTTATGAGCGCTTATAAAACCAGGAGTCCACTGGTCTATCCGTTTAAAACTTTTCCAAGCTAACCCTGAACGCCTCGCCTGATCGTCATTGAATCCAACTCTCGCGGGACTACGCCGCCCATGCTTAGTGTAAGAAAGCCAATATAAGCCTAGTTCTCGCGTGGTTTGCTGTGGCTGACGGAGGGGGCGGTGTGCAGCATAGATGTTTGGAGTTTTTTTTTATATAAAATTATTTATTTAAATAAAAATGGCCGCCGTGCGGAGCGGAGCGGACAGACTGTAAGTGTTCATTACATTTCATCCTCTGTTTTAGCGCCGCAGCTTCCGCCGCCTCCGACCCGCCGAGCCAGTGTTTTTGTCTGCGTTTGATCAAAGCGAAGTGCGCTGATTTTCACCCCGGCCCGTCTCCCCCGAGCGGGGATAGCGGGAATACGTCACTAACTCTGGCTGGACTGTAGCTTTAGCCTAGCACTTCTCCCAGTGCGCCGCCGGGCCGCTCCGACTTCCACACAGCTCCCCGGACAGGCGGCAGGCAGGTCGGCGGCGCGGCTGGAGCTGCGACGCTGTTCACGCATCTAGAACCTTAACTGCAGTTAGCGTGCTATTAGCGTGTTCGCAGTCGCCTGCTGTAGTGCCGTTGAGCAAAACAGAACGTGAATGTGTGCGTGAGAGCGCGCACGTGCCACCGAGGTATTTAACGTGTAAGTGCGTGCGCCCTAGTTCGTGCAGAAGCTCACTTCCTGTTCCGGTGGTAACTTTCACCTGCAGCTTCAGCACCAAAACCATAACAACTTCACAACAAATTCACAGCAACAACTTAACAACACAACAACTTAACAAGATAACAATTTCACAATAACATATTCACAACACAAGTTCACAACAACTTCATAACAAAACAACTTTACAAAATAAGTTCACAACAATACGTTTACAACACAGCAACTTTAAAAAACAACTTAACAAAAAGTTCACAATACAACTTTGGAAAACGTTCATAACACAAGTCCACAACACAGCAAGATCACAACAGGTTCACAACACAAGTTCATAACACAAATACTTCACAACAAGTTCACAACACAACAACTTCATAAACAAGAAGTTCATAACACAACAGGTTCACAACAACAAGTTTACAACACAACTTCACAAAACTGTCACAACACAACTTCACAACAAGTTCTGAACACAAGTTCATAACACAAGTTCACAACACAGGTCACAACAGCTTCACAACACAACCAGTTCAAAACAACAATTTTACAACACAAGTTCACAACACGACAAAATCACAACAATACAAGTTAACAACACAACAACTTTACATCAATACAATTTCATGACACAACAACTTCACAACACTAAAACTTCAAAACACAACAACCTCACAATAAGTTCACAACACAACTTTACAAAACGTTCACAGCACAACTATACAAAAAGTTCTGAACACAAGTTCTGAACACACAACAGGTTCACAAAACAATCAGTTCACAACACAAGTTCAAAACAACAATTTCACAACACTACAATACAAGTTAACAACACAACAACTTTACATCAATACAATTTCATGACACAACAACTTCACAACACAAAAAATTCAAAACACAACAACCTCACAATAGGTTCACAACAAGTTCACATCAACAAGTACACGGTACAATAAGTTCAAAACACAAGTTAACAACAAGTCAATAACTCAACCACTTAACCACAAGTTCACAACACAAAGGTCCCAACAAGTTTACAACACAACTTCACAACTAGTTCACAACACAAAGGTCCCAACAAGTTTACAACAGAACAAGTTCACAACCAGTTCACAACACAACTTCATAACTAGTTCACAACACAGCTATTTCACAAGTTCATAACACAAGGTAACAACACAATAACTTCACAACACAACTTCACAACATGTACACAACACATTCCCAACACTACCACTTCACAATAAGTTCACAATAGGAGTTCAATACACAACAAGTTCACAACAAAACAACTTCACAACACAGCAAGTTCAAAACCCAACAATTTACCAACAACTTCACAAGTTCATAACACAACCACTACACAAAAAAATCACAGCACATCAAGATCACAGTAACAACTTCAAAACACAAGTTTACAACAAATGTTCACAACAAGTTCAAAACAGAACAATGTCACAAGTTTATATCACAACTAGTTCACAACAAAACGATCACAACATAAGTTCACAACAAGTTCACAACACAGCAAGTTCACAACAGGTTCACAACTTTCCAACACAAGTTCAGAAGAAGTTCACAACACAATAATATGTTTTTCCTTTATTATTCCTTCTTGGGGAAATTTGGCTCTGCATTTGACCCATCATCACTGTGAGGGGCGTAGCAGAGGACAGCCATGTTGTACGGCAACTAGGGCGCAGTTGCAAGGTTCAGTATCTTGTCCAAAGACATGTACCCTCTGCCGGAACTCGGGATCGAGCTCCGGTCTCCTAATCAGAGGACAACCTCCTTCCCGATAGACTATGGCCACACCAGGGCAGTGGCGGGTTCAGTATTTTGCCCAAGGATACTTCGACACATAGCCTGCTGGCACCGGGGATCGAGCCTGCAGTCCTCTGAACAAAAGGCAATCTCCCTTCCACTAGACTACTCCGCCCACCAAAAAACTTCACAGTGCAACATTCTTGGAACAACAACACAATTTCACAACTCAACAACTTTAGACTAAGGCCCTGTCCCAATACCCGCACTTGCGCCCTTGCGCACTTCAAATGCGCGTTCCCAATGAGGGGCGCAAGTGCATAGGGTGTCCCGATTCTCCAAGAGTGGAGAGTAATCCCCTTGGCTCCGCCCCTTTCGAACACCTGAAAAGCACTTCGCCGAAGCCCGCATCAGAGCTGACTTCAGTGAAGGGTGTTACCCACAATGCATTGCTGCGTGTGAATTTTGACGGAAGAAGAAGAAGGAGGTGGAACCATCCAGACCAAAAAAAAAGTTTTCTCAAGTGTAGACTGCAAATAATCAATATATCATTTTATTATCTAGATGTGTAATTACAATTGATCGATTCTCTGTTGGAAAGATGTGTCACATATCTGATAAATAATATAATTAATTAATAACGGTACTGACGTGTATTTTTGGACATGATACACTAAGAGTTTAATCACTTATTCTGTCTTATACTCCTCCTTTGGTTCCTGTGCTTCATTCTCCTCAAAATAAACGTTTGTTGGAGTTTTAAAATAATTTCTAGTATGAAAATAGTGCAAACAGCAACCGGTACTGCCATTTTGGTTGTCATGGAGAAAGAACGCTGTGACACGTATTGCTCACTGTCCCAGTACTGCTAATATGTGTGCACTTGTTCACTACGCACTTCGAACCCTTATATGCCCTTCTGCTAAGTGCACTTCGTGGAAGACCGTAGGGTGCAGGGTGGGTATTGGGACAGGGTCTAAGTCCATAACAAGTTCACAACAGCAACTTCATAACAAAACAACATCTCCACAACAGAACAATTGACCTTTTGCTGCCCCCCCCCAAAAAAAACGGCCATTGACCAACCGTTACGATGTGGGCGAGCTTTGGAGGTGCTGGCAGATGGGAGTGCTCACTGGCTGCGAAGGAGGTTGTCTCCAAGCGACGGACGTCACTCAGCAGAACTGATCTGGAGAGAGAAAGGAGATCAAGGCTGGTTCGATTTGGAGGATTTCGCGAAGGTATTGCTCCAAAAAAGGTCACTGACAAGCATGGGAATACCTTTTCCAGTCATGATAAACTGTAGAGCTGGTTGTGTTTGTCGGCTGTAGCAACACTAACTAAGGGGGGTGGGACTCAGCGAAAGGTCAATTGAGGACTTCTCCAGACAACCAGTCTGTGTGAGGATCATGCCTTAATAGCCAATACAACCCTAAGACCAAAGGAACTTCAGATCTCTGCTTTACAAAAAATGGAATCTCCTCTCTGTGGTTACCCCCTATAACCAGGGTTAAGGGATTAGTAACACAGGTAACTGAGTCAATACACCCCTCATCAATAGTGTGGACAGAGCGTGATTTAGACAAGGACATGGTGAAAATCCCCAGACTCTCAACCAGTTCTTCGCTAATAATCTCTGTATCTGCTGCTGAATCAATGAATGCTCACTGGAACTGGTGGAAATGTGTTTGAGTGATTGTACCTGCATGGGTGTCCGGTTCCAGGGATCATACTGTGGACTTTGCCTGACCTGCCTGGTCCTCGTGTTCACCTCTCAACTCCACTAACTTAGCTGCAGATCAGCCCTGGCAGCCAGTTGCTCCAACTCTGAGAGGTTCTTCACAGGATCATGTGTGGCTTGTTCTTTCTTAATATCCTCCCTTAAACCTTGGTAGAAAGCATCGTAGAGGACCTCTGGATACCACCAACTCCAACTGGCAAGAGCATGAAAATCTGTGATGTATTTCAAGACTGGCTGGCTACCTTGCTTAATGGTAAACAGCCCTCTGGCAGCCTCACAATCTAGAATCTAGAGAAAGACTCAAAAACTCTTCAGAAAAAGCTTTGAAAAACTGACACACTTCTGAGGTACATGACCATTCCGAAGCCCCCCAGACGTGGACCCTGCCCGCCAATAATGACATGACAAATGCTATTTTAGCACGTTCAGTGGGAAACGAGGAGGGCTGGAACTCAAAATGGATCCAACACTGGCAGAGAAAAAAGTGACACTTATTGGGCCCACCACTGAAACATTCTGGTGGCGGGAAGTGTGGCTCATGAACAGGGGACCCATGATTGGAAGAACTTTATCCACCTGATGGTTCACTTGTGGTATTTGGAGTCCCAGCTCCAGCTGCAGAAGAAACAGAGAGACTTTGTCATTTTTTGTGCTCTCTCACGCTCTAGATTAGATTAGATTACCATGAACCGATACTTAAAATGTGGAAACTCTGCGATAATTTCATAGAAAATGTTTTTTTTTACTTGAAATTTTAGTTTTGTGGTTATTTTTAATAATTATTTATTGTTATCTAGTTCACCATCATTTGTTGTAATAAGCAGAGAATAAAATAAAACATCTTCCAATTCATTGCATTTTTTGTGTGTGGTAGAATTATCAGCATTGGGTACCCAGTATTGGCAAGTACTCAGGTCTAAGTATCGGTTTGAAAAAAGTGGTATTGCTGGGTTTCACATGACGTTGGGTTGACGTCACCAAATGCAGATGGGGGTCAGGAAGTAACTGCCGCTGCACAGAACTCTGCTGAACTCTGCTGAGTCGGTTTAAAAATGCCCAAAATCTGTGCGGTCCACGGTTTTTGCAACCGCTCTAATCGGGAGAAAGACAAACGTTTTTTTCGTGTCTCGAAAGTCGTGTGCCACAAAGGTCTTAATTTTAAAAAACTTACCGAAAGAAGACGGTAGAAATGGATCACTTATCTCGAGCTAAAAACAAGAGGCAAAGAAAGGGACAATGCTAGAGTTTGCAGCGATCACTTTCTAAAATGTTTAATAAAAGGGTTTATTAAATGTTCTAGTGTTTTAGTGAACATTTACTTAGAAACACATCTACAAAAATGGCAGGTAAACAAGTTTTTTTCTGGCCACAAACCACGTTTTTATGGGGGGTTCTGTGGATCTCTGTGAATGGTTGAACTACATTATAGAAATATATAGAGAGAAATTACTTAAAATCAAACAAATCTAATAGAAATTTGGATTTAAAAAGGCATAATAAAGTATTTACATGTAGATATTAGCACATAAACACACTCGTTATTAGCACTAGCAATAGTATTATTATCACGAATTAAAAGTAGCACAACTCACGACTTACCCGTGCAAAAACAAGACGACAGCCATTTAAAGCTTCTCTGGATCCTAAATCGTTGATCCAAACTGAACAAAATAGTTGTAGACTTCCAGGTTTTTGAAGGCTTTCATTTGATTTGCTGTGTAAAAAGAGGTATGCAGGACTAGAGTTTGTTATGTTGATAGCTTCAATACAGTGTAAATGCTCCAGACTGTATTTAAAGTCCGATCTTTTTAAACTATACGGGTCATAACCTAAATGAAGATATATTTTTTCGCGATATCGCGTCTGTGCTAGTCCATTTAAAGCCTTACTATAGTTGCTTTCTGACATCGAGCTGTGTTGTTGTGGCCAAGTGAAACACTTCCTGACCCCCATTTGAGTTTCACGCGGCCTCCGAGTCACGTGAGTGAAACCCAGCAATAGTTACATCCCTACTAATTGAATGTACTGGTCGATTAATTTTTTCACCACTTTTAGTGTTTTTTTGTTTTTTTATGTGTTATATGTGTAATTTTCTTAGTATGCTTCAATACAATGTTATACTTTGTTATATTAACACCTTCTCTGTGTGTGTGTGTGAGTGTGTGATTTTTACGTGACTGATTTAAATACCGTTTAGGAACCGGTATCGATTTGGTATCGACATCGTATAAACCCCTTTTGATACCCATCCCTAGGAAGGAGTAGGTTCTCCAGAGCCATCTGGAGCCTGACAGACTCAAAGGGATCTGAATGAATAAACTTTGGAATAGTTGATTTAAGCCTCCTGTATACTTACTCGTCTGAAAGAGACGTGACTGCGTTGTTCCAGTTTGGCATCCCACCTGCTGCCCTAGTGACAGTCGAGGGGCGATTGGCTGAAACAGGCTTTCTTTGCAGCATGCCTGCACTGTTTAATGCACAGTATGAGGATGGCCCAGGATGATGTGGAAGAGGGCATGGAAGAAGTTTCCTTCATTAACCAGGGGAACCTGAGACTGGGTGATGTGGTCAGGAAAGGTGTACCTGGCAGAGGTGCAGAATTAGGTGGAGGGTGGTACTGCAGACCATCAGGATGTTATTATTTCATTTTAAACTGAGAGAATCCTGTGTGCAGATTTATTTCTGGTCCAGGCCAGACCTCCTCATCCTCTTTCAGGGGCATTGTATTTGTGGTGGCGTTGTATACCCCTTCTGAAATGTCAGTGGAAGGCCGCTGAATGTTGTGTTGTAAGGCTGTTAGTTGGGCCATATCTATCTTCAGTGTGTGGGGCAGCTTCAATCAGCACTTTAATATAATTTCTTTACTAAGCTCTCCCGGGCCCTCCTGCAAAGCTTGCTGAGATTGGAGTAGCTTCTCTCTTTCTGCCTGCAAAGCTCTAAAGTCTGTGTGAAATGGATGGATTGAGGACCCCAGCAGGCTGGAGGGTGTATATACATGTGACAGATCTCCATCTTCCCTTCTTCCCAGCATGGAGGGTATATCTTAACAGGCCTCACTTCTGTCACCGGCTGAGGCCGGTCCCACTGCAGCATTTCTCTAGAGGGAGGACCTGTGTAGCTAACTCATTCATTGCCAACAACGTTTATAGACATTGTACAGAATCCAAATGCTCGATGCCAATGATGTCTTATAGAGACCATTTCATACACATTTCAGGACTTTGTGGTTATTTCTTAAGTATTAACCTGTAATATGAAACATTTTATATCTAAAAAAACATCAGGAAACACTGATTAACAGACTTTTCAATCTGTCTGCGTTAAATTCGGGTGGTTCCGGTTCCTTCCGTCAGGCTGTTTCGCTGCTTTGTCAGCAACTCGTTCATATTCATTGTTCAAATTTGCTGGATCCTGATTAGCTAACAAACTACCCTATGAAAGCAAAGAATACTGTTTCCTGCCCCGCTGTGCATGGCAACGTCACACGTCGTGTCTTTCTGTTTGCTACAGATTTTCAGTGAGCAGCATGCTAGACATGGTTTCCACTGCAGGAGCTGCCGAATACTAACGAATAAAGTAGTTGTGACGAAACAGATACAGGCTGTTGTGTTGAGCCAACAAGATGAGACAGTTTTTTCCAGTGCTGGCGGTCTTGAGCCAGCTGTTCTGCATCCTCCAGGGTAACTCCATGTTGTCGGAGGTCATCTGCGATGACATCGAGCCATCAGGTGCGGGGCTTTCCTCGTGGTCTTTTCCAGTCCGCAGCCTTTGGGTCAAACTGGAGAATGGCTCTTGTTGGATGGTCGAGAGGAAGGCGCAGGACATGGCCAAACCAGCGGGTGCGACGTTGCACAGCCAGGCTAGATGTTCTGGGCTGGCATGTTCGTGCTCGGAGCACCTCATTGGAAACCTGCTGGGGCCATCGTCGCCAAGTGGGGAGGGAGATTGCCCCTTGATCGGAAGACTGGGGTTTGATCCCTGGTGCGGGTAGGCTACATGTTGAATTATCCTTGGGCAAGGTACTGAACCCGCAACTGACCCGGGACGGCCTTAGTCTAATCAGGAACAAGTTCGTCCTCAGACTGGAAGAAGAACGGGTTTCCATCCTGAGTACCGGCAGAGGCTACGTGTTGAAGTATACTTATGCCGGGCGGAAACTGTGCGATTTCGAGGGGATTTCACCACGATTTTGCCGTCGCAGATCACGCTGCGTCATAGTGGAAACATCGTAGCGTCAGGATGTCCGGTCGGGAGGTCGTAAGCCGTACAGTGTGAGAACACTCACGAGGAAGGATTAATTGCTGCTACGTTCTAACGATAATGCTGCGACCTCCCGATCAAACTTCTGGCATGTCAGAAATTTTCACCGTAGCTCGTACAGTGTGAGCGGTGTTACGTCACGATTCTACGTTCGCACCTGCGCAGAAGACACCCGTGGAGCAACATTGGCTGACTAATGCTAACGTGAAACTATCATAGCTACTGTAAAACAATATATAGTTTAACATTAACGTTACCTCTGTTAGGTTCGTGGTAGTGGTGGACCCAAGTGCAGGAGGAAGCAGCTCAAAACAATGTAAAGAATAACTGAACTTTAATAAGGAAATAAAAACAGCTGGCGAGACAGCAAAACAAATTTACAGAGGGTTGAGGGTGAATGACGGGACCAAAGGAAACAGAGAAGATAATCCAATGCTGAAAATAATCCATATAACGTGACCGGAGTGAAACGGGATCCAAACAAGGTGAAGAGGGTCTGAGACTGTGACAGGGACTAGGCAGACAGAGAGCTAAGACTAAGGACTGAGGACAAGGAACTAAGACTAGGACTAAGAACGAACCGACACTGACTAACTAACACACGGGACTTAAATACAAAACCAAACTGATTACAAACTCAAAACATCTGCTGACATGAAGAGAAACAGACACAGGAAGTAATCATAGAAACAAGGTACACCTGGGGAGCAACTGAGAAGAACGCAGGAAATGACAACACACAAGCAAGGGACCTACACTATGGGAAAAACAGGAAGTGACAAATGGTACAAAAATAAAAGCAAAACAGGAAACTACATGACTAAGGAAAATAAAAGCATAACATAACCTAAGACACCGAATGAGAACAAAAGGAAAAACAACTACTGAAAAAACCCCAAAGTACAGAACATAATAAAACAACCAAAACCCCAAGACCTGACAACCTCAAGCTCCTGATGAAGGATGGACATCACGACCACGTCTCCTCAGCCATTCACGTACCCAAATCCTTTTCTTTCTTTTTTTAGTTTCAGCGCACACAACTGCAGCAACTTTCTGCCTGCTCGCCATCTTGTTGTTCACACTCTAGCACGTCGTGCCGTCACACACCAACTGACGCAGACAAGTAGTCGTGGTTGTCAATAATCGTGGCTGACAGCAGTCGTACAGTATGAGTACACATGTCGTAGGGTCAAATAGAGTATGAGTGACAAACCCGGTTGTGCAGTGGGAGCATTTCCCCGACAGTCAGATTTCTAAAATCGCACAGTGTCCGCCCGGCATTAGGAAAGATACTGAACCCCACAACTGCTGCATGGGCACCATACAAAATGGCTGCCCTCTGCTCCTCACCTCACAGATGGGGATGGGTCAAATGCAGAGACGTAATTTCCCCAAGGATCAATAAAGGATATATTATTATTATTTTTATTATTGCCTGAGTAATCCTCTGTGTTTCCAGTAGTCTGTAACAACAAATAAGCTGCCATTAGGCCAAATGTTTTACAGCAACACAGGTTTAACTAACAAACTAAATTATATCTAATAAGACAAACCTAAATACCCATTTGTGCATATACATATCCAATGCATAATGTACAGTAAATCAAATTATGTTAATGACTGTTACTTGGGATAGACACACAGAGAACTCAAACTAAACACAGTTGTACTCTCATACCAGGAGCAAAGACATTTCTGGTTTGAACTATCAAGGGGTAACTTTGGCTCCATCGTGTGGACACATAAATGAATACACACTGGCAGCTGCTGGCATGGGTTGACTTTAAACATTACAGGAGAATGTGCCAGTACAAATTAATGAAAGTAATAAAGATGTAAAGACAATACACAGCACAACAAAGCAGCTTTCAGTGTAAACTCCGGAAGGCTGACCAAGCTCATTTATATCTCGAGCACCTAGAAGCTCCTATGAATGTCACATGCTTATCAATTATCCATTTTACCATTTGCAAAATTTATAATATAACAAACAAATGGATCACCAAACAGTAACTTACTTTCAATCATTAACTCAAACACTTGGAGCATTACCATTCCGGATTGCAAACAGGAACGCAGATTAGTTTATATGGCAAGTATAGCACATTCAAAACGTATGCTTACATCACCTCCTATCACTGTTTACAAATCATATCACAGGAAATAAAAATATAAAGAAAACATCTGAGCCTTTTATACAGTTGCAATTTTTACAAAACACTTTTCTATGAATATGTGGTGAAACATTCACAGATAATAATTTCACCTTTATCCACAGGGAGGAGGGCCAAGTTGGTGCTGAGGGACATGTTGACCCCCAGGCCCCTACTAGAGAAAGAGACAGTTCTCAAAGAAAGAGCAAGAAGGCCCGTAGAGAGGGTCATCATGCTGACAAGGAGGTTGAGATAATAACCACTCCTTCAGCAGCCACAGGGCAGGCGCAGACAGGTTCAGAGTCACAAAGCCAGGTACAAAACAGAGCTTTTGGAGGATCTTATTTTTCTCTTTTATTAAATAGCATAACATAATCCAAGTGGATGTAAATGTATTCAGAAGTTTCAGGTCACTTCTTCCCTGCAGGTGTTGGAACCAGTGGCAGGCCCTTCAGAGCCTAGGTCAGAACCAGGTTCAGAGTCCACTACTGGGCGTGAGTCTGCAGGATCTCCTAGGCAGCGACGCTCCGTCATTCGTGACCGGGGCCCAATGTATGACGATCCTTCACTGCCTGAAGGCTGGACCCGGAAACTGAAACAAAGGAAGTCTGGCCGCTCTGCAGGAAAGTTTGATGTTTACTTAATCAAGTAAGCCAGACTCACCCTGATGTTTAAGCACCAGAGTAAAATACTGATAGGTAGTGATGATGTACTTTACCTGCTGTGCAGCTCAGATGGGAAGGCCTTTCGTTCCAAGGTGGAACTCATTGCCTACTTTGAGAAGATTGGCGACACAACCACTGACCCAAATGATTTTGATTTCACTGTCACTGGACGTGGAAGCCCCTCTCGTCGCGAGAAGCGCCCTCCCAAAAGACCAAAGGTAGTAAAGCCATCTGGACGAGGCCGAGGGCGGCCTAAAGGTATGCAGTGTTAGCAACTGATAGCTTTTCCATTTTTTTTGGGGTTGCTCTATGCTTATCTCTTCTTTGTGTTTGACAGGCAGTGGAAAGCTACGACAGGCTACTGAGGGTGTAGCCATGAAGAGAGTGGTTGAGAAGACTCCAGGCAAACTGCTGGTTAAAATGCCCTTTACCAAGCCAGAATCCTCCTCTGGCACCACATCAAAGGTACTGATCAGTCCTTTGTTTGTTCATCTAACAGGGTGCAGGTCAGCACAGGAAGATAATCTGATTTTTTTATGCAACTTCATGTAGTTAATATAATTAGAAATAAAATGACTTTATTGTTCTTGAATGTAGTACAACTAAATTGCAGATGTTCCATTAATGGTGCAGACATGGACTAAACTGATTGTACCCTCCACTAAGGAAAGAAAACCCCTGGTGTAAGTGGGAGGCACATATGCAAACTGTTGTAATTCCTACACTTTTCACCTGATTTGGATGTAAATACCCTCAAATTAAAGCTGACAGTTTGCAGTTATAGAACATATGGTTTGTTTCATTTCAAATCCATTGTGGTGATGTACACAACCAAAAATGTTTCAATGTCCCAATATTTATGAACCTGACTGTAGTCGCTCTATGTTTCACTGTTGTTCTGATGTGCCTTTCTTTTAAAGCTTCATGGTTCCTTCTGTAAACATAAAGCTGATGTGAGAGACCAGAACCTCCAGTTTCATCTCATCAGGATCTTCTCCCTGAAGTTTTAGTGCTCGTCAACATGCATTTTGTTTAATTCCAGTATGGTTTTAGTGTTTTCCTGTCAGTAGTGGAACCTCCTGAATCTTCCTGGAGCTCATTATGGTTCAACATGTGACTGATGGTGTGATCAAAAAGTGATGTACCTTGAACTCTGAGTTCATCTTGATGGTTCTGGATGGTTTCCTTGGTTCTTTTTGACCAACATATTTGCTTTATCTGATCCCTGTTCAGTGTGGTGCACACAGTGATACCAAACTACCCAAGATCCTGTTTGTTCCCTTTAAAACAGACTGAATGTCTAATGAAAAGCTTGAAGACACCTGAGATACTGATTGCACACCTGAGTTTACCATGTTTCTGTGGTGACATCATTTTCAATCCTTTCCAGGTGTTCCGTCATTTTTTTCCAGATCAATTTAAAGCAACACTCTGATGATAACGTCACACTCAGCAAGAATGTACCAAAGAACTCTGAAAATTCTCCAGATCTCAAATGAGAAAAAACTCCATCAGGCTAGGAACAAAAGGCCCCATCATTTGATAAAAATGAAAATGCTAAACCTACAAAAGCATTCATTCAAAATCACCAAGAAATTTAAAAACTGATGGATTGGGGGGGGGACCATCCATCCTGGGTGTCCAAATCCTGATAAGGGTATCACTGAGCTCCTGGACAGTTTGAGTGATACTGGATGGACTTAGGTCATTATAACAAATACATACATTTTGCTGTTAATTTACTAGTAAAATATATGTTTTTGTTGTGGGAAGTGATCATTAGTAAAAAGATTTCAGATACAAATTTCAACATGGGTTATTCAATGAAATTGACAATTTGATTCAAAATGTTGAATGTGCTCAGTACAAAGTTAATTTATGATTAAGACCTCATTACACCACATGCACTGGAGAATTCTATATCTAGTTCACTTTACTGTGCTATTTGTGATTGTTATTCCAGTAACAGCATGTGATGTTTTCCTCCTGCAGGTGGGATCTCCTACCACTGTGTCCAAGTCTCGCCCAGGAAGAAAGAGGAAATCAGAACAGGAACTTCCACCTCCACCTCGAACTGCCCCAAAGAAACGTGGAAGGAAACCAGCACTAGTCTCAGCTACATCATCAGTTGCTATGGCATCGCCCTCCTCTGCGACAGTCTCTGGTAGCTCAACAGCTGGAAGTTACACTGCAGCTGTCATCTTGGCTGCTGAAGCTAAACGGAAAGCAGCCAAAGAGTCTTCCACCAAACCTGTTGTCCAGGAAACAGCCCTGCCAATCAAAAAACGTAAAACAAGAGAGACTGTGGAAGATACAGAAAGTTTTCATACTCAAACAGTTACAATAAAAGATTCTGGTAATAGGACAACTACAGAGGAAAAGGAGAGTACAATTGAGAAGGCTCCAAGTTCAGCTCCTCAGTCTACACCTTCTGAACACATCCAATCACAGAAGCATCCATCGACTTCAGATAACAGCCAATCTCAAGGACACAAAACACATAAGAGTCGCAAGCACAAAGAGAAAACAGGATTAGGACATGGAGAAAGCAGAGGAGACGAGCTAGATGAAGACAGAAGTGGGGATGGAAGGAGTAGCAGCAGCAGCAGTAGCATCAGCCCAGCTAAAAGCCACAAAAAGAAGGAACGACCACTTCATAAACATCACCACCATCATCACCACCACCATCATCATCATCATCGCCACCAAAAGTCATCTGTTTCTACATTAGATCAGCAGCCATCTTCTTATCCTCCAGTATGTGGACACTCAACACTTTCTAGCCAATCAAGACTTGAAATTGAACCCCAGACCTCACCTCAGCTCATTCCCCAACAAGTTCCTCCTAAGCCACAGCCCAAGTCTGTGCCTCAATCTCTGCTTGATCCTCAGCATTCTGTCCTTCAACCACACCACCAGGCTCAACCCTGTCCTGAAAGCCAGTTTCCAGGTTCATCCCAAGCTCACACTCCAACCAGACACACTTTGCCCCAGCCACAACTTCAACCCCCAAACCAATCCCATAGTCAGTCTCAGTCAGTTAACCAGAAATCCCAAACACAACCTGCCCAGCCTGCAGTCCAACAGCAAACACTGGCTCTCCATCCTCCATCTTACTCCCCACCCTTCCTACATGTTCATCCACCTCAAACAAGACAGTCACAATTACAAATTCAGTCTACCACAGTACTCCAGACTCAGTCCCTGCCAAGACATCCTGTTCAACCCCAAACACAGCTCAGAAAACAATCCCAATCTGGGTTAACTCTTCAGTCTCAACTACAACCACTGAGAAGGACAACACAACCTCAGTCTCCACAGACCAGGACCCCAACGCAAGTTCAGAGTCAACCACAGACCAGGACCCCAACGCAAGTTCAGAGTCAACCACAGACCAGGACCCCAACACAAGTTCAGAGTGAACCACAGACCAGGACCCCAACGCAAGTTCAGAGTCAACCACAGACCAGGACGCCAACACAAGTTCAGAGTGAACCACAGACCAGGACCCCAACACAAGTTCAGAGTGAACCACAGACCAGGACCCCAACACAAGTCCAGAGTCAACCACAGACCAGGACCCCAACACAAGTTCAGAGTCAACCACAGACCAGGACCCCAACGCAAGTTCAGAGTGAACCACAGACCAGGACCCCAACGCAAGTTCAGAGTGAACCACAGACCAGGACCCCAACGCAAGTTCAGAGTCAACCACAGACCAGGACCCCAACGCAAGTTCAGAGTCAACCACAGACCAGGACCCCAACGCAAGTTCAGAGTCAACCACAGACCAGGACCCCAACACAAGTCCAGAGTCAACCACAGACCAGGACCCCAACACAAGTTCAAAGTCAACCACAGACCAGGACGCCAACACAAGTTCAGAGTCAACCACAGACCAGGACCCCAACACAAGTTCAGAGTCAACCACAGACCAGGACCCCAACGCAAGTTCAGAGTCAACCACAGACCAGGACCCCAACGCAAGTTCAGAGTCAACCACAGACCAGGACCCCAACACAAGTTCAGAGTCAACCACAGACAAGGACCCCAACACAAGTCCAGAGTCAACCACAGACCAGGACCCCATCACAAGTTCATCTTCACCTGCAACCAAGACATCAGATGCTATCTCAACCACAAACAAGAGACCTATCACAGCACCAAATCCAGACTCAATACAGAACCCCATCCAGACAATCCTTGTCCCAGTCCCAGTCAGAACCCCACTTTCAACAGATTCAATCTCAGCTTACCAGGGTGCATATGCAGAACCTCTCATCCCAACGATTATCATCCAGTGTAACACAGACAAACCTCATCCCTGCTCAGCAGAACCAGAATGAACAGCCCCAGGACTTGAGCACCACCCAGCACCCCCGAAGAGAGGCCACCACAGAGAGTGTAAGGATGGAGGGGAGAAGGGAGCTGGCCACAACATCAGAGACCAGAGAAGTTTTAGGAGATGACAGAGGGTCAAATAACACCTCAAGATCTGTCAGCTCTGTGCCTCCCGGACCACCTGGTGTAACAGGGTCTGGTCTTGTGCCTGGAGCAGATGGTAGGGCGAGACTGCGGGCGGAGGCAGAGGCAGCAGGTGAGGGCCGAGAGCTTAGAGACCTTGTGCCCCAGTCCACCGTCCCCTGTCCCAGCTGTGAAGAGACAGTAGAGTCGCGGACTGCCGTCAGCGAAAGGGTCAGTTGATTGGTTGGACAGATGAAAGACCAGCTGATTGGTGACGGACTGAAACCACACCAGGTGGATGAGGATTGTGGTCAGGCTGTTTGTAGGGGTGTGATGATCTGTGCATCTCAGAGCAGTAAGAACTGTTGTAGCTTCTGCTCTGTCAGATTCTGTTAGGAGACTTGATGAAATTCTGGACTGAAGAATCGGTCTGGTGTAAAGAGACAGCTGGACAGAACAAATATTGTGTTTTTTCTAGGAAAACAACTGAAAAGGGAAAAAAACCCCAAGAGTGTGTGTATATAATCAAAAGGCAGCTTTTGCGTCCTATTAGTCTTCGTGGTGGTGGTGGGGGGGTAGTTTGGAACTAAAAACTGATGCTTAACAACACAGTACTCTGTTGAAACATTTCTTCCAAAATATAATCTCTTTTTATTAAGTAGTTTATTGTTTTGTCTTTGTTATACAGCTTTAAACTCTGATATTACTGACAGTCCCCAACTTGAAACCCCCTGTTGACTTACTCCCTTACTGAAATGGTCCTGGACTGAGAGACTCAGAGGTGGTGTGGGGTGACAGTTTGCACCTTTGATTTGTGGAAATTTAATTGGTTCTTTCCTTTGTTTGATTTCCCACATTTCTAAAGCTCCAATAAGCAAAGAATTGTTCAAACATTCTCTGAGTTTTTTCCTTCTTCTCACTTCTCACCCTTTTGCCTAAAACCAAAAGTTATATATTTCTCAGTCCACCTCCAGAACTCCTCAGTCTGGTATTTAAACCGAAGCAGTTACTTCATTCAACGCCCTTATTTCTAACCCTATTCAGGGTTTAGGGTTAGAAATATTTAATCAGCTGCCAGAATCAGAAGCTGATGTGACAGGTTGATTACAGAAGCTGCTCATTGATGTTTCAGATGTTTCCAATGTAGCCAGTTCTTCCAGGATTTTTCTGAAAAGGTCTTTACAAATCTGTTTGTTTCTGTCCCGTTCTGTTTCTAAAGGAAGCACTTTTATTCAACCAAACCCACTTCTACAGTAGCTTTATTTTAGTTCTTTGTGTAAATGAATGTGTTGAAAAGAAGTCATTTTTATTGTGTCTTCATGTCAAATGTCTGGAACAGTTTGCACTCCTTCAGTCTGTACAATCATACTGTCTGCATGTCGCTCAGAGACCTTGCAGGCATTCGGTTGAAGCTACGTACGCAGAGGCCAACCAACCCAGAGGGTTTTCCTGGTGTCTAGTCCAGGGTAGTGGTCCATTCATGTGGGCTCCAATGTGCAGATGAAGAACTAAATATTAAAACTATGAGCCTGTAAGTTCAGATTTGAAAGTCACACAGTGTGGCATGACCCTCACATCCCAGAACAATGAGACGGTTAGCATTGTGAATTTCTGGATTTCAATGTGAAATACAGTCTGTAGTGACACAAAGCAAAGTCATGTTTTCATGGGTTTCTTGTCTTAGCCTCGTCAAAGTCTCATGATTATCAACGTCTCACCATCCAAGTAAAGGATCTGCAACTTGATCTGACAGAAATAACGACGTCACTGTTGAGTTCTGCATCCTGTTTGTTTCCTTGTGCTGCACAACAGAATTGTTGATATAGAGTTTAATGCAGAACCCTGTGGACCTGGTTACCTGCCCCCCCCCCTCGAGTCCAACATTGCTGCTCTCTGAGTAAACAGACCTCCTTAATAAGTCTGAAGTGGCCTTGCTGCTGTCTGGATTTCAAGTGACACACCCTACATGCTTTTCTTCTTTAGTTTTTGTTATGAGATTGTGTTTTGTGTGTAGTGGACTTGCTGCTGAACCCAGCAGTGCGCTCAGTCCGTGAACCCTTTGGACAGTGGAAACTGAGCTGTGCTTGTACTGCATGTGGAGCAGCATGGAGTGAGTGTTAGTCTCAGAGGTTGCAGTGTGACAGCTACTGGACTGGAGAGCAGACTCAGAAAACCTCTCAATAAAAAGGATGTTGTGTAAAAATCTACTACAGCAAGTTCCTAAACCAGAATTAAACCTTGAATGTTTGTATTGTTTCAGATGATGGACATTTGCAGTCTTCAAACAATCACACTTAAAAAGAAGAGAAAGTTCTTCCTTTAAGAAGCTAAATGTTAAAGTCTGCTGATCAGAAGACGAGAATCAGGAACATTTACAGCAGAATTAAAACTGAAAACTGGATCAAATCATCAACAGAACTAAAAAGCACCTTAAATGGTTTCTGATCATTGGCTGTAGAAGCTAAATGGAGCTACTTTACTTTCAGGAACGATTTAAAGTAAAAAAAAAAACTTTTTATTTATGTCACACCTGAAACTTCCTGTCAGGACTTGGTGACTCTCGGACCTGAACTTCAGTCTCTTTTCACAAACAAAAGTCAGATCCAACATGTCTCGTAGCCATGACCTCGCTGGTGACGAGGCCTCTGCGTACGCAACGCCGCCTGTTCAGACCGGCAAGCTTGTCGGCTTCACTTCACAGCAAAGTTCATAAGGTCCCCTGTGATCGGACTTACTCCACTGGACTCGACTCGGCACCAATTACAGTAACCAGCCAACATATTGCATGTTCCAGAGTTTAGTGCCTATAATATTGTGCGTCTTGCCAGAAGCCACCATGTCAGCCAAGCCATGTTGTGTTTCTAGACTTAGTGATGTGTGTGGTGACTTCATAGTTGCTAATATTAAGGATGAATATTCTGCTTTTACTCTGGTTGGAATTCAGTGAAACTCCAAAATACAATGTTGCTGTAGACAAACTAGTTTTTACCTGTTTTCTTACTTTTCTTTCTAACTAAAAGCATTTGTTGTCCCCTGGTGTGTCTGCTTGTTTGACTGAATTCATCTTGCTCAAGCCTCGCAGTCTCTGGATTAGAAAAAGCTTAAACTCATTTTCAGAGTGACTGCAACATCTGTAGAGTTTCACTAGTAGGAAGACAATAAAATCATAATAATACCAATACAAATGCATTTAACTTTTAGGAGGGGTTTGAGGGAACGGGTCGTAATGTGAATCTGTAATGATGGAGGGAATATCTGGAAACTGATGTGTTAAAGTGGAGCCAGTGAAGCTGCTGTAATACAGGAGTGATGTGGTTAGAGATGTGGAGACAGCTGAGTTCTGGACTACTCAACGTATATGGATGGATTTCTGAGGAAGACCAAACTGAAGGGAATTACAGTGATCAATAAAATTAAAATTGTTGTACTTTTGTTGCCTTAAGGATCAAGAATACTGAGACATTCATATGTACAGACGCCCTTAGTGGAAAGTCTGGCTGTTTTTGCAGAACCTGAACACACCACAACACCAATTTGGCAGAGAACTTGTGGAAACCAGAAACCCAGTAAGTCTGTTATGGAGACAGCGAAGATTAAACTTAGAAAAGTATTTGTGATGAGAAAATTCAAATATTGTTTTTTCTTCACTTTGTAGGTAGAAGGACCAAGATGGCAACCAGGTACAAGGGATCCAGGTAACAAATCCAATATCTTCATCCAGTAAATGAAAAGGAAGTCACTTACAATAACACATACTGTGATGGACTGGAGACCTGTCCAGGGTGTCCCCCCGCCTCTCACCCAAAGCTCGCTGGAGACAGACACCAGCTCCCTGCGACCCTGAACAGGAAGATGCAGGTTCAGAAGATGGATGGATGGACTTACAGTAACGTCTGCAGGCCGACACACTGACGGGGTAGAGGTGTAGTCAAAAGGTGAAACAAATCCAAAATCCAGGTAATTCACACAGGAGATCATATGCAACATGAAGTGGAACCTCCCGGAACCAAAAGGCTTTACTTGACTGACAGAGGAACCTGCTTGAGAACAGAGAACATCAAATCAGAACTCTGGTTTCAGTGAAGGGTTCTGTAGGTGTTTTGATGGAACATTAAGTTATTGGTAAATATTTTTGGAGATTCGATCAGAACTAAAAGTTGTTTTGAACCTGTCTGAACTCCACATTTGACTTTTCCATCCCAAATATTTGCTCGTTGAAATGTTTTGGAACCATTTTAATGGACAATTTTGTTAAAAAATGCTCCTTTGATCTAAAGAGAACTCGGTTCCTGCGCCAGAACTCTGATCTGGAGTGACTCTGCTTAGAACCTGTTGACAGGTGAAGCGGGAATGAATGTTTACCTGCATGCTGAAATGTAATTGGATGGGGTTGCACGTGCGTTGTGAGCGACGTCTGACGACCTCCCACTGACCTCGGACCAGGTGAAAAAGGGACTGTCTGATTCGCTTCGCACTGACTTTCAGACAGGTGGAAATGATGTGCGTGTACGCGGTGCTGCTCCTGAGCAGCTTGTTCAGGTTCGGACTGTCCTCTGGATCTGGACCAGAACCCGCTACCAGCTCTGAGCGCGGCCGGATGGAGCTCCGGCGCGTGCAGAGCCTGGCCGCGAAGCCACCGTACGGAGAATGTTGGACTCGAGCTCTGGAACACCTGAACACGTGCTGTAAGGACATGACATCAGAGAGTCAGAGCCGCCTCGCGCTGCGTTTCACTCGCTGTCACCTGAGCAGGTGAGACCACTTATAGGGGGGAGGAGCAAAGCGACAGTTGATTCCAACTGATTCTGACTGTCTGCAGCTCAGGCAAAGATTTCCCATCATGTCCCGAGGGTTCAGAGGTCATCAGCTGTACAGCTGGAATGGACGTTTTAGCCTTTAACACCTACACGCATTTCTTCAGCCACACCCACTCCATGTGCCACTTCCTGCAGTCTGAGGCCTGGCAGAGTCGAGCTGAAAACACCATGTACAGGTGAGCAGACGCCCAGGTGTGTTCAAGAAAACCGCTTCAATAAACCCCGAGTTTCTTCGTTTAAATCTTCATTCAGCATTAAAGAGCAACTCACCCCCTCTAAATTATCTTCCTGCCTTCTAACTGCTCTTTTGAAAAATGCCGAAGTAGACGTCACTTTTAAGAGGCGGGCTTAAGCTGTGATTGACGTGTAGCACTTCTCCGTGTTTAGATTAGCTCCAGTGTGACGCTGTGTAGTAGACTTGTAAATAACGTGTATAAATCACATCCACACAATCACAACCACTGCAGGGAAGTCTTTACCCTGATTTAATTATTATTTTACTGATAATAGTTATTCTCCATGTCGTAGTTTTCAGAGTAGTTTACCGATTGATTGTTGTTAGCCACAATGCTAAAGCTATTGCTGTGTTGCTAGGGGTCTGAGTAAATGTCTGAATAGCAATATAACGTGCACAAATCACATCCACACAATCACTGCAGTGAAATAAAGTCTTTGTCCAGATTTTAATGATATTAGTTATTCTCTTTGTTGTAGTTTTTAGCCAGTTACTCTAAATCCCTGTGTGCAGCTCTTTGGTGAGAAGCTGGAGACAACGGGCGGGCGGGTGCAAGCGTGTCTTTCTGACAGATGGTTTTATACTCCAGGAGGCGTGTCTTACCCCTCCTTTCCACCGGATGCGTCAGCAGCAGGTCTCGCTCGCGTATTCTGCTGCTTGGCCCTTTCCACCGGGTGCGTATCAGACGCGTAGCAGCAGGGAAGCAACCGTCATTGAAGGAGCACGAAGTCACGCGAGATTAGCAAAATCACGCGTGACTTCGTCAGTACACACACAACAACAAGCAGAAAAAACTACAACATGGCTCCAAAAGGTTTCTGTTTTATGTTCTGTCTGTTTTATGTAAATATGAAGGACATTTAAAGATCCAAAGGGCTGCTTCCTCGGAGCGTGTTACGGTTTTGGAAAAGTTTACAGTGGGGGTCTAAAAACCCAGTAGTGGAGTGCCATTGTTCATCAATTGTCTCTGCTTCACCACACCTCAATCAAACAAGGTTGTTAGAAACTGTTTTTCAACTGTTTTTCAACCTCGATCTTCAAGGTAGACGTCTTCCGCTTTCCAAAATGTCGAACTTGTGACGCGTTTCAGACGTGTAGCGCGTAAAAAAAATAGAACCGCCGCGTATGTGCCGCTAGATGTCGCTCCTGAGACGCGTTCGACTCGTGCTGCTGATGCGTCCGGTGGAAAGGGTTCTATTGACTACAGCGGTGCCTATCAGCTGCGTATGACGTGCTGCTGCAATAACGTGCTGCTGACGCGTCCGGTGGAAAGGGTTCTATTGACTACAGCGGTGCCTATCAGCTGCGTATGACGTGCTGCTGCAGTAACGTGCTGCTGACGCGTCCGGTGGAAAGGAGGGATAAGAGACGATGCTGACGTAGGTATGAACTGCTTTCAGCCAATCACAAAATTCAAATGCAGTAGCCACCTTTCAACCCTAAGAGGGCAGCACTAAGACGTTTTTAGGCCAAAAAGTGTAGAATTTAACAAGTTTACATATAAATGTCAAAAAATGCCCAGAAACTGAAAGGTTGCATTAAAGACCCACTAATACAGTTTATTAGGAGAAAAAAGCTGTTTTGAAGGTGAGTTTCTCTTTAAGTGTTTTATTCATGATGAGTCAGACAACAAGTCAAATGTCCTGTTTCAGGATGACATGACATCATCTCCAGTTCTCACATTCACAACAAGAAGCAGACTTTGATGAGAGGGGGCGGGCCTTCATGACAGATTCAGAGTTGAAGACAACCCAGAAGTTTCTCAAATGCTGGATGTGTGTCTGTCACAAATGAACTTTGTGTGCGTGCGTGCGTGCGTTTTTTCTTTTTCCAGGCTGACAGAGACCTCAGCAGGAGTTGTCGAGCAGCTTCAACATACCAGACAGATGGCTGGTGAGCTGATGGAAGCCCAGACTGCTGCCTTACTGGCGCAGAAGGAAATGCTTTCCAGAGGAGAGGAGCTACGAGTCATCCTGACAGACTCCACTCAGGGTAAATGGAGGTTTCAAACTATCTCAGCTGGTAGATCTTATTAAACTCTTTCAGATTGTTTTGTGATATTAACATCCTCACCTGTGTCCACCTGTGCTCTCAGGACTGCAGACAGTGTTCTCAGACCTCAGCAGTGCCTCTAGGGAACAGCAGGTGGCGCTGTTGGAGCTCTTTCATAGAGTTTCCTTCCTGCAGAATTTCCTGCTTATGGAGGCTCACAGTCTGAGCTCCTGTTGGTATAATGCTGCTGCACTCTGCACCTCCTTCCTCATCACTTCCACCCCGCGCACTTCCAGAGCCAGGTAACTCCACCCCCTCATCCTCTGCTTCACCAACACACCTGTGCTGTACTGTTTTATGATACTTATGTCAAGTGGTGTTGGAGTTCTCATGTTGCGGTGACGTTATCCATCAGGATTTCTACTGTACTCCATTTTATTTAAGGTGGTAGAGCTGTTGTCTTCCAGCAGTGAGAAGGTTCTGGGTTAGAATCCGGGCTGGGGTCTTTCTGCATGTTCTCCACGTGCATGTGTGGGTTTTCTCCGAGGACTCCGGTTTCCTCCCACAGTCTGAAAACATGCAAGAGGTTAATTGGTGACTCTAAATTGTCCCTCGGTGTCCCTGTGATGGACTGGAGACCTGTCCAGGGTGTCCCCCGCCTCTTGCCCAAAGACTGCTGGAAATGAGACACCAGCCCCCTGCAACCCTGATAAGGAAGAAGCAGGTTTAGAAAATGGATGGACTTTTACCTGTGATTAAAATTTTGTTTAACTTAACTGTTTACACCTGACCTTTGACCTGAGAAGGTCAAGGTCAGGTGTAAATCCTGTTGATACAATATGGCACAGGTGTAAAGCAGCTGTCACGGGCCTGGGTGTCCAATCAGGGAGCAGGCTGAGAGGAGTTGGAGGTCGTGTGTCACCGTTATTCTTACTTTGATTTATCGTCAGAGCTCCTTCACCTGAGACAATTTCCTTGTATTATGCAAATAATACGTGGCAATAAAAGTGATTCTGGTCTCCTGCATGTGTGTGTTTAGGTTGATCCTGTTGGCTTTGGTGTGTTTCAACTTCTACCTGGAGAGGAAGATCTACCAGTTTGTGATGAGCTCAGATCATCTGGAACATCTGCACATGGTTAGAATGCTCACCTGAAGATCACCAGGTGCAGGTGATGTGTTCCTCAGATGCTGCGTGTTCTTTGTTTAGGAGCTGGTCTCGGTGTACGTGGGCGTGTTGCGGCGGGTCATGCTGTGTGTTGGAGTGTGTGTTCTACTGCTGGTGTGTATTCGCTACAGAGACCCGGTACAGCAGAGCCTGCAGGTGCTGCAGGAGCTTCGAGAGACACAGAGGAGCCTCCAGGAGGTGCTGCAACGTGCAGGTGAGCATTCAGGTGAGAGGTGAGACTGGTGGATAAGAGCAGCTGCTGAGTGTATGTTCTTCTGTCAGCAGAGGATTCAGGAAAGCAGTCGAGGAAGGTGGAAGACAATCAGCTGGATGTGAATGTGAGAGCATCAAGAAGAAGTTCACCTGGACACCTGTGGAAGGACATTATTCTGTTACCTGTCATGTGTTTTCCAGGGAAAATCAGGAGACAGAAGAAGAGTAGAGAAGCTGAGGAGAGAAGATGAGGAAGGCAGTATGACAGATGGCTCCAACTCATTTCTTCTCTCACCTGTTGGTCAGTCAGCTGATTTAACAGGTAGGCGGAGTTAAAGTTTGACAGTCTGCTGTTGTCCAGGTGGTCTGACATTTATATAAATTTGAGATATAAACTTGTTTTAAATTGACTCGAGACTGGCGGATCTGGTAATCTGCTTGTTTATGCACCTACAGAAAAACCACATGAACTTTGCACACACCTGCACACATATTTACACGTCTTCACGCATCAAACATGTCAAACACACGTCTGCACACGGTCCTTTAACCCCTGTGTTCCTGGGAATAACGTGAAGTGTTTTTTTCCATGAGGGCAGACCAGGTGATCAGAAATCCTGAAGCTGTATATGTCTAAAGCCCATATCATGCTCCGCCCCCACACACCTGGACCTCTAGTTATATTCTCCTTTGTTTGTTTGATCTGTTCTTGTTTCCACATTCAGGTCAGACGAGGGACCTTTTCCTCTCTGACACTCGCACTTCCCACAGTGCATCAGTGCAGAGTACAAGGAGGCGTCGTCAGCGCTGCTCTGCCCCTCTGATCTACAGCATCCTGGTAGAGGATAAACAGGTGGGTCTGATTATTGACTATTGATCAGCTATTCACTGTTTTTAACCTGATTATTAAAAAAGGAATCAGTAATGGAATCAGATGATCATTGAGATTTTCTTCTCTTTTTCCAAACATTGAATTATCTCACAATTATTCATTTTAAAACAAAATGTGTATCTGATTTATTTGAATGTTATCCAGGAAATACACATGGATCAATAAACATGTCAGGAAACACATGCAAACGGGTTCTCACAGTTTAGAAACAGAATCAGTTTATTGCCAAATATCATTTGCATAATACAAGGAATTTATCTCAGGTGAAGGAGCGCAGATAAATCAAATTAAGAAAAACAACATGTATAAACATAAGACACAAAAATATTTACACGTCCAAAGCATTTGTGTAATAATAATCCAGGCGTCCGTGTATTTCTTAATAAACTTTAGGATGCAAGTGAGTAAATGAGAAGGGGGGGGGGGGGGTTGATACGCTGCAGTCGGTCCTTGGCTGAAGCTGCAGTGAACCAGATGGTGATAGAGGAGGTGAGGGTGGACCGGATGGCGGAGGAGGAGGTGAGGGTGGACCGGATGGTGAGGGTGGACCGGATGGCGGAGGAGGAGGAGGAGGAGGTGAGGGTGGACCGGATGGTGAGGGTGGACCGGATGGTGGAGGAGGAGGAGGAGGTGAGGGTGGACCGGATGGTGAGGGTGGACCGATGGTGGAGGAGGAGGAGGAGGTGAGGGTGGACCGGATGGTGAGGGTGGACCGGATGGCGGAGGAGGAGGAGGAGGAGGTGAGGGTGGACCGGATGGTGAGGGTGGACCGGATGGAGGAGGAGGAGGAGGAGGAGGAGGAGAGGGTGGACCGGATGGTGAGGGTGGACCGGATGGCGGGGGAGGAGGAGGAGGTGAGGGTGGACCGGATGGTGAGGGTGGACCGGATGGCGGAGGAGGAGGAGGAGGAGGTGAGGGTGGACCGATGGTGGAGGAGGAGGAGGAGGTGAGGGTGGACCGGATGGTGAGGGTGGACCGGATGGAGGAGGAGGAGGAGGAGGAGGAGGAGAGGGTGGACCGGATGGTGAGGGTGGACCGGATGGCGGAGGAGGAGGTGGAGGAGGAGGTGAGGGTGGACCGGCTGATGGGGGTTGAGTTCTTCCTGAAGTTCACAACCGTCTCCACTGTTTTAGCTTCATTGAGCTCCAGGTTGTTGAACTCACACCAGGACACCAGACGGTTCATCTCAAACCTGTAGGTGGACTTCAGGATCTTGACAGACTGATGACTGGAGGTCCAGCTGTGTTCAGGAAGAAGAGGAGAAAGACCGCAGCCTTGAGGAGATCCAGTACTGATAGTCCAGGTGGTCTGAAACCAGTTTTCCCAGCCTCACATGCTGCTTCCTGTCAGACAGGAAGTCTGTGATCCACCTGCATGTGGAGTTGGACACATGCAGCTGGGACAGCTTGTCCTGTAGAAGATTCAGGATCATGGTGTCCAATGCTTAGCTGAAGTCCACAAACAGGATCCTTGTGTAGGACTCTGGGGAGTCCAGATTCTGGAGGATGTGGTGCAGGTTTATGTTTACTACATCGTCTACAGACCTGTTTGCTCTGTAGGGGAACTGTAGGGGGTCCAGATTGAGGGTCTGTGATGTGTTTGAGGGTCTGAGGTCATGAAGACCTTTGAGCTCCTTGTGTTTAAAGAGGCCATTTCATACACATTTCAGGACTTTGTGGTTATTTCTTGAAGGTACAATATGGAATATTTTCAACAACATAATACCTCCACGGGGTGTTTAGAGGGTTGTAGAATGAAAATACAACATTTCCTTTAAAAATTATATTTGAAGTAAAATATTATAAAATATTAATTTTGAAAGGCACGACGTTGGCATTATGTTTACATCTGGCAGAGCAGCGGGCATCATTTTGGGTTGTCCACACGCGGCAAAAGTTATTATATATTTTGTGTGAAGACACGTGGTAGACTACAACCACTTGTCTCGTAAAATTGACGTCACCATACCGCTCAGAAGGAGAAGAAGAATCAGAATAGGAACAATGGCGGTGAGTTTAGCTTCACCTCCTTCTATCAGGACGAAGGACGGAGCATTAAACCACTAGTTTTATGGTGACATCCAGGTACAAAACACACCGGCATTGTCACGTAAAAACGAGGGAAAAGGCAGCGGTGAGACTCGGGAGATTCTGCCGTGACGTCATATGTGCGACTTTCCAGTTGTAGTCACTTTAATTAAGAAATTTTAAAAATAAATAAATCTGAATCCACTTGACAGACACGATCAAAACATACATCATTATTTATCATTTAAATTGAGGTACAACATATGTGTGATTTTAAGACGACGTGGACCAGAAAAAAACTTTTATCACTTCATTGACTTCATTTTTTGAATTTGCTGGACTCTGATTGGCTAACAAACTAGCCTATGAGAGCAAAGAATACGTCGTGTCTTCCTGTTTGTTACGTCTTATGCTAACAGCTTTTAGCTAGCAGCATGCTAGGTGTGGTTTCAACTGCAGGAGCTGATGAATACTAACGAACAAAGGAGTTGTGATGAAACAGATACAGACCGTTAGAACTCTGGAGAACTCGGGTTTTATCACCACCTGCGTAGTTTGAGAGATAAAAACTGAAAGAGAAGTTGTTGACCTGTTTTCACCCACTATGAAGGTAAGAACACCTGTGGAGCTAAAATATTCAACAGAAACCTCAGAAAAACTGTCTTTAATGGAAGAGACTCTTTAGTTCAGGAACCTTTTGATTCATTTTTAATCGATAGATTTATCCTTTTTCTCTTTTTACAATCAATTTTAAAGCTGCAATGTAAGAATTAGACCTTGTGTCCAAGAGTTCATGTAGAAAAACAAACTGTCCCCTCTGTCACTCACCCCCTCCACTCCCTGATGTTTCTGCTGGGTTGCCATGATATTTCACTGTCAAATTCTTACATATTGTACCTTTTAACATACTAATAAAATATTTGAACATGTTGTTTTCATGTATTATTGGTAATTTTTCCTGCAAAGGCACAAATAAAACTTTTTCTGATCTTATTTGTGCAAACAGTTTGTCAATGTGGTCGATATTATGTTCTAGTTTTTCTGATTTGTGTATTTTAAAACGTGACGTAATATCTGAGCTAATGTTTCGTGTTTGAACTCGTCTTCTGTTTCAGTCTCGTTACAGCCTGAGGAGCCGACGCTCGGACCTTCACTGAGTCAGCTTCTGCAAACTTGATTTTATTTAAGCTTTTTTAATGTTAATAAAACTTTTTAGACCAAAATGAGTTTGTTAAATGAGATGCAGCTGTTGATCTGCTCACTGCTGCCCTCTGCAGAACTCTCTGTGGTTCCTAGAGGTTAATGTGCTGCCTGAGAGGGATGTGTTTTAGGGAAAAACACCAGTTGGAATTTTTCTGTTTTCCTTTTGCTTCAAATTTCGGAGGAGGAGGAGGAGCTACTCCTGCTAGACAGTTCAAGAAGAGAACACTGACAGTGGGCTCAACTTCAGATCAGTCTGATCTGATCTCAGAGCAGTTCTAGTGACAAGAGCATTCGGTCAGCTGATCTGGAGACATGATGGGGAGACACAGGCTTCAGATTACTGAACAAGTTACAGAAACCACAAAAAGAAGAGGGAGGATAAAGCAGAAGGACCTGATATGCCAAGACAGAATCAGATGGAACCAAAACAGGAGACAGAACCTGCTGAAGGGACCAGCAGGGATGGGGGTATCCTGTGGAACTGGATCTTTATATCTGAATGGAGCTAGAACCAGAACCTTTCAGTTTGGAATCCTCTAAAACACAAACTGAGAACAGTTTTCTAAATAAGAGCCTCAATTAAAAAAAACTGCAGAGAAGTAGGAGGATGCTCTGACCAGGTGTGGACTGATGTACCTGTGCAAGTGTTAGTATGCAGCTGAACCAACCTCACAGGACCCCTCTGGGGTTCAGCCTCCCTCTTGGTGGAGGTTGGAGGGTCCGGTGGTGGTCAGAGGGTCTGGCAGCCTCACCTCTGTCAGTGTGTGTTCCAGGACAGCTGTGGCTACAACGTGTGTAGTTCATCAAGGTACACCATCCTCCGAGGTGTCCTCTCGACGAACCAACAGACCAAAGTTCCCACACTTCAACCACCTGCTGGGTGTTAGCTGCTAATAAAGACTTTTTCACACAACCCTGCTCTGCATATATCGGGAATCTCCAATGCCAAGTAAATAAGTTATATAATCACCACGTCTCCAGTGCTTCCAGCTGCTTGACCTGCAGACTCCACAGTACCAGCCTCACTGTGCTGGATTATTTACAGATGATGTAAAGGTAGACAAAAAGTAAATGCCAACGTCGTGCCATTAGAACAAATATTTTATTATATTTTACATTCAATATAATTTTAAAGGAAATGCTGTATTTTCATTCTACAACCCTCTAAACACCCCGTGGAGGTTTTATTAAAAATATTGCTTTTTATAAAAATATTACATATCCCACCTTTAAATGCATTTAATTTAAAAAACATTTAAAATGCAACAGATTTACTCATCAAAGTGTTGAATCTAAATTGTTTTTAAATATTATTTAAAAATTTGTAAACCATTTTACTTTGTGTAAATGAATATGTGCTCATTAACTGGTTGAACACTTTTAAACATTTTGCGCCTGATCCTCATCTCGCTACACGTTTATATTGATGACCGATCAGAATCTGCTCACACCACGTGATCACCTGTCCGCGCATTTCCAGTTTTCCTACCACCCCCTCGTCTTTTAATTTGTTGTCATGGCAACGAACAGGAAGAGCGCGAGACCATCCCCGCCCCCTGCTTGTCCGCCGCCGCCGCCCGCCGCACGCTCCCGGGCAGAACCAGCTGCACGGTTCGACCACCACTCTTTACAGTTTGTCGGTCCGGGCCGTCAGAACCGGTCGTTTCCTGTGTGTGTACGCGCCTGCGTGTGTGAACCGGTTTGTTCTGCTGCTGCTGTGGACCGGGGGAGCCGTTCTTCCCCCGCACCAACGTGTCTTTAATGACCGGATTTGTGTTTTGCTGCGCGATGTACATGGACCGAAGCAGCGCCACCAGGGGTGAGTTCAACCTGCATCTGTACGGTGCACGCACGCACACAAGTATGCGCAACATTATATTGGAGCGTGCACAAGAGCAGCATCTTCATGTCCCATTTTCTTGTTTTCTGCTGTGAGATATAAATACTTTGCAGAATAATCTGGATGGGGGTGGGAGGGGGGGGGGGGTTACCGTGCACGCGCACACACTGACC
>SSNP01000042.1:3850514-3879322 GCA_006937955.1 Pachypanchax playfairii | reverse complement strand
CCTGCGTGTTTAAGATCAGGGGCGTCCCCCTCCAGGTCTCGAGGGCCACTATCCTGCGTGTTTAAGATCAGGGGCGTCCCCCTCCAGGTCTCGAGGGCCACTATCCTGCGTGTTTAAGATCAGGAGCGTCCCTGTCCAGGTCTCGAGGGCCACTACCCTGCGTGTTTAAGATCAGGGGCGTCCCCCTCCAGGTCTCGAGGGCCACTATCCTGCGTGTTTAAGATCAGGGGCGTCCCCCTCCAGGTCTCGAGGGCCACTATCCTGCGTGTTTAAGATCAGGGGCGTCCCCCTCCAGGTCTCGAGGGCCACTACCCTGCGTGTTTAAGATCAGGGGCGTCCCCCTCCAGGTCTCGAGGGCTACTACCCTGCGTGTTTAAGATCAGGGGCGTCCCCCTCCAGGTCTCGAGGGCCACTATCCTGCGTGTTTAAGATCAGGGGCGTCCCCCTCCAGGTCTCGAGGGCCACTATCCTGCGTGTTTAAGATCAGGAGCGTCCCTCTCCAGGTCTCGAGGGCCACTACCCTGCGTGTTTAAGATCAGGGGCGTCCCCCTCCAGGTCTCGAGGGCCACTATCCTGCGTGTTTAAGATCAGGGGCGTCCCCCTCCAGGTCTCGAGGGCCACTACCCTGCGTGTTTAAGATCAGGGGCGTCCCCCTCCAGGTCTCGAGGGCCACTATCCTGCGTGTTTAAGATCAGGGGCGTCCCCCTCCAGGTCTCGAGGGCCACTACCCTGCGTGTTTAAGATCAGGGGCGTCCCCCTCCAGGTCTCGAGGGCCACTATCCTGCGTGTTTAAGATCAGGAGCGTCCCTGTCCAGGTCTCGAGGGCCACTACCCTGCGTGTTTAAGATCAGGGGCGCCCCCCTCCAGGTCTCGAGGGCCACTATCCTGCGTGTTTAAGATCAGGGGCGTCCCCCTCCAGGTCTCGAGGGCCACTACCCTGCGTGTTTAAGATCAGGGGCGTCCCCCTCCAGGTCTCGAGGGCCACTATCCTGCGTGTTTAAGATCAGGGGCGTCCCTCTCCAGGTCTCGAGGGCCACTACCCTGCGTGTTTAAGATCAGGGGCGTCCCCCTCCAGGTCTCGAGGGCCACTATCCTGCGTGTTTAAGATCAGGGGCGTCCCCCTCCAGGTCTCGAGGGCCACTACCCTGCGTGTTTAAGATCAGGGGCGTCCCCCTCCAGGTCTCGAGGGCCACTACCCTGCGTGTTTAAGATCAGGGGCGTCCCCCTCCAGGTCTCGAGGGCCACTATCCTGCGTGTTTAAGATCAGGGGCGTCCCCCTCCAGGTCTCGAGGGCCACTATCCTGCGTGTTTAAGATGTTTCCCTGCTTCTACACACCTGATTAAAAACCTCAACAAGTCCTGCAGCCTGTTAGTGACCTGTTCATAAGATGTTTTGATGACTGTTGTCCTTCAGTATCAGGGTCATGATTTTTTTCTTACAGTCTTTTTGTCGAGGTTCCTGTGATTTTCTGTTTTCCAGGAAATGAATTAAAATCCTTTTTCACATGTTAGAAACAAAGTTCAAGCATCACTGTGCTGCTTCGTGTTAGAGATTAAAGTTTGGAACTGATACGAGTGACATCATTGGTTCTGTGATGCTGTTTCTACTAATGATTGTTCTGTATGTCTTTATTGTTGCTTTCAAAAACCAGTTGAATTTATTTTTTTCCAAATTCTAGTTAGGAACATTTACATCAGGTTTTATAGTTTTGAACTCACATCTAAATTCCTGCCTTTTAAATCAGAATAAATCCAAAAAGTTTTCCAAAAAAAATAACTGAATTTCTTTCTTCATCTCATCAGAGAGACTTCTTCAGTTCTAACGAGGTTTGGGAGTTTCAGGCTTATAAGTAGCTTGGACCACTCAGTATGAACAGCCTTGTTAGTCACATGACCACACAAAACCACCCACCCCCACCCTGGTTGGGGGGGGGGTAACTCTGCTCTGAGCTGGTCCTAATGTAACAGAACCTTGCAGATCTAAGTGGATCCCGAAGTTTAAGATTTGTAGATTTCCTGTTTAGGTCATTACATTCAGTAAAAAGTGTTTTTTAATAAGCGATTGATGTTTTGAAAGCTGTTTCTTTTATCAGATTGTGGGTGTGGCTTCTATGACCTGTCTCCTCTCCTCCTCAGGCCCCGCCTCCCCCTCCAGTGCCAGCCTGCTGACTAAGAGCCTCTCCCTGGAGCCGTCCTGCTCATCATGTGGCCATCAGATGACCTTGGAAGCTGATGTTCTTGATGTGCCAAGCTCTGAACCATGGTCCAGTTCTCTAGAGGAAGGGGCCAAGCCTGTAGAGTGCAATGACCCTGTGATTGACACGGGGCCTCCAGAGCTGCCAGCTACCATAATAAGGCCACCGAACAGGAGCCGTCTACCACTGCTGGGGCCCAAACCTCAGGGTGAGCATTCTCTTGTCAGGTTTTCTCTTTGATGTTTTTATGAGTCGTTGTCAATGTAACACGTGTCCCTCATTTCACAGTTCCACCAAAGCCGTCTCATCTCCAACAGCAAGCAGGAGTATCAAGGCCAAGCCTCCGAGTTCCAGACAAGCCCCTCCCACATCCACCAAACTGCAGAGGCTTCACAGGAGATAGCCGTGGGGGCCGGACCCCTCCCATTTGTTCAGATGGCACTGCTTCCCCCACTTGTGTGCTATCGCTCATTGAGAAGTTTGAGCGGTGAGTTGTGATTGGTCAGCAGAGGAATGATGGTGTCATTATTTGGTGGTTTATTTATTTGTGTTTCTTTGATTAAAGGGAGCAGATTATTGTGGTGCCTGATATCACTGGGGGGGCTCTGTGTCCTCGCCCATTGGACCCCCCTTCATCACCACCATCGTTCTCACCTGCCCCTTACCCACCTGTGGAAAAGGAGCTGTTGTATGAGGCCAAAGAACATGATGACATCACACAGGGAGGTGAAAGGGAGGAGTTAGAGAGGGAGCTGGATGAAGGTGATGAGGATGAGGAGGATGACGAGTTGAAGATGGCATGTAGTGACGACTTCCATCAGAAACGTTTGTCTATGGAGTCAGGTTACAGCGCCTCAGAGAAACACCTAGAAGATGATGCAGTTGCCATGGAAACAGTAGTCCAACAGCAGCCGTTGCTTCTTGACCAATCAGAGCTGCCTTCTGAGCGTCTTTCTCTCCCATCCTCTCAAACAGATGGGAAGCTGGCCAATCGGGACAGTGGCATCGACAGTATCAGCTCACCATCACACAGTGAGGAACTCTGTTTTGCCAGTGTGGATGATGGAGGCGGAGTTTATCAGTGCAGCCCTGCCCTCCCGCCCCGCCTTTCCTGCTCATCATTGTACGGTGGGGAGGGAAGGGAGGTGGTGGAAGGGGAGGTGAGGAGAGGCGTGAGCAGGAGGAGGGATTTCTCTGAGGAGGGAGACAGCGACCTGGAGGAAGAGGTAGAGCTAACTTTAGTGCTGACCCCACCCAAGACTGAGAGACAGGACTCTGCTGAGGTGAGACATGAACAAAACCTACCAATAAAAATGGTGCCAGTCATTACCTGACCAAAAATAAGCTTCAACATCAGAAACATAACTCACTGATTAAGACAACCTGTTTTTATAAAGAGCTTTTTTAATCCTTCTGATCTCTCAAAACACTTTTATTTAACCATTTACATTCACACAGTCTCACATAATCAGCCCCAATTTTCAAATCAGGAGGTTATACAGGCTTCAGTGTATTGACATGTGGAGGAGGAACCCGGGATCAAACTGCCAACCTTCTGCGTTCTTCGTCTGAAGCTGGATCTCAAGCAGAAGGAGAGACTGAGTACAGTCCATCAGAGTCTGAAATAAAGATAGAAATGTATTCTTTTACAGCTTTGTAATAACGAACCAGCGGTTCTTTAACATCTGGAGCGACACCTGTAAAACTGTGTCATCTATAATAACTGAGTCATTGTAGTGACCTGTGGTACAGGGACGAGTCGGGTTTGTTACTGAAACATTTGTCTGTCTTTGTGTCCAGCTGTCTGTCCATCAGAGAGTCTTCAACATTGCGAATGAGCTGCTGCTCACTGAGATCACCTACGTAACAAAGCTCCACCTGTTGGATCAAGTGAGTATTAAAAACTGTCTGGACAGGAAGTGAAGAAGTCCCGCCTCCTGTCCAGCTGCAGATCAAACAGCTGATCTAAAAGAAATCTAAAGATATCTCAGAAGACGGAGGTTATCAATATGATGCCCGTGTTATCTGACTGTATGAGCTGATTCTTCTCTAAATGTCCTTGTTCTCCTCATCCTGCAGGTTTTCTGTGCCAGACTCCTAGAGGAGGCTCGCTCCCGCTCCTCCTTCCCCTGTGATGTCGTTCAAGGAGTCTTCTCCAACATCTGCTCCATCTACTGTTTCCATCAGCAGTTCCTGCTGCCAGCCCTGCAGAAACGCATGGAGGAGTGGTAAGAACCTCTACCTGTCATTTCCTCTTCATGTTGTCTTCCTCAGGAGACACTTTGACTTTCTTATGTTTTTTCTGTAGGGGCTCAAACCCACGGATCGGTGACATCCTGCAGAAACTGGCTCCCTTTCTGAAGATGTATGGGGAGTATGTGAAGAACTTTGACCAAGCCATGGAGCTGGTGAACACCTGGATGGAGAGATCTTCTCAGTTTAAGGCCATCATTCAGGAGATCCAGGTGTGTCTCTCTGCCCAGGTGAGTTCTGTTCCTGCACTGTGGCCCAGCTGCTCATGTTGTGTGCTCATATGTTGGAGCAGAGAGAAGAGCGTTGTGGGAATCTGACTCTGCAGCATCACATGCTGGAGCCGGTTCAGAGGATTCCTCGCTATGAGCTGCTACTCAAAGACTACCTGCACCGACTGCCAGAGGACGCACCGGACTACAGGGACGCCCAGAGTATGAAAACAAACATGCAAAAACATCTCTGCAGTCATTAAAGGGTATCTGTCACAAGAATGAAGAACAGAGAGTAAAAAGTAGATCAAAAATGCTTCAATATGCTAGAAAAACATTTTTTCATGAGGTATTAATATATATAATTTTATTAAAAATGCATCACAAAACCACTTAACAATTGAAAAGGTAAGTAAAAAACCGTCAGCCATGTTGTGATGTCATCAGAGCAACATGTCAGTCTGAATGTAAACAAACATTTAGAGTAACTGAGACGAAGATGAAGTCAATAAGATTGTTGGTTTAATAATATTTATTCATTTTAGAATCTGGAGGATTCAGCAGTTATATTAAAACATCAGGTCATGTGATCGTTCTGACCCGTTCTCTCTCTCTCTCTCTCTCTCAGCTGAGTTTACAGACTCACCTGTTGTTTCTCTACAGAGTCTCTGGAGCTGATCGCCACGGCAGCAGAACATTCCAACGCTGCCATCAGGAAGATGGTAAGAACCATTTACACAGACAGTTCCTCTGGGTTCCTCCATGTTCCTCTGGGTTCCTCAGTGTTCCTCTGGGTTCCTCAGTGTCCCTCTGGGTTCCTCATGTGTCCCTCTGGGTTCCTCATGTGTCCCTCTGGGTTCCTCATGTGTCCCTCTGGGTTCCTCTGGGTTCCTCAGTGTCCCTCTGGGTTCCTCTGTGTTCCTCTGGGTTCCTCAGTGTCCCTCTGGGTTCCTCATGTGTCCCTCTGGGTTCCTCAGTGTCCCTCTGGGTTCCTCTGGGTTCCTCAGTGTCCCTCTGGGTTCCTCATGTGTCCCTCTGGGTTCCTCATGTGTCCCTCTGGGTTCCTCAGTGTCCCTCTGGGTTCCTCTGGGTTCCTCCGTGTTCCTCTGGGTTCCTCAGTGTCCCTCTGGGTTCCTCTGGGTTCCTCCGTGTTCCTCTGGGTTCCTAAGTGTCCCTCTGGGTTCCTCATGTGTCCCTCTGGGTTCCTCCGGGTTCCTCTGGGTTCCTCAGGGTCCCTCTGGGTTCCTCTGGGTTCCTCCGTGTTCCTCTGGGTTCCTCAGTGTCCCTCTGGGTTCCTCTGGGTTCCTCAGTGTCCCTCTGGGTTCCTCATGTGTCCCTCTGGGTTCCTCAGTGTCCCTCATGTGTCCCTCTGGGTTCCTCTGGGTTCCTCAGTGTCCCTCTGGGTTCCTCATGTGTCCCTCTGGGTTCCTCAGTGTCCCTCTGGGTTCCTCTGGGTTCCTCAGTGTCCCTCTGGGTTCCTCAGTGTCCCTCTGGGTTCCTCTGGGTTCCTCCGGGTTCCTCTGGGTTCCTCAGTGTCCCTCTGGGTTCCTCTGGGTTCCTCCGTGTTCCTCTGGGTTCCTCAGTGTCCCTCTGGGTTCCTCATGTGTCCCTCTGGGTTCCTCAGTGTCCCTCTGGGTTCCTCGTGTGTCCCTCTGGGTTCCTCAGTGTCCTCATGTTTCCCTCTGGGTTCCTCTGGGTTCCTCAGTGTCCCTCTGGGTTCCTCATGTGTCCCTCTGGGTTCCTCAGTGTCCCTCTGGGTTCCTCAGTGTCCCTCATGTGTCCCTCTGGGTTCCTCTGGGTTCCTCAGTGTCCCTCTGGGTTCCTCAGTGTCCCTCTGGGTTCCTCTGGGTTCCTCCGTGTTCCTCTGGGTTCCTCAGTGTCCCTCTGGGTTCCTCATGTGTCCCTCTGGGTCCCTCAGTGTCCCTCTGGGTTCCTCTGGGTTCCTCCGTGTCCCTCTGGGTTCCTCAGTGTCCCTCTGGGTTCCTCTGGGTTCCTCAGTGTCCCTCTGGGTTCCTCATGTGTCCCTCTGGGTTCCTCAGTGTCCCTCTGGGTTCCTCAGTGTCCCTCTGGGTTCCTCTGGGTTCCTCCGTGTCCCTCTGGGTTCCTCAGTGTCCCTCTGGGTTCCTCTGGGTTCCTCCGTGTTCCTCTGGGTTCCTCAGTGTCCCTCTGGGTTCCTCATGTGTCCCTCTGGGTTCCTCTGGGTTCCTCAGTGTCCCTCTGGGTTCCTCATGTGTCCCTCTGGGTTCCTCAGTGTCCCTCATGTGTCCCTCTGGGTTCCTCTGGGTTCCTCAGTGTCCCTCTGGGTTCCTCAGTGTCCCTCTGGGTTCCTCAGTGTCCCTCTGGGTTCCTCTGGGTTCCTCAGTGTCCCTCTGGGTTCCTCAGTGTCCCTCTGGGTTCCTCAGTGTCCCTCTGGGTTCCTCAGTGTCCCTCTGGGTTCCTCTGGGTTCCTCCGTGTTCCTCTGGGTTCCTCAGTGTCCCTCTGGGTTCCTCTGGGTTCCTCCGTGTTCCTCTGGGTTCCTAAGTGTCCCTCTGGGTTCCTCATGTGTCCCTCTGGGTTCCTCTGGGTCCCTCTGGGTTCCTCTGGGTTCCTCTGGGTTCCTCTGGGTTCCTCTGGGTTCCTCTGGGTTCCTCAGTGTCCCTCTGGGTTCCTCATGTGTCCCTCTGGGTTCCTCAGTGTCCCTCTGGGTTCCTCTGGGTTCCTCAGTGTCCCTCTGGGTTCCTCATGTGTCCCTCTGGGTTCCTCAGTGTCCCTCTGGGTTCCTCAGTGTCCCTCTGGGTTCCTCAGTGTCCCTCTGGGTTCCTCAGTGTCCCTCTGGGTTCCTCTGGGTTCCTCAGTGTCCCTCTGGGTTCCTCATGTGTCCCTCTGGGTTCCTCAGTGTCCCTCATGTGTCCCTCTGGGTTCCTCTGGGTTCCTCAGTGTCCCTCTGGGTTCCTCAGTGTCCCTCTGGGTTCCTCAGTGTCCCTCTGGGTTCCTCTGGGTTCCTCCGTGTTCCTCTGGGTTCCTCATGTGTCCCTCTGGGTTCCTCAGTGTCCCTCATGTGTCCCTCTGGGTTCCTCTGGGTTCCTCAGTGTCCCTCTGGGTTCCTCAGTGTCCCTCTGGGTTCCTCATGTGTCCCTCTGGGTTCCTCAGTGTCCCTCTGGGTTCCTCTGGGTTCCTCCGTGTTCCTCTGGGTTCCTCAGTGTCCCTCTGGGTTCCTCATGTGTCCCTCTGGGTTCCTCAGTGTCCCTCATGTGTCCCTCTGGGTTCCTCTGGGTTCCTCCGTGTCCCTCTGGGTTCCTCAGTGTCCCTCTGGGTTCCTCATGTGTCCCTCTGGGTTCCTCAGTGTCCCTCTGGGTTCCTCTGGGTTCCTCTGGGTTCCTCTGGGTTCCTCCGTGTTCCTCTGGGTTCCTCAGTGTCCCTCTGGGTTCCTCATGTGTCCCTCTGGGTTCCTCAGTGTCCCTCTGGGTTCCTCTGGGTTCCTCAGTGTCCCTCTGGGTTCCTCATGTGTCCCTCTGGGTTCCTCATGTGTCCCTCTGGGTTCCTCAGTGTCCCTCTGGGTTCCTCTGGGTTCCTCCGTGTTCCTCTGGGTTCCTCAGTGTCCCTCTGGGTTCCTCTGGGTTCCTCCGTGTTCCTCTGGGTTCCTAAGTGTCCCTCTGGGTTCCTCATGTGTCCCTCTGGGTTCCTCAGTGTCCCTCATGTGTCCCTCTGGGTTCCTCTGGGTTCCTCAGTGTCCCTCTGGGTTCCTCATGTGTCCCTCTGGGTTCCTCATGTGTCCCTCTGGGTTCCTCATGTGTCCCTCTGGGTTCCTCTGGGTTCCTCAGTGTCCCTCTGGGTTCCTCATGTGTTCCTCTGGGTTCCTCAGTGTCCCTCTGGGTTCCTCATGTGTCCCTCTGGGTTCCTCATGTGTCCCTCTGGGTTCCTCAGTGTCCCTCTGGGTTCCTCTGGGTTCCTCCGTGTTCCTCTGGGTTCCTCAGTGTCCCTCTGGGTTCCTCAGTGTCCCTCTGGGTTCCTCTGGGTTCCTCCGTGTTCCTCTGGGTTCCTCAGTGTCCCTCTGGGTTCCTCATGTGTCCCTCTGGGTTCCTCAGTGTCCCTCTGGGTTCCTCTGGGTTCCTCAGTGTCCCTCTGGGTTCCTCATGTGTCCCTCTGGGTTCCTCAGTGTCCCTCATGTGTCCCTCTGGGTTCCTCTGGGTTCCTCAGTGTCCCTCTGGGTTCCTCATGTGTCCCTCTGGGTTCCTCCACACACACACACACACACACACACACACACACACACACACACACACACACTTGTTTTTATCTTGCTCCTCTTTGTATTTGATGTGTTTTTGTGTCCTTGAAGGTCTTTAAAGGTGCCTATAAATAAAATGTGTTCGTACTCTGATAGTTGACAGAATGTGTTGTTTGTTGTGCATGTTGCAGTTTCTTTGTGTTGACTTGGTCTTCTCTGTAACTAATGAAATGTGATGCATGTACCTGTTCTGTTGGCATGGATCATGGTTGTGAGTCAGACTGTATAGAAACCCCAACAGGCCGTGTGTTTGTATCAGTTGCCATAGAGCTAAAAAAGTCCACAGTAAAAATACATTATATGTATGTAAAATACACTAAGAGAATGTTTGTTTTGGTTTTTATCAGGAAAGAATGAGAAAGTTGTTGAAGGTGTATGAGTTGTTGGGAGGAGAAGAAGACATCGTCAACCCAACTAATGAGCTCATCAAAGAAGGACATATCCTGAAACTGTCCAACAAGAACGGCACTACACAGGACAGATATCTCATCCTGGTACCGTGCTCTGCTGCTATTATTCTTCATGTTTTCAAGTCGCCACAGCAGTTCTAACAACTCACCTGTGTTTCTCTGCAGTTTAATGACAGATTGTTGTACTGCGTCCCGAAGCTGCGTCTTATTGGTCAGAAGTATAGCGTCCGTGCTCGCATTGATGTAGATGGCATGGAGGTAAGACATTTAGTCAAGTGTGTCAGGGCTTGTCCTGATAGCCACGCCCTATTGGATGCACCAATTTTGTTTATTTTACTGTAAATAAATCAGCTCATTTAAATACATGAATATGTGAATGTTGTGGAATCTGAATCCCACAGCTGAGAACAGTTTGTCAACTGCATGAGAGGTGAACACTATAATTACTCCGTGCAGCGTCCGGCAGCATTCACGCAGGTTCTGGTTCAGTTGAAAGACGCCCCTCTTTCCTTTTCTCTGAATCAACGGGTAAATATTTGCTTCCACAGCTGAAGGAGACGAGCAGTGCTGCAGTTCCCAGGACGTTCCTGGTGTCTGGAAAACAGAGATCCCTGGAGCTGCAGGCCAGGTACATGCACACTCACGCACACATGCACGAGCCTGCATGCAAGCACAAGCACGCAGATCACACACACGTGCACAAGCATGCACAAGCACACTTGCACAGGCACCCACACCACACACATGTGCACAAGCACACTTGCACAGGCACCCACACACGAGCACAAGCACACACAGTATACACACATGCACAAGCACATGTACACACACACACAAACCGCACACATGCACAAGCACACAAACTCCCATACACGTGCACACACACACACACACACTTAGATCAAACTAATCCAGATTTTGATTCTTGTATTTGACTGAAATGCCCAGAATGTCTTTCAGGTCAATCACAATCAATAATGTCTTGGTATTTCATGATGTGTTGCATGCTGGGAAAAGGGCATCACCTCTTAACCTCTCAGCATTTCTGCCATTCTTGCACAAAACGCTTGAATTTTTTGGCGGGCGGCGTAGTCTAGCGGAAGGGCGATTGCGCTTCGATCGAAAGATGGCGGGTTCGATCCCCGGTACCGGCAAAGCTACGTCAGAGTATCCTTGGACAAGATACTGAACCACTGTTCAAGATGGCTGCCCTCTGCTCCTCGCCTCACGGTGAGGGTGGATTAAATGCAGAGACAAATTTCCCCACAAGGGATTAATGTAGGAGATTAAAAAAAAACAAAAAAACATTCCAATTTTAAAATTGAAGCTGTTCTTGAACCATTTAGAGTAGAAATATGGTTAAGACCTCTTTGGAAATAAAACACTCTGAAGTTTCATCCATAATAGTCAGAACCAGTGTGAGTGTTACTTTTACTGAGTTATATGATCCTTTTTTATGGCCGCCTGGTTTTTTTTTTTTTAAATATTTGCTCTGAAAATGAATTTAACATGGTGTGGTGGACTAGTAAACATAATGATTTATGAGTCATACATGGACATGAACAATAAGATATATATTTTTTAAAATCAAGTGGTTTGACAAAAATGCTCATTATGTCTAAAGCTTTAATTAGATCCTTTATTGACGCACATCATTGGAGTCACGAGACTTTTAGCTTTCAAACAATGTATGACATGTTTAGATCCTCTGGACGCCTGATGATGTTACACCACAAAGAAATAAAAACAAACAGCGCGACCCGCCCGCGGGTCAAGTATCACGAAGGGGTTAAAGGTTCCTCTGTCATCATGAGCACCTCCCTCTTTTGTTGCCCAGGTAACTTTAAATGTTATAGCCTGAGACAGAAACTAAGAGATGAGATGAATTCTGCTGGCCTTGTTTTCAAATTTGATTCTATAAAATCACAATTTAATGAAAATAATTTATTTTTGATGTTTTAATGTAAAGCTATCATAATGGTTTTGGGAGTTTGAAATGATGACATTACTAATAAGGTTTTTTCAATTTGCAGCAGATATGTGTGTTTAACGAGAGCAGACGACAATATTGAGACAGTTTGTTTGTTTGTTTGTTTGTTTGTGTTTCTGCAGGACAGAAGAGGAGAAGAAGGACTGGATTCAGGTCAATAAGTTACTCTTAGTTGTTTTTTAAACACCTTTTTGTGGAACATTTGTAGTATGTATTAATTTAAACATCCCATATTATGCACTTTTTACAGACTCTGAATAATTTCTTTTACATCTCAGTAGCTACGTTTACATGCGCCATATTTCCCCAATCTGATTAAAATCTTGGTCGATCTGAATTCCCAAATCCCTGTTTACATGGACACTAACTGAAATGATCTGATCATGCCATGAGTACACATGCACCAAGCACTCAGTCAGGTTAAATGAGTTGAGCATGCGCACAGCGAGTTGTCTTACAAACTCCGTCCTTTCTGCACGTCTTTCCCGTCCCATCGTGTGCTCGAGCTGACTCACGTTATCCCCAATATGGACCTTCTGCAGGTGATTACCTTTATGTTTGGGTTTTTACTGGTCGCATTAACCAAGCTAGAGGCTGAATACATATTACTACTGCTCCTCCACCACAGGAGAGGAGAGCAGGATGACAGGATGACTGCACCAGCAGACCACTTCTGTTTACCTCCCGCTATGTTTTCTACTTGGGTCTGCGAAAGCAGAAAGACGTCACGCTGAAGTTGTACGCATGCGCAGTGGGCTTTTATCACCCTTTCTTTCAGAATGGATGTATACATGCACATCTATCTGAATGAAGATCGGACAAAACCACCCCTCTAGATCGGAAGTAAATTTCTTTCGGATCAGGCTGCATCGGATCAAAACATTCTGATTGACATGTTTACATGACATCTTTTTTTTCTGATTGGGCGTTTATTCTGATTAAATGTGCCCATGTAAACGTAGCTAGTGAAATGTAAAACCATACATTGTTCAAATTGGCCCTTTTTGAAAGTTCAGCTGTTGTTCCCATCTCCTCACCTCATCTTGGAATGCACTGTTTCAGGTGGGCAGGGCTCTAAGCCCCGCCCATCTCTGTTCCCTCTGCGCATTCGTGAGACATCTGAGGTTTTAGCGGTGCTAGCGGAGTGGTGAGTTTCCCAATCTGAACCAGTGGTTTTGAATCGGTAACAAAATTGCGGGTGACCGAGGAAGTTACTGCTGCACGATGAAAAGCAAATGGAAAATTTGTCTTAAAGAGTCCATTTCATACAAATTTCTAGACTTTGTGGTTATTTCTTAAGTATTAACCTGTAATATGAAACATTTTATATCTAAAAAACGTCTAGCTCCACAGGTGTTCTTACCTTCATAGTGGGTGAAAACAGGTCAACAACTTCTCTTTCAGTTTTAATCTCTCAAACTACGCAGGTGGTGATAAAACCAGAGTTCTCCCGAGTTCTAACGGCCTGTATCTGTTTCATCACAACTCCTTTGTTCGTTAGTATTCATCAGCTCCTGCAGTTGAAACCACACCTAGCATGCTGCTGGCTAAAAGCTGTTAGCATAAGACGCAGCAAACAGGAAGACACGACATCTGACGTTGCCATGCGCAACAGAGCAGGAAACAGTATACCTTGCTCTCATAGGCTAGTTTGTTAGCCAATCAGAGTCCAGCAAATTCAAAAAATGAATATGAACGAGCTGCTGCTCGAGGCCTGACGGAAGGAGCCGGAACCACCCGAATTTTAATGCAGACAGATTGAAAGGTCTGTTAATCAGTGTTTCCTGATGTTTTATAGATATAAAATGTTTCATATTACTGGTTAATACTTAAGAAATAACCACAAAGTCCTGAAATTTGTATGAAATGGACTGTTTAATAAAGTGCCACAAACTCCATCCATCCATCCATCCATCCATCCAACCATCCATCCAACCATTCATCCATCCATCCATCCATCCATCCATCCATCCATCCATCCATCCATCCATCCATCTCACCATCTATCCATCCATCCATCCATCCATCCATCCATCCATCCATCTCACCATCTATCCATCCATCCATCCATCCATCCATCATCCATCCATCCATCATCCATCCATCCATCCATCCATCCATCCATCCATCCATCCATCCATCCATCCATCCAACCATTCATCCATCCATCCATCCATCCATCCATCCATCCATCCATCCATCCATCCATCCACCCACCCATCCACCCACCATCCATCCATCCATCCATCCATCCATCCATCCATCCATCCATCCATCCATCCATCCATCCATCCATCCATCCATCCATCCATCCATCCATCCATCCATCCATCCATCCATCCATCCATCCATCCACCCACCCATCCATCCACCCACCCATCATCCATCCATCCATTCATCCATCCATCCATCCATCCATCCATCCATCCAACCATTCATCCATCCATCCATCCATCCATCCATCCATCCATCCATCCATCCAACCATTCATCCATCCAACCATCCATCCATCCATCCATCCATCCATCCATCCATCCATCCATCCATCCATCTCACCATCTATCCATCCATCCATCCATCCATCCATCTCACCATCTATCCATCATCCATCCATCCATCCATCTCAGCATCCATCCATCCATCCATCCATCCATCCACCCACCCACCTACCCATCATCCATCCATCCATCCATCCATCCATCCATCCATCCATCCATCCATCCATCCATCCATCCATCATCCATCCATCCATCCATCCATCCATCCATCCATCCATCCATCCATCCATCCATCCATCATTGGGCTATTTCTGCTTTCATTTAACAACATCTTGCTCCTCTTTGTTCTTGCGCTTCATGTCCCTCAAATCGTTCCCTTTTTTTTATTTTAAAGTATCATCAGCTTGTGTGTTTTCAGCACAAGGAAGTTACAGCTGATGTGAAAACAAACAGTCAGTTGTGTGATTCTTTTGGGTTTAGGCCATCCAGGCCACCATCCAACGCCACGAACAGACGATGGAGAGCTTCCGACAGCTGAACTGTTCTCTGCGAGATGATGATTCCACACCACCTCACTCCCCGGTAACGGTGCGCTCCCCCTGGTGCTCACCAGTGGTACTGTATATAGATAAGACATGACGATGACCCGTGGTTTCTGTTTACCCTTACAGAGTTGTGTTGAGTTGGGCAAACGAGCTCCAACTCCAATTAGAGAGAAAGAAGTGACTCTGTGCATGAAGTGCCAGGAGCCATTCAACTCCATCACCAAGAGACGGCACCACTGCAAAGCCTGCGGACACGTATGTTCACACCAACAGCCATGTAACCGCCGCTTGCTGTCTGTGTGTCTCTGACCATCTGTTTGTCTTCAATAATCAGGTAGTTTGTGGGAAATGTTCAGAGTTTCGTGCTCGTCTGTCATATGACAACAACCGAACCAACCGTGTTTGTGTTGACTGCTATGTCACTTTGGTCGGAGTGTCACCGTCACCCACTGGAATAAGCAGCAGCACCCAGAGGAGGAGGTCCATTTTGGAGGTTGGTGTTACATCACCAGATGTTTCAGCCAATAGACCTAATTTCATATTGTTTTTTTTTTTGTTTTTTTTGCTGTTTCTTAAATTCTGTCACTGATTTTCTCTTCATCACTTCCTTTCCATAGAAACAGGCTTCACTGGCAGCTGAGAACAGCGTGATTTGCAGTTTTCTTCATCACATGGAAAAAGGAAGTGGGCGAGGCTGGCAGAAGGCGTGGTTTGTCATCCCTGATAATGAGCCGCTGGTGCTCTACATCTATGGAGCTCCACAGGTGCGTTTTCATTTCATAAACTGCAGGAAAATGGAAGCACAGAGAAAAGAACTGACATTCTGAAAACATGATGGCTCCGCCTACAACAGGCTCTTATAAGGCCATAATGTAAACCCAGTTTATCTTGTTCTGATCTCAGGTATCTACAAACCGTTTGATTTAATAAATACGTACACGAGTGATGATGACTCAGCTGCTAATGCGGTCACAGTGAATATGGTTTTTGTAAATCTGGTTTGTCATACATCGTTTCTGATGATTGTTTGTTTTGTCTATTAATAGAAAATAATAAACTGAAGTATAAAAATCTGATTCTTTCTTCACATTCATTAAGTACAATTCAGTAATTAATCAGATAATATAATCCAAACTAAATCTGTAGAAATAAGAAAAGGATCCAATGAGATTTTTATTTTCACTTCCCCAATTAAAACAACCATCATAAAAAACTTCCTTATTACAGAAGGAGAACTTTTACTTTTGAACTCAGTATAAACACATTTATTTATAACAAACAGTTTGTAGATGAACAAACATGTATAAACAACTGTATCAGCAGAACCAGATGGTCTGACCTGGATTGGACCCTGCTGGTCTGGACCCTGGTCTGGACCCTGGTCAGGACCCTGGATTGGACCCTGGACTGGACCCTGGACTGGACCCTGGTCAGGACCCTGGTCTGGACCCTGGTCTGGACCCTGGTCAGGACCCTGGTCAGGACCCTGGATTGGACCCTGGACTGGACCCTGGACTGGACCCTGGTCAGGACCCTGGTCTGGACCCTGGACTGGACCCTGGTCTGGACCCTGGTCAGGACCCTGGATTGGACCCTGGTCTGGACCCTGGATTGGACCCTGGTCTGGACCCTGGTCTGGACCCTGGATTGGACCCTGGTCTGGACCCTGGTCTGGACCCTGGATTGGACCCTGGTCAGGACCCTGGTCTGGACCTGGACTGGACCCTGGTCAGGACCCTGGATTGGACCCTGGACTGGACCCTGGTCAGGACCCTGGTCTGGACCTGGACTGGACCCTGGTCAGGACCCTGGTCTGGACCCTGGACTGGACCCTGGACTGGACCCTGGTCTGGACCCTGGTCTGGACCCTGGTCTGGACCCTGGATTGGACCCTGGTCAGGACCCTGGTCTGGACCTGGACTGGACCCTGGTCAGGACCCTGGATTGGACCCTGGTCTGGACCCTGGTCAGGACCCTGGATTGGACCCTGGATTGGACCCTGGTCTGGACCCTGGTCAGGACCCTGGATTGGACCCTGGTCTGGACCCTGGTCTGGACCCTGGATTGGACCCTGGACTGGACCCTGGACTGGACCCTGGTCAGGACCCTGGTCTTGACCCTGGTCTGGACCCTGGTCTGGACCCTGGATTGGACCCTGGTCTGGACCCTGGTCTGGACCCTGGATTGGACCCTGGTCTGGACCCTGGACTGGACCCTGGTCTGGACCCTGGTCTGGACCCTGGTTTGGACCCTGGTCTGGACCCTGGTCAGGACCCTGGATTGGACCCTGGTTGGACCCTGGTCTGGACCCTGGTCAGGACCCTGGATTGGACCCTGGTCTGGACCCTGGTCTGGACCCTGGATTGGACCCTGGATTGGACCCTGGATTGGACCCTGGTCTGGACCCTGGTCAGGACCCTGGATTGGACCCTGGACTGGACCCTGGACTGGACCCTGGTCAGGACCCTGGTCTGGACCCTGGTCTGGACCCTGGTCTGGACCCTGGTCAGGACCCTGGACTGGACCCTGGTCTGGTCCCTGGTCTGGACCCTGGTCTGGACCCTGGTCTGGACCCTGGATTGGACCCTGGTCTGGACCCTGGTCTGGACCCTGGTCAGGACCCTGGTCTGGACCCTGGACTGGACCCTGGTCTGGACCCTGGTCTGGACCCTGGTCTGGACCCTGGACTGGACCCTGGCTTGGACCCTGGACTGGACCCTGGTCTGGACCCTGGAGTGGACCCTGGATTGGACCCTGGATTGGACCCTGGTCTGGACCCTGGTCAGGACCCTGGTCTGGACCCTGGTCTGGACCCTGGAATGGACCCTGGACTGGACCCTGGTCAGGACCCTGGATTGGACCCTGGACTGGACCCTGGATTGGACCCTGGTCTGGACCCTGGTCTGGACCCTGGATTGGACCCTGGTCTGGACCTGGTCTGGACCCTGGACTGGACCCTGGACTGGACCCTGGATTGGACCCTGGACTGGACCCTGGTCAGGACCCTGGTCTGGACCTGGACTGGACCCTGGTCAGGACCCTGGTCTGGCCCCTGGACTGGACCCTGGACTGGACCCTGGTCTGGACCCTGGTCTGGACCCTGGTCTGGACCCTGGATTGGACCCTGGTCTGGACCCTGGTCTGGACCCTGGATTGGACCCTGGTCTGGACCCTGGTCTGGACCCTGGTCTGGACCTGGACTGGACCCTGGTCAGGACCCTGGATTGGACCCTGGTCTGGACCCTGGATTGGACCCTGGTCTGGACCCTGGTCTGGACCCTGGATTGGACCCTGGACTGGACCCTGGACTGGACCCTGGTCAGGACCCTGGATTGGACCCTGGACTGGACCCTGGTCAGGACCCTGGTCTGGACCTGGACTGGACCCTGGTCAGGACCCTGGTCTGGACCCTGGTCTGGACCCTGGTCTGGACCCTGGATTGGACCCTGGATTGGACCCTGGATTGGACCCTGGTCTGGACCCTGGTCAGGACCCTGGATTGGACCCTGGTCAGGACCCTGGTCTGGACCCTGGACTGGACCCTGGTCTGGTCCCTGGTCTGGACCCTCGTCTGGACCCTGGACTGGACCCTGGACTGGACCCTGGTCTGGACCGTGGTCTGGACCCTGGATTGGACCCTGGTCTGGACCCTGGTCTGGACCCTGGATTGGACCCTGGTCAGGACCCTGGTCTGGACCTGGACTGGACCCTGGTCAGGACCCTGGATTGGACCCTGGACTGGACCCTGGTCAGGACCCTGGTCTGGACCTGGACTGGACCCTGGTCAGGACCCTGGTCTGGACCCTGGACTGGACCCTGGACTGGACCCTGGTCTGGACCCTGGTCTGGACCCTGGTCTGGACCCTGGGCTGGACCCTGGTCTGGACCCTGGTCTGGACCCTGGACTGGACCCTGGATTGGACCCTGGACTGGACCCTGGTCAGGACCCTGGATTGGACCCTGGTCTGGACCCTGGATTGGACCCTGGACTGGACCCTGGTCAGGACCCTGGACTGGACCCTGGTCAGGACCCTGGTCTGGACCCTGGTCAGGACCCTGGATTGGACCCTGGTCTGGACCCTGGTCAGGACCCTGGATTGGACCCTGGACTGGACCCTGGACTGGACCCTGGTCAGGACCCTGGTCTGGACCCTGGTCTGGACCCTGGTCAGGACCCTGGACTGGACCCTGGTCTGGACCCTGGTCTGGACCCTGGTCAGGACCCTGGATTGGACCCTGGTCTGGACCCTGGTCAGGACCCTGGATTGGACCCTGGATTGGACCCTGGTCTGGACCCTGGTCAGGACCCTGGATTGGACCCTGGACTGGACCCTGGTCTGGACCCTGGTCAGGACCCTGGTCTGGACCCTGGTCTGGACCCTGGTCAGGACCCTGGATTGGACCCTGGTCTGGACCCTGGTCTGGACCCTGGATTGGACCCTGGACTGGACCCTGGACTGGACCCTGGTCTGGTCCCTGGACTGGACCCTGGTCTGGACCCTGGTCTGAACCCTGGACTGGACCCTGGTCTGGACCCTGGTCTGGACCCTGGTCAGGACCCTGGACTGGACCCTGGTCTGGACCCTGGACTGGACCCTGGTCTGGACCCTGGTCTGGACCCTGGTCTGGACCCTGGATTGGACCCTGGATTGGACCCTGGATTGGACCCGGGTCTGGACCCTGGTCAGGACCCTGGTTTGGACCCTGGTCTGGACCCTGGTTTGGACCCTGGACTGGACCCTGGTCAGGACCCTGGTCTGGACCCTGGTCTGGACCCTGGATTGGACCCTGGTCTGGACCCTGGTCAGGACCCTGGATTGGACCCTGGACTGGACCCTGGTCAGGACCCTGGATTGGACCCTGGTCTGGACCCTGGATTGGACCCTGGACTGGACCCTGGTCAGGACCCTGGTCTGGACCCTGGTCAGGACCCTGGTCTGGACCCTGGACTGGACCCTGGTCTGGACCCTGGTCTGGACCCTGGTCAGGACCCTGGATTGGACCCTGGACTGGACCCTGGACTGGACCCTGGTCAGACCCTGGTCTGGACCCTGGTCTGGACCCTGGATTGGACCCTGGTCTGGACCCTGGTCAGGACCCTGGATTGGACCCTGGTCTGGACCCTGGTCAGGACCCTGGATTGGACCCTGGACTGGACCCTGGACTGGACCCTGGTCAGGACCCTGGATTGGACCCTGGTCTGGACCCTGGTCAGGACCCTGGACTGGACCCTGGTCAGGACCCTGGTCTGGACCCTGGTCAGGACCCTGGACTGGACCCTGGACTGGACCCTGGACTGGACCCTGGTCAGGACCCTGGATTGGACCCTGGTCTGGACCCTGGATTGGACCCTGGACTGGACCCTGGTCAGGACCCTGGTCTGGACCTGGACTGGACCCTGGTCAGGACCCTGGTTGGACCCTGGATTGGACCCTGGTCTGGACCCTGGTCAGGACCCTGGTTGGACCCTGGTCTGGACCCTGGACTGGACCCTGGTCAGGACCCTGGATTGGACCCTGGACTGGACCCTGGACAGGACCCTGGTCTGGACCTGGACTGGACCCTGGTCTGGACCCTGGTCAGGACCCTGGTTTGGACCCTGGTCTGGACCCTGGACTGGACCCTGGTCTGGACCCTGGTCTGGACCCTGGATTGGACCCTGGACTGGACCCTGGATTGGACCCTGGTCTGGACCCTGGTCAGGACCCTGGATTGGACCCTGGACTGGACCCTGGACTGGACCCTGGTCAGGACCCTGGATTGGACCCTGGTCTGGACCCTGGATTGGACCCTGGACTGGACCCTGGTCAGGACCCTGGTCAGGACCCTGGATTGGACCCTGGTCTGGACCCTGGACTGGACCCTGGTCTGGACCCTGGTCTGGACCCTGGATTGGACCCTGGTCTGGACCCTGGTCTGGACCCTGGATTGGACCCTGGTCAGGACCCTGGTCTGGACCCTGGATTGGACCCTGGATTGGACCCTGGATTGGACCCTGGTCTGGACCCTGGTCTGGACCCTGGATTGGACCCTGGTCTGGACCCTGGTCTGGACCCTGGATTGGACCCTGGTCAGGACCCTGGTCTGGACCTGGACTGGACCCTGGTCAGGACCCTGGATTGGACCCTGGACTGGACCCTGGTCAGGACCCGGGTCTGGACCCTGGACTGGACCCTGGTCTGGACCCTGGTCAGGACCCTGGATTGGACCCTGGTCTGGACCCTGGACTGGACCCTGGTCTGGACCCTGGTCTGGACCCTGGATTGGACCCTGGTCTGGACCCTGGTCAGGACCCTGGATTGGACCCTGGTCTGGACCCTGGTCTGGACCCTGGATTGGACCCTGGACTGGACCCTGGACTGGACCCTGGTCAGGACCCTGGTCTGGACCCTGGTCTGGACCCTGGTCAGGACCCTGGTCAGGACCCTGGATTGGACCCTGGTCTGGACCCTGGTCTGGACCCTGGATTGGACCCTGGTCAGGACCCTGGTCTGGACCTGGACTGGACCCTGGTCAGGACCCTGGATTGGACCCTGGACTGGACCCTGGTCTGGACCCTGGACTGGACCCTGGTCTGGACCCTGGTCTGGACCCTGGTCTGGACCCTGGTCAGGACCCTGGCCTGGACCCTGGTCAGGACCCTGGTCTGGACCTGGATTGGACCCTGGTCAGGACCCTGGTCTGGACCCTGGACTGGACCCTGGTCTGGACCCTGGTCTGGACCCTGGTCTGGACCCTGGTCAGGACCCTGGACTGGACCCTGGTCAGGACCCTGGTCTGGACCCTGGTCAGGACCCTGGACTGGACCCTGGTCTGGACCCTGGACTGGACCCTGGTCTGGACCCTGGTCTGGACCCTGGATTGGACCCTGGTCTGGACCCTGGTCAGGACCCTGGTCTGGACCTGGACTGGACCCTGGTCAGGACCCTGGTCTGGACCCTGGTCAGGACCCTGGACTGGACCCTGGTCTGGACCCTGGACTGGACCCTGGTCTGGACCCTGGTCTGGACCCTGGATTGGACCCTGGTCTGGACCCTGGTCTGGACCCTGGACTAGACCCTGGTCTGGACCCTGGTCTGGACCCTGGACTGGACCCTGGTCAGGACCCTGGTCTGGACCCTGGTCTGGACCCTGGTCTGGACCCTGGATTGGACCCTGGACTGGACCCTGGTCAGGACCCTGGATTGGACCCTGGTCTGGACCCTGGACTGGACCCTGGTCTGGACCCTGGTCTGGTCCCTGGACTGGACCCTGGTCTGGACCCTGGACGGGACCCTGGACTGGACCCTGGTCAGGACCCTGGTCAGGACCCTGGACTGGACCCTGGTCTGGACCCTGGTCTGGACCCTGGTCAGGACCCTGGACTGGACCCTGGTCTGGACCCTGGTCAGGACCCTGGATTGGACCCTGGTCAGGACCCTGGTCAGGACCCTGGACTGGACCCTGGTCTGGACCCTGGTCAGGACCCTGGATTGGACCCTGGACTGGACCCTGGTCAGGACCCTGGTCTGGACCCTGGTCAGGACCCTGGTCTGGACCCTGGCTGGCCCCTGGCCTGGACCCTGGTCTGGACCCTGGTTTGGACCCTGGTTTGGACCCTGGTCTGGACCCTGGTCAGGACCCTGGATTGGACCCTGGTCTGGACCCTGGTCAGGACCCTGGATTGGACCCTGGTCAGGACCCTGGTCTGGACCTGGACTGGACCCTGGTCAGGACCCTGGTCTGGACCCTGGATTGGACCCTGGTCTGGACCCTGGTCTGGACCCTGGTCTGGACCCTGGTTTGGACCCTGGTCTGGACCCTGGTCAGGACCCTGGATTGGACCCTGGACTGGACCCTGGACTGGACCCTGGTCAGGACCCTGGTCTGGACCCTGGTCTGGACCCTGGTCTGGACCCTGGTCAGGACCCTGGACTGGACCCTGGTCTGGACCCTGGTCTGGACCCTGGATTGGACCCTGGTCTGGACCCTGGTCAGGACCCTGGATTGGACCCTGGTCAGGACCCTGGTCTGGACCCTGGACTGGACCCTGGTCTGGACCCTGGTCTGGACCCTGGTCTGGACCCTGGTCAGGACCCTGGATTGGACCCTGGACTGGACCCTGGACTGGACCCTGGTCAGGACCCTGGTCTGGACCCTGGTCTGGACCCTGGTCAGGACCCTGGACTGGACCCTGGTCTGGACCCTGGTCAGGACCCTGGTCTGGATTGTCACAGTTTACGAGTAGTAGATGCAGTTGCACTATCCAAAGTAGGGTGGATGCCGTCTCATTGTTATGGGGACACCACCTGGACAACCAGGTGACCTGAGACTAAACATGTCATCGTTTCTCAGATTAGGGAGGGGACCAGAGAAGATTACGGAGTCCAACATTGTTTTAGCAAAGTTACACACCGAAGCAACATTAATCTTAGTGACCTCCGATTGATGTAACCGGGTGTCGTTACTGCCGACGTGAATAACAATCTTACTGTATTTACGCTTATCCTTAGCCAGCAGTTTCAGGTAGCCTTCGATGTCGCCTCCTCTGGCCCCCGGAAGGCATTTGACTATGGTCGCTGGTGTCTCTAATGCCACGTTTCGGACTACGGAGCTGCCAATAACCAGAGTCTGTTACAGTATATTTAGCCTATAACTATATACAGTGGAATTGTCATGATTTGCTGTAGCCAGATCCAAACGCATGACACCAGACTTCACAAAAATAAGAGTTTATTTCCAACGTGTGAATATGTAGAGTGAGACATGGAAGTTGTCAGGCTGAGTCTGGAACAGAGGGAGAGAATGGTTAGTAGGGGACATTGATTCTTGGAGGGAATAATGAGGAATGAGAAGAGATTCTTACTGATGATGATGAAGGGGAGATGAAGAGTCTAAGTGAGCCACAAATTCACAAGATTATGACAAAATGTTCTTAGCATAAGGTGAGACTTGAATCACTCACGGGATTCAATGGTCTGGTGTTGAATGGTGGCAGAACTCTGGTTTATGAAACCCAGACGTTTCCTTGATTGGAATAGTAGACAGGTGTGACTGCTAAGAGATGACACGTGGCCCCGCCCGAAGGCGGCTGCATGCCTGCTGCCTGGTGACGGGAGAGACAGGAGGAAACTAACTACAAACATGACCCAACCCGGACTCCTGACAGGAATAAGTATAGAAACATTCATATCAGTATCATGTATCAAGTTCTGTCAACTAGGATTATAGAGACGATGTTTCAAGTTTTCTTTTAGGTAAAGATAAAGAGACCAAAAAGAGGGAAAATAAAACAGTACAACTAAGGCAAACAGGAAGTGACACAATACACCTTTTAGCTTTGTTGTCCAACAAATTTCCTGTTTATCTGCAAACTGACCAATCAGTGTACACGTGCAATCAAAGGCAGGTCATGCTAATGTTTTCTGTATTTGGTGATGTCGTAATGGTGGAATATTCATAATGCACAGTGATTAGCCTTTATAATAAACCTAATTTATTTTTCTATAGGATGTGAAGGCGCAGCGAAGTGTCCCTTTGATTGGCTTTGAGGTCTCTCTGCCCGAGTCATGTGATCGCCTGGAGCGAAGACACGCCTTCAAGATCTCCCAGAGTCACCTGACTCTCTACTTCAGTGCAGAGGGGGAGGAGCTACAGCACAGGTGGATGGACATCCTGTTGAGAGCTGGGAGAGGGGATGAACCTCTAAGCCATCAGCCAATCGTAGAGAGTCTGGAGGAGGTTGGGGAGGAGCTTGCTGATGAGGCTGAAGGGGAGAACACGTGATTTTTGCAGACAAAGCTGATGATGGTGGTCTTGAGAATCTGTCCTGATTGGAAAACAGAACAAATCCAAAGCTAAGAGCTAAACTAGAAAAACATCAAGACTGAACAAACCTAAAATCAAACAATCATCGAAGCTAAAACACTTTGACATAAAATCTAATATTTTTAAATTCTGAACTAATAAATCAAACAGACCTCCATAAACCTTCAGTCTGGTGTTATCAGTCAACTCATCCAGATAATAAACCACTCAGCCAGCCAATAGGAACATTCCTATCAGTTTAACAAACTGCAGCCGTGTGCAGCTCACTGATTGGATGTTACCTGGACTCATTCTATAGAAAGCACATTGAACAAAGTGGATTTTTCATTCTGTGATCCAACAAATCTCCTGAGAACGTTGACTTCCAGGTCCTGGAAAGTCTAAAACTAGTTCTTCTTTCAAAAGTTTTTGATGCGTGTTTATATAGTAATTTGAATCCATGTGATGATCTGACCGAGTCACTCAGCTTCTCAGTGTGGGTCTCTGTAACAGATGCTGCTCAAGTCTTCCTGGTTTCATGAACTGGTTCAATGTTCATCCTTCTCAGGATTTCCTGTTCATCATTTCAAAAGATCCATCCATCCATCCATCCATCCATCCATCAATCCATCCATCCATCCATCCATCCATCCATCAATCCATCCATCCATCCATCCATCCATCCATCCATCCATCCATCCATCCATCCATCCATCCATCCATCCATCCATCCATCCATCCATCCATCCATCCATCCATCCATCCATCCATCCATCATCCATCATCCATCCATCCATCCATCCATCATCCATCCATCCATCCATCCATCCATCCATCCATCCATCCATCCATCCATCCATCCATCATCCATCCATCCATCCATCCATCCATCCATCCATCCATCCATCCATCCATCCATCATCCATCTATCCATCCATCCATCCATCCATCCATCCATCCATCCATCCATCCATCCATCCATCCAATTTACCCACCCACCCATATTTGGAGGTAAACTACATTACCCAGCATCCTCTGCCCTGACTGTTGATCTTCTCCGCCCCCTGTAGGTGATGTTGGGTACTGCACGTTTTAATAAAATCCTGAAGACATTTCATCACACTGTTGAAAGCTGTTGGTTCTGGTTCCACAGTTGGACCAAGTTTTCAAAATAATTTAAAAGATTTTTAAACAAGTTCTTTCTGAAAGCTGAGACAATGTTTGATGTGATGTCCTGTGAAAGTCCTGTTTTGGACATCAGAACAGAAGGGAAAAACTAAAACTAAAAAGTCTGAGCCTCTGTATGTTTGTGTAAATGTATAAAAGCTGTCTGAATTAAGTGATATTGATTCATAGTACCAATCAGACATGAACCCCGTTCAGCTGATTGATAGGCAAATCAGTCAATCAAACCTGTGATTGATTAGAAGAAGTTAAATGGTTTCTATCCTTTATTGATCAAAATGTTTACATGATGATGAGATGGAACCGATGATGAAGAACGTTTCTGACAGGAAGTGCAGGAGTCCGCACACATTCCTGTTTGTACAGTTGATGGATGTTTCCAGCGATCAGATGGAGCTGATAAACTTTAATCATGTCTCTCATGTGGACTCGTAGTGATTCAGTGTCTCTTCACACCTTTTGTAGAAAGTGAAAAACTTCTGAATATTATTATAGAATGTGTTTTTTCTGATGCTTCGATGAACTGAATAGACATCCTGTTGATGACCTCACTGTTTCTGAGTCTGGGTTGTGTTCATGTTTTCTTGTGGCAAGTTGATATGAAAAGAAAACAAAGTACAGTTTTGTAAATATAATTTATTCTCCCTTGACATCATAGTGACTGTGTAAAAGTAAAAGGTCAATATTTCTTCTTCTGATCAGAAACAAGATGATGGTTCAGGAAATCTACTTCTTGTTTCATCTTTGTGAGTTCAGACAGTTAGCCTAGCTTAGCACAAACACTGGAGGCAGAGGGAAACTGTTAGCATGTAGTGATAACAGAATTACTTTTTGTGAAATGCCAAATTTGTGGAAATATGGAATATTTTAATTTTGTGAAAAATGCCATACCCCCCCCCCCTTCCCCCAGCCAAATAACTTTGAAGAAAAACTTTGATCATTTCAAGGTTTTTTTATTTTATTGAACTACAGACATATTGATACTTACTAGTTTCAGGAACTTCAGTTCAGGTATCATGAAACCAGAACCATCACAGAACTCTGATCCAAACACACAATCAGTACACTGTACAATGATGTAACTCTGTGTTGTAGAACTTCTTCATGTGTTTCAGCAGTTTTTTAATGAATGATGGTTCTGAATCCATCTGAGAGCTCAGACCTGATCCTTTACAGACCTGATCTATTACAGACCTGATCCTTTACAGACCTGATCCTTTACAGACCTGATCCATTACAGACCTGATCCATTACAGACCTGATCCTTTATAGACCTGATCCTTTACAGACCTGATCCTTTACAGACCTGATCCATTACAGACCTGATCCTTTACAGACCTGATCTATTACAGACCTGATCCTTTACAGACCTGATCCATTACAGACCTGATCCATTACAGACCTGATCCTTTATAGACCTGATCCATTACAGACCTGATCTATTACAGACCTGATCCTTTACAGACCTGATCCTTTACAGACCTGATCCATTACAGACCTGATCCTTTACAGACCTGATCCTTTACAGACCTGATCCATTACAGACCTGATCCATTACAGACCTGATCCTTTACAGACCTGATCCTTTACAGACCTGATCTATTACAGACCTGATCCTTTACAGACCTGATCCTTTACAGACCTGATCCTTTACAGACCTGATCTATTACAGACCTGATCCTTTACAGACCTGATCCTTTACAGACCTGATCCTTTACAGACCTGATCCATTACAGACCTGATCCTTTACAGACCTGATCCTTTACAGACCTGATCCATTACAGACCTGATCCATTACAGACCTGATCCATTAAAGACCTGATCCTTTATAGACCTGATCCTTTACAGACCTGATCCTTTACAGACCTGATCCTTTACAGACCTGATCCATTACAGACCTGATCCATTAAAGACCTGATCCTTTACAGACCTGATCCATTACAGACCTGATCCTTTACAGACCTGATCCATTACACACCTGATCCTTTACAGACCTGATCCTTTACAGACCTGATCCTTTATAGACCTGATCCATTATAGACCTGATCCATTACAGACCTGATCCATTACAGACCTGATCCATTACAGACTGGATCCATTACAGACCTGATCCTTTACAGACCTGATCCTTTACAGACCTGATCCATTACAGACCTGATCCATTACAGACCTGATCCTTTACAGACCTGATCCATTACAGACCTGATCCATTACAGACCTGATCCATTACAGACCTGATCCTTTATAGACCTGATCCATTACAGACCTGATCCATTACAGACCTGATCCATTACAGACCTGATCCATTACAGACCGGATCCATTACAGACCTGATCCTTTACAGACCTGATCCTTTACAGACCTGATCCTTTACAGACCTGATCCATTACAGACCTGATCCATTACAGACCGGATCCATTTCATGATCTTCTTGTCTGAAACTGAATTCTGTGAATCTCTTCATTGATTTTGAATCCGTTTTCTCCCATTTGTTGTGAAACTGGATCATCTAACATCTTTGATCTTCAGTTTATTAATTTTTCCTTCTGTTTGAAAAACAAAATAAAAGTCCAAGAAATAAAATATTTATTTGACCTCTTCCTATTTGTGGATCTGACTGCTTATAGGATGTGGGATTTATAAGTTGTTTACATTGGACTAATAAAGGTGACTGGGTTGTTGTCATGACAACATGATGTCAGTTCTTCAAACAAACATGACAAAGAATGTTTTTGTTTTTTGGCTCCTGTTGAGTTGTATGAATAATATAAAATACATTGAAGTCTAACAGGACCCACAACTCCCTCAGCACCCCTATGAGGGTAGAGATCTGGTCCACCGTTCCACTACTGGGGCGATGGCAACACGGCTCCACCTGAATCAACGGTCGGACCTCCTTCCCATTTCCCTCGTCTCCAGGAATCTGAAATGCACCTGCTCCGTCAGTCTGTTGGGTATTTAGAAACTCCCAAATCTTTAAAGGTGATGAAACAGATTTTAACCTGAGTTTGGTTCTGATTCTGGTTTTGGTTCTGGCTCTGCTGGAGGGTTCTCCCTGGTAAACAGGAGTCCTTCCTCTGTACTGGTGCTGCTCAGAATGCAGGACTGAATCAAAGATCTTTTCTAGTTTACAGAAGCTGGTTTGATTCAGCAGCTTTTTGAATTGAGCATTGAAGTAATAAATGGATGGATTCACTTTTTACATCTATTTTTATAAAATGTTTATTTTTCACTGAAAGAAAATGCTGATCAAAATGCTGGTTCCAGATGTTTTTACATAGTTTCATGAAAATATCAACTAAAGAAAAACAGCTGTAGTGTGGAACCTCCTGGTTGGTGTGGAGAATTTCCCAGTGTTCCTTGAATGCAGCTTGAAAGTATTTGTGCTGTGACATGTTTCTGATGACAAACCTCCATCATAACTTTCACCTTTTAGAAAAATACAGGCGCAGATGTGATTGGCTATTAC
>SSNP01000042.1:3814185-3847349 GCA_006937955.1 Pachypanchax playfairii | reverse complement strand
CCTACACTCTGCCTGTCTACCTGTCAGCCTGTCTGTCTCCCTACCCTCTGTCTGTCTGTCTGTCTGTCTGTCTGTCTGTCTCCCTACAGTCCACCTGTCAGCCTGTCTGTCTGTCTGTCTGTCTGTCTGTCTGTCTGTCTCCCTACAGTCCACCTGTCTGTCTGTCTGTCTGTCTGTCTGTCTGTCTGTCTCCCTACAGTCCACCTGTCTGTCTGTCTGTCTGCCTGTCTGTCTCCCTACAGTCCACCTGTCTGTCTGTCTGCCTGTCTGTCTCCCTACAGTCCACCTGTCTGTCTGTCTGTCTGTCTGTCTGTCTGTCTCCCTACAGTCCACCTGTCTGTCTGTCTGTCTGTCTGTCTGTCTGTCTGTCTGTCTGTCTCCCTACAGTCCACCTGTCTGTCTGTCTGTCTGCCTGTCTGTCTCCCTACAGTCCACCTGTCTGTCTGTCTGCCTGTCTGTCTCCCTACAGTCCACCTGTCTGTCTGTCTGTCTGTCTGTCTGTCTGCCTGTCTGTCTCCCTACAGTCCACCTGTCTGTCTGTCTGTCTGTCTGCCTGTCTGTCTCCCTACAGTCCACCTGTCTGTCTGTCTGTCTGTCTGTCTGTCTGTCTGTCTGTCTGTCTGTCTCCCTTCTGTCCACCTGTCTGTCTGTCTGTCTGTCTGTCTGTCTGTCTGTCTGTCTGTCTCCCTACCGTCCGCCTGTCTGTCTGTCTGTCTGTCTGCCTGTCTGTCTCCCTACACCTGTCCGCCTGTCTGTCTGTCTGTCTGTCTGTCTGTCTGTCTCCCTACAGTCCACCTGTCTGTCTGTCTGTCTGTCTGTCTGTCTCCCTACAGTCCACCTGTCTGTCTGTCTGTCTGCCTGTCTGTCTCCCTACAGTCCACCTGTCTGTCTGTCTGCCTGTCTGTCTCCCTACAGTCCACCTGTCTGTCTGTCTGCCTGTCTGTCTGCCTGTCTGCCTCCCTACAGTCCACCTGTCTGTCTGTCTGCCTGTCTGTCTCCCTACAGTCCACCTGACTGTCTGCCTGTCTGTCTGTCTGCCTGTCTGTCTCCCTACAGTCCACCTGTCTGTCTGTCTGTCTGTCTGTCTGTCTGTCTCCCTACAGTCCACCTGTCTGTCTGTCTGTCTGTCTGTCTGTCTGTCTGTCTCCCTACAGTCCACCTGTCTGTCTGTCTGTCTGTCTGCCTGTCTGTCTCCCTACAGTCCACCTGTCTGTCTGTCTGTCTGTCTGTCTGTCTCCCTACAGTCCACCTGTCTGTCTGTCTGCCTGTCTGTCTCCCTACAGTCCACCTGTCTGTCTGTCTGTCTGTCTGTCTGCCTGTCTGTCTCCCTACAGTCCACCTGTCTGTCTGTCTGTCTGTCTGTCTGTCTGTCTCCCTACAGTCCACCTGTCTGTCTGTCTGTCTGTCTGTCTGTCTCCCTACAGTCCACCTGTCTGTCTGTCTGTCTGTCAGCCTGCCTGTCTCCCTACACTCTGCCTGTCTACCTGTCAGCCTGCCTGTCTCCCTACACTCTGCCTGTCTACCTGTCAGCCTGTCTGTCTCCCTACACTCTGTCTGTCTGTCTGTCTGTCTGTCTGTCTGTCTCCCTACAGTCCACCTGTCAGCCTGTCTGTCTGTCTGTCTGTCTGTCTGTCTGTCTCTCTAGTCTGTCTGTCTGCTACCTGACCAACCATCTATGCATCTGGTACTGATAAATCTGACCAATCAGAAGTCCTCAGAGATCCAGATTGACACCATAATGCTGCTGTTGTGTCTCAGAGTGAAACAATTAAAGGTGATGTTAATCAGACGGTTCTGATCCGACTTAAACTCACTGTTTATTTTTATTTGAATGGTTCTGATATTAGATGGAACAAACTGTCATTGATGACATTATTGGCCTGGAGTCCAGTTTGACTGATGACTTTCTGACGCTGGTCGACTCTGGACTGCAGCTGTCAAACACGGTAACACACACACACACAGACACACACACACACACACACACCGACACACACACACACACACACACACACACACACAAGTGTGTTTTGTTATCCTTATGGGGACCGTCCATTGACTTCCATTGATTTTAGTAACTAGATTTATACCTAACCCAAACCCTTTTACTAACCTTAACCATTACTGATCTATAACTAACCCTAAGACTAACTAAAACTCTATTCACACCATACCTATAAACCTAACCCCTAACCCTAAAAAGGGGAGTCCCCCTCATGGGGACCAGGCTTCGGTCCCCACAAGAACCCTCGGACCCCAGAAAGATAGTAAAAGTCAGGAAACTGGTCCCCAGGAGGTCAGAAATACAAACCCACACACACACACACACAAGTGTGTTTTGTTATCCTTATGGGGACCGTCCATTGACTTCCATTGATTTTAGTAACTAGATTTATACCTAACCCAAACCCTTTTACTAACCTTAACCATTACTGATCTATAACTAACCCTAAGACTAACTAAAACTCTATTCACACCATACCTATAAACCTAACCCCTAACCCTAAAAAGGGGAGTCCCCCTCATGGGGACCAGGCTTCGGTCCCCACAAGAACCCTCGGACCCCAGAAAGATAGTAAAAGTCAGGAAACTGGTCCCCAGGAGGTCAGAAATACAAACCCACACACACACACACACACACACCGACACACACACACACACACACACACACACACACAAGTGTGTTTTGTTATCCTTATGGGGACCGTCCATTGACTTCCATTGATTTTAGTAACTAGATTTATACCTAACCCAAACCCTTTTACTAACCTTAACCATTACTGATCTATAACTAACCCTAAGACTAACTAAAACTCTATTCACACCATACCTATAAACCTAACCCCTAACCCTAAAAAGGGGAGTCCCCCTCATGGGGACCAGGCTTCGGTCCCCACAAGAACCCTCGGACCCCAGAAAGATAGTAAAAGTCAGGAAACTGGTCCCCAGGAGGTCAGAAATACAAACCCACACACACACACACACACACACACACACACACACACACACACACACACACCTACAAACACACACACCTACATAGCCACTCAGGGTTAGACAGCCGGGCCCCGGACCCGGCATTATTTGCAATAAATATAGAAAGTTATAATACTCATATCCACTGACTTGTGAAACTTTCTAAAAAAAATCCCAATTTTTTATGTATATCCGTTTCTTTTGTAATGCAGTCAGTTACTTTCTCAGGTAACTAGTTCCTATTTTGTAGAGTAATTCAGTAATTCAATTACTTTTTAGTAACAATAATTACTGTTATAAAGTAACGTTCCTAATGCTGCTTGTAAGCCCCTCATACCAACTCAAGGCCTGTACCTGCAGTCTGCCACTAGGGGGCGTCCAGATGTTCTGATGTCTTCCATCTTTTAGATGCAGCTGCTTTTGTCTGATCTCAGTGGATTTCTGTGTCTGTGTGACTCCAGAGTAATGCTGGTGGGCACCATGCTGACACAGTATCACTTCAGCTTTCTGCACTTCCTCAATCTGTGGGAGGAGACTCAGTGTGTGTGTGTGTGTGTGTGTGTGTGTGTGTGTGTGTGTGTGTGTGTGTCAGGAAGATAATGAAGCTCTGGGAGTTTTTCCGTTCTTTCTTAAAGAGACATTTCCTCATTTTTCAACAGTCCTCTGAACAGAAAGAGGAAGAGAAGCAGCTCAGAGGTTCTATGTGTGTGTGTGTGTTAACATGTTTGTGTAAAATCAGAAACGATGCGGATTGTAGTGTTACTGCTGGATCATGACAAGAGGAGGATTAAATCGGAGGTAAAATGTGCAGTTTGTCTTGTTTTCTGTGTTGCAGATCTATTTGTTTCTCAGCTGGAGGTTCCTGCAGGTTAACAGGAGGTTCCTGTTTGGTTCCCGTGTTCCTGCAGGTTAACAGGAGGTTCCTGTTTGGTTCCCGTGTTCCTGCAGGTTAACAGGAGGTTCCTGTTTGGTTCCCGTGTTTCTGCAGGTTAACAGGAGGTTCCTGTTTGGTTCCCGTGTTCCTGCAGGTTAACAGGAGGTTCCTGCAGGTTAACAGGAGGTTCCTGTTTGGTTCCCGTGTTTCTGCAGGTTAACAGGAGGTTCCTGTTTGGTTCCCGTGTTCCTGCAGGTTAACAGGAGGTTCCTGTTTGGTTCCCGTGTTCCTGCAGGTTAACAGGAGGTTCCTGTTTGGTTCCCGTGTTTCTGCAGGTTAACAGGAGGTTCCTGTTTGGTTCCCGTGTTCCTGCAGGTTAACAGGAGGTTCCTGCAGGTTAACAGGAGGTTCCTGTTTGGTTCCCGTGTTCCTGCAGGTTAACAGGAGGTTCCTGTTTGGTTCCCGTGTTCCTGCAGGTTAACAGGAGGTTCCTGCAGGTTAACAGGAGGTTCCTGCTTGGTTCCAGTGTTTGGTTCAGGCTTAGATTCTGTGCAAAGGTTTTCAGTGCAAATGCCATCTGGTTCTGCAGCCTGTTAATGGTTAATGGGGGTTAGGGTTTGGTCAACGGGGCCCAGCTAATCAGCTGATCAGACCGATAGAAAGGGATTTGTCCAGTGTGTTTACAGTTGTGTCTCTCATTCTTCCTTCTGATTGGTGTGATAGCTGCCGGTGTCAGGGAATGTGCTGGATGTGTACGGAGGGATGGACACACCCACCATCACTGTTAGCAACAGCTGCCCTGCCAACCTGCACAGCGTCAAAGAGGAGCTGAGTGGTAAATACATGTTCACGCTCTCCACATGAAAAGTGGAAGCAGCTCAGTCTAAAAGATAAACGGGTCCTGAACGAGTTGTTCAGTTAGTTTTACTATAAAACCAATATGGTGCCAGTTAGTTGATTGTCTTCTCACTGTTGTAGATGTGGAAGCCAAAGCTCTGATAAAGGAGAGACAGAAGAAGGACAACCACAACCTGAGTGAGTGCAACGTCGATCCACCGCCAGTCACCACAGGTCCAGGTTCACATCAGCAGGTCCAGGTTCAGACCAGGTTCAGGTCAGCAGGTCCAGGTTCAGACCAGGTTCACATCAGCAGGTCCAGGTTCAGACCAGGTTCACGTCAGCAGGTCCAGGTTCAGACCAGGTTCACGTCAGCAGGTCCAGGTTCAGACCAGGTTCACGTCAGCAGGTCCAGGTTCAGACCAGGTTCACGTCAGCAGGTCCAGGTTCAGGTCAGCAGGTCCAGGTTCAGACCAGGTTCACGTCAACAGGTCCAGGTTCAGGTCAGCAGGTCCAGGTTCAGACCAGGTTCACGTCAGCAGGTCCAGGTTCAGACCAGGTTCACGTCAGCAGGTCCAGGTTCAGACCAGGTTCACGTCAGCAGGTCCAGGTTCAGGTCAGCAGGTCCAGGTTCAGACCAGGTTCACGTCAGCAGGTCCAGGTTCAGACCAGCAACCTTCTATATGGATGAGACAACATCAGAGTGCGATCATGTGATTCAGGGCAGAGAAGCAGGTGTTTCCAGATGTTTCCAGATGTTGATCATCTCCCACATTTATTCAGAACCAGCATGTTAAAATCATGTTGTTTGTTTCAGTTGAGAGACGACGACGTTTCAACATCAATGACCGCATCAAAGAACTCGGCGCGCTGATCCCCAAGTCCACTGACCCGTCAGTAAACCTAAACTTACTATCAATACTACTGTCAGCAGTACTATCAGTACTACCATCACTACGTCTGTCATTACTTTTAACAAAACTAACTGTATGTCCAATATCAATGACACTCCAATCCAGCTGCAGTACTTCACCTTCAGATCATCACACACTGAAACACAGGCAGAAACAGTTCTTAATGACAACAGGTGTTTGTTAACGCGGTCTGCTCTGTGATTGGCTGAACAGAGAGTCGAGGTGGAACAAGGGAACCATTCTTAAGGCCTCGGTGGATTACATCCGAAAACTGCAGAAAGAACAGCAACGAGCGCGAGACATGGAGGAGAGACAGAGGAAGCTGGAGAGCACCAACCGTTCTCTGCTGCTGCGCATACAGGTGAGGGGGGGGTGTACCACATACGGGTGAGGGGAAGGTCGTACCACATACGGGGGAGGGGGGGGTGTACCACATACGGGGGAGGGGAGGGTCGTACCACATACGGGGGAGGGGAGGGTCGTACCACATACGGGTGAGGGGAAGGTCGTACCACATACGGGGGAGGGGGGGGTGTACCACATACGGGGGAGGGGAGGGTCGTACCACATACGGGGGAGTGGAGGGTCGTACCACATACGGGGGAGTGGAGGGTCGTACCACATACGGGGGAGGGGAAGGTCGTACCACATACGGGGGAGGGGGGGGTGTACCACATACGGGGGAGTGGAGGGTCGTACCACATACGGGGGAGGGGAGGGTCGTACCACATACGGGGGAGTGGAGGGTCGTACCACATACGGGGGAGGGGAGGGTCGTACCACATACGGGGGAGGGGAGGGTCGTACCACATACGGGGGAGTGGAGGGTCGTACCACATACGGGGGAGGGGAGGGTCGTACCACATACGGGGGAGGGGGGGGTCGTACCACATAGGGGGGAGGGGAGGGTCGTACCACATACGGGGGAGGGGAGGGTCGTACCACATACGGGTGAGGGGAAGGTCGTACCACATACGGGGGAGGGGGGGGTGTACCACATACGGGGGAGGGGGGGGTGTACCACATACGGGGGAGGGGGGGGTGTACCACATACGGGGGAGGGGGTGTACCACATACAGGTGACGGGGGTTGTACCACATACGGGGGAGGGGGGGGTCGTACATCATACAGGTGAGGGAGGGTGTACCACATACGGGGGAGGGGTTGTACCACATACGGGGGAGGGGGTGTACCACATACAGGGGAGGGGGGGGCTATTCACTGTTCGGAAGTGAAACTTTTGATTTTGATGTTTCTGACACAGGAGTTGGAACTCCAGGCTCGCCTCCATGGCATCTCATCTTCCTCCTCCACTCCCACATCCTCTCTGGACCCCCACACTCTGCTCTCTCTACCGCCTCACCCCTCTCTGAGCTTCTTGGAGCTGGATGAGCCTAGGACAACCTCCACCATCTTCTCTCCAGACCTGATGTGTGATGTTGGGCTGGGGGGGCTCCTAATGGAGGAAGAGGGAGGAGCAGTAATGTCCGACCCACTGTTGTCCTCCAGAGCCTCGACCAGCAGCCGGAGGAGCAGCTTCAGTATGGATGAAGACCTCTAATGATAATGATGATAATGACATGCAGGGCTCTGATTGGCCGGAGCAGGAGGCGGGATCATCAGGGAGATTTTTATTAAAATAACAGAACTATTTTTAATCTGTGACAGTGTGCAAAGGTCAGGCAGTGTAACCATGGAAACTTCTCCATAATGCTCTTATTCAGTAACCACGGTTACTGTTGTCTGTCACTATGTTCTGATCATGTCAACCTTTGTGTCCAAAAGTGTTACCATGACACCTGCAGAGTCCTCACAGTGTTCCTGAGATCCATGGTTGTCATGGTAACCTGTGAGTTTTGCTCTGAACACCAACACAAAAAACTAACTGGCTGTTAAAGAACAAGTTCAGGTGCAGTAGCTCACCTGTTCAGCAGGTGTTCTCTGTCTCACAGGAATGTATAACCAGTGTGTTGGAAACAAGCTTCAAAGAGATTTTCTGGATAAGAAGAGAAATGTTACTGGATCAGGTTTAGATATTTTATTTGTTCTTCCTGTTGGAGACTAACCATCAGTCAGTCCGCCATGACGCCACGTTCCACGTGTGTGCAGTTGCAGTCTGACACCTTTCCTTCTGCTCTAGCAGGTAGCTGCAGGAAAACTTCCTCAGTCGTTCCTTTGTTTTGCCTTTTCAAACTAAATTAGTTAGTGTTACGGAGCAGAAAGTTGTTGTTTCACGCTGTCAGGAAACAAGGAATCTAGGCAGTGATGGTGCTGAGACAGAACGTCACACTGCTGCTGCTACCTGCGACCAATTATCTGTACTTCACCTGATCTGAAATGACAGGTGGTTTGTTACCTATATAAAGCTGAGAGGTTGTCATGGCAACTGATATAAGATAAGTTTTTGGTCCATGTTTCTCAGGGTGACAACACTTGATATAAAACTCTAGAACCATTTTGGAACTTCAAACCTGTTTCTGTTTTGTTACCTGCAGCTGGAGACTTTGACGTGAGGACAATGTGACGCTCCTGCCTGATGTTTTACAGAATGGTCACTGATGTGTTGAAATCTTCATCATAATATATAAAGACCTCCTCCTCCAAACACCTAAAACTATCAGTCTAATGTTTCTTTTATCAACTCTATCAGATTCCCAGATGGTGAGAATGTTCCTTCAGCATCTGGAATCACTTTCATATCATCATCAATTCAATAGTTATTTATGGAAAACCATATTTACACAAGAGCAGTTTTCCAGATCTTAGTCCTCAAGCTACTCTGACAGATTTGATCCACATCTGTTCCAGATGAACACTGAAGCCTTTTGGTGGTTAAGATGAGCTGATCTGTTTGCAGATGCAGCAGTTTAACTTTCTTTGACCTTTTTCATTTCCCAGAGGTCCTGGAAGTAGATGGGTCTTAGATGAAACTGGGATTGAACCAGCAACCCTCAGGTTGATAGTAATCCCTCTAAACCACTTCTGATTTTATTTTCTCTTCTTTCTGAAACTGTAATCAAGTTCAGATGAACAAGTTTCTCTGAACATCAGACATTTTTTAGAGATTTGATAAAGTTAGCTGTTTCCTGCTAGCAAGACTTCAAACAGCCTCTACCTGGTGGTCAGGTATCACCTGAAGCTGTCATAAAGGGATCACACAGTTTGTTTATGATCTCTGTGTACTTGTTGTTCAGGTTTCACAGTTTTTTAATCTTTTATATAACAGAATAAACATTCAACTGAATCCACTTTGTATGTCTGTTGTTTCCAGTGTTGCCAAATGACGTCACACGCTAATTTGTATATAAATCACCTCATCACTTCTTTGTGCTTTTTAATCAAAAATTGTGCAAATTAGCCTTTAAAAAGACTTTTTGAGGTCAATCAATTCTCTACAGAATTGAAACGAGAGGTTTGAAATGTGAAGGTGGAGAACGATGTTTGTGTCTGGTTTGACATTTGACACTTTATTGTGTGTTCTTTGAAAGCGCTGATGGAGCTAGTGAATATCTCCACTGTGAGATCAATAAAGTTTTATTAAAGAAAGATCGGTCTTATAATGTCTGCAGATTTCTTTTTTACTTTTGAACATTTCATCTTTGTGAGTGGGTGAGAAACTGAGAAAGGTTTATGATTGGTAAGTCCATGTCACATGATCATGAGCGCCTCATTCCCTTTCTGAGCATCTGAGTCTGAGCAGCTCTAAGGACAACAAGTTAGAGGCCCCCATCCACCCTCAGACTAACTCCCATCCAATAAGTAAGTAAGGTTTATTTCTAAACCCTTTCACAGAATAAGATCACAAGACGCTGTACAAAGATCAATATAATACAACATGAGGGCCGATGTGGGGAACAAGCTTTTTTGAATAGAATAAAGTGTTATTACACATCCACTACAGTAGGTGGCAGTAGCGCTCTCATTGTCAGACTGTAGGCCTGAGCATGCGCACCATGATGCGCGCGCACACAGCACCGAACGGGCATAATGAAGTGAACAGAATTGCTAATTTGACGACTTTGTCGTTATTTCTAACGACTTTTCAGACCCCCTTTAGGGTCTTTTTTTCTTCAAAAAGTGCCTAGCGACAAATCTAGTGACATTTGTGCCTGTCATAGCGACTTCATGTAGAGCTTTTTCCACCTATATTTCTTGTAGATTAGAGCTGCTCAGACCTACTTCCGCTCAGACAGGTAATGATATGCGTACGTGCCAGCAGCAACGAGGCTGAAGTTAGCTTCCGATTAGGGAAACGGCTAAAGGGCAATTACACTAAATTTGACCATCTTTAAACTGCTCTATCTCACAAACTACAATAGATAGACACTTCAAATCTGGACTAGGTTATTCTGCACTAGTAGCAGAACAATTACAACCACCTCTGGGATTTGTGAAAGGAGTCTCTGATTTGTGAAACTCAAATAGAGGCAGATTTTATTCTTTTTTCTGCATCTAGACCACACTAAAACAGCTGTAGTTTCACAAATCAGAAACTCCTTTCACAAATACCAGATGTGGTTTTAATCATTCTGTTACTAGTGCAGAATAATCCAGTCCAGGTTTGAAATGTCTATTTTTGTGAGAGCTTTCTGCTCTTGCTCTTATCGAGGACAGTCACATTTCGCAGCTGCTCCCTTATCTTCTTCAACCCTCCCCCCCGTTCCTGCTTCTGTCTCGTGTCTGCATGTCTCTGTGCTTTCTGTACTGGCTGCTATAAACTGGAATTATGTTATTGGAGACGGGTCTTTGTATGAATTAATGTTATTCGGCCGATGCCTACACATCTCATACGTCAGGGGGCAGTGTGTATGCAGAAGGAAAGGAGAGCGGGAAGGTACACTACACTACATGTGGGAAGAGCGGCAAACTTCAATGTCTAAATCTGTGCCAGAACTGCTGCGAGAGGCCGGCTGAACATGGCTCTCCTCGACGCTATCCAACAATCATTGTTAGAATTGGCTTCTCGCGTGGAGTTAAGTACATTGTCTCCAATGGATTCCCGTGATAGACTCGAACAAATTCTTGATAAGCTGGCAGAATACTCTGCCATCACAGATACAGATGTAAACGAAGTTGTTGTTGCAAACATGCTTGCAGTCTTTCAGCAACTCGACCATCGGCCGAATAACAGGGAGCGGACAATGACGTCATCATCCTGCGCCACTGTCAGATTGCGAATCCACATTGAATTATGAGACACTTTGAGCGGGGCGGCCATGAAAACGAAAATGCAATCTTCTCTTTCTTTTCTTTTTAGTTGTGTCACAAAAACAGTAGTCTTAAGAAGAAAATGAAAATGTATTTTGGATTATTCATTACTCATTTAATTTCTGAGTCAAATAATGCAGATAAGACTTTGAAATGAAAAAGCCTTTCTGCTAATGCATTTTAATTTTCAAATTTGAAATTTCACATTGAATTATGGAAATAATTTACTGGAGTTTCTTTTGAACATTAAATCTTAAATATCATTTTCTTTATCATTTTAATAAAGTTTTAAATTGAGCAGTTATGAAGTAGAAAATGAAAATGCATTTTAAATTATTTATTACTTATTTTATTTATGAGTCAAATGATGCAGCTATGACCTTAAAATGAAAAATCCTTTCTGCTAATGGATTTTAATTTTCAAAATTGACATTTCAAATTGAATTTTGATACCTATTTGCTGGAGCATCATTTGAAAATTAAATCTTAAATATCCTTTTCTTTTTCATTTCAATTAAGTTACAAAAGGATCAGTCTTGAAAAAGAAAATGAAAATGCAGTTTGAATTATTGATCACTAATTTTATTTATGAGTCAAAAATTGCAGTTATATTCTGACAATGAAAGAGCATTAATGGAAATTCATTTTAATTTTATTTCTGGAACACAAACGCTTCCATAGTNCCAGGTAGAACTCATCCTGGTTCTGGTTCTGGTTCTGCTGGAGGTTTCCTCCTGTCCTCTCAGACCCCAGTGGGTCCAGTAGAACTCATCCTGGTTCTGGTTCTGGAGGTTTCCTCCTGTCCTCTCAGACCCCAGTGGGTCCAGTAGAACTCATCCTGGTTCTGGTTCTACTGGAGGTTTCCTCCTGTCCTCTCAGACCCCAGTGGGTCCAGGTAGAACTCATCCTGGTTCTGGTTCTGGAGGTTTCCTCCTGTCCTCTCAGACCCCAGTGGGTCCAGGTAGAACTCATCCTGGTTCTGATGGAGGTTTCTTCCTGTCCTCTCAGACACCAGTGGGTCCAGGTAGAACTCATCCTGGTTCTGGTTCTGGTTCTGATGAAGGTTTCTTCCTGTCCTCTCAGACCCCAGTGGGTCCAGTAGAACTCATCCCTGGTTCTGCTGGAGGTTTCTTCCTGTCCTCTCAGACCCCAGTGGGTCCAGTAGAACTCATCCTGGTTCTGGTTCTGCTGGAGGTTTCCTCCTGTCCTCTCAGACCCCAGTGGGTCCAGTAGAACTCATCCTGGTTCTGGTTCTGCTGGAGGGTTCTTCCTGTCCTCTCAGACACCAGTGGGTCCAGTAGAACTCATCCTGGTTCTGGTTCTGCTGGAGGTTTCTTCCTGTCCTCTCAGACACCAGTGGGTCCAGTAGAACTCATCCTGGTTCTGGAGGTTTCTTCCTGTCCTCTCAGACCCCAGTGGGTCCAGGTAGAACTCATCCTGGTTCTGGTTCTGGTTCTGCTGGAGGTTTCTTCCTGTCCTCTCAGACCCCAGTGGGTCCAGGTAGAACTCATCCTGGTTCTGGTTCTGCTGGAGGGATCCTCCTGTCCTCTCGGACCCCAGTGGGTCCAGTAGAACTCATCCTGGTTCTGGTTCTGCTGGAGGTTTCCTCCTGTCCTCTCAGACCCCAGTGGGTCCAGTAGAACTCATCCTGGTTCTGGTTCTGATGGAGGTTTCTTCCTGTCCTCTCAGACCCCAGTGGGTCCAGGTAGAACTCATCCTGGTTCTGGTTCTGGTTCTGATGGAGGTTTCTTCCTGTCCTCTCAGACCCCAGTGGGTCCAGGTAGAACTCATCCTGGTTCTGGTTCTGATGGAGGTTTCTTCCTGTCCTCTCAGACCCCAGTGGGTCCAGGTAGAACTCATCCTGGTTCTGGTTCTGGAGGTTTCCTCCTGTCCTCTCAGACCCCAGTGGGTCCAGTAGAACTCATCCTGGTTCTGGTTCTGCTGGAGGTTTCTTCCTGTCCTCTCAGACACCAGTGGGTCCAGTAGAACTCATCCTGGTTCTGGAGGTTTCTTCCTGTCCTCTCAGACCCCAGTGGGTCCAGGTAGAACTCATCCTGGTTCTGGTTCTGGTTCTGCTGGAGGTTTCTTCCTGTCCTCTCAGACCCCAGTGGGTCCAGGTAGAACTCATCCTGGTTCTGGTTCTGGAGGTTTCCTCCTGTCCTCTCAGACCCCAGTGGGTCCAGGTAGAACTCATCCTGGTTCTGGTTCTGGAGGTTTCCTCCTGTCCTCTCAGACCCCAGTGGGTCCAGGTAGAACTCATCCTGGTTCTGGTTCTGCTGGAGGTTTCCTCCTGTCCTCTCAGACCCCAGTGGGTCCAGGTAGAACTCATCCTGGTTCTGGTTCTGATGGAGGTTTCTTCCTGTCCTCTCAGACACCAGTGGGTCCAGGTAGAACTCATCCTGGTTCTGGTTCTGATGGAGGTTTCTTCCTGTCCTCTCAGACCCCAGTGGGTCCAGGTAGAACTCATCCTGGTTCTGCTGAAGGTTTCTTCCTGTCCTCTCAGACCCCAGTGGGTCCAGGTAGAACTCATCCTGGTTCTGATGGAGATTTCTTCCTGTCCTCTCAGACCCCAGTGGGTCCAGTAGAACTCATCCTGGTTCTGCTGGAGGTTTCTTCCTGTCCTCTCAGACCCCAGTGGGTCCAGGTAGAACTCATCCTGGTTCTGCTGAAGGTTTCTTCCTGTCCTCTCAGACCCCAGTGGGTCCAGGTAGAACTCATCCTGGTTCTGATGGAGGTTTCTTCCTGTCCTCAGCTTTTGTCTTCTCAGTGGTTTCCCGCTTCCTGTTTGAATGTCCTGGCACTGGGTTTCAACAGAACACACTTCCTGTCCAAGCAGGACTCACTTCCTGTCCCACCCAGCTCCACCCTGTATGTGACCTGTCAATAGTGCTGGGACAGGTGTGAGAGAGCCTGAGGGAGACAATATCTCTGTGACTCTATAGGAAGGACACCTAAAGACCTGTCTCCTGTCTCTCTGCCAAAGACCCGTCTCCTGTCTCTCTGTCAAAGACCCGTCTCCTGTCTCTCTGTCAAAGACCTGTCTCTCTGCCAAAGACCCGTCTCCTGTCTCTCTGTCAAAGACCCGTCTCCTGTCTCTCTGTCAAAGACCCGTCTCCTGTCTCTCTGCCACAGACCCATCTCCTGTCTCTCTGCCAAAGACCCGTCTCCTGTCTCTCTGTCAAAGACCCGTCTCCTGTCTCTCTGTCAAAGACCCGTCTCCTGTCTCTCTGCCAAAGTGAAACTCAGGTAATCATGTCTCATGCTGCTCACCTGTCTCCCTCCAGGTTGCATCTGAACTGTCTGACTGTGTTAATCGAGGTTTTCAGGTTCTTTATGAACTTTAGAAATGAGAATTACATTTTTCATGGTTCACTTTTCTTTGTACTTTACTAATAAAATAGATTCAATTAGAGAAAAAATCTATAATGTCCTTCTGTCCACTGTTGTCTCTGGTTCGTTGTCCAGTGAAGCAGCTTTAGAATCTGAATCATGTTTAGACAGTTTCTGTCCAGCTGATCTTAATGAGTTAACACAGATTATAGCTTCTTCTAAACCATCTACATGTATGTTGGATCCTGTTCCAACCAGACTTTTTAAAGATGTCTTCCCCTTGATTAACACATGGATATTGGACATGATCAATATGTCTTTAATGAATGGATATGTGCCTAAGGCCTTTAAGGTTGCTGTTATTAAACCTTTACTTAAGAAACCTGATCTTGATCCAGGTAATTATTGACCTATATCCAATTTACCCTTCATCTCAGACATTCTAGAAAAGATAGTTGCAAACCTGTTATGTGATCATCTACACAGTAATAATCTTTTTGAAGAGTTCCAGTCAGGATTTAGATCATCATAGCACTGAAATAGCACTGGTGAAAGTTTCTAATGATATTCTCATGGCCTCAGACAGTGGACTTGTGTCTGTACTTGTCCTGTTAGATCTCGTTACTGCGTTTGATACTATAGATCATAAGATCCTATTGAAGAGGCTTGAATATGATATTGGGATTCAGGGAACTGCATTAAACTGGTTTGAATCATATTTAACTGAAAGATTTCAGTTTGTTCATGTAAATAATGAATCTTCTTCATATACCAGAGTCAGTCATGGAGTTCCTCAGGGTTCAGTGCTTGGACCAATCCTCTTTACTATATATACAGTGGGGCAAAAAAGTATTTAGTCAGCCACCAATTGTGTAAGTTCTCCCACTTAAAAAGATCAGAGAGGCCTGTAATTTTCATCATAGGTATACCTCAACTATGAGAGACAAAATGAGGAAAAAAAATCCAGAAAATCACATTGTCTGATTTTTAAAGAATTTATTTGCAAATTATGGTGGAAAATAAGTATTTGGTCAATAACAAAAGTTAATCTCAATACTTTGTTATATAGCCTTTGTTGGCAATGACAGAGGTCAAACGTTTTCTGTAAGTCTTCACAAGGTTTTCACACACTGTTGCTGGTATTTTGGCCCATTCCTCCATGCAGATCTCCTCTAGAGCAGTGATGTTTTGGGGCTGACGCTGGGCAACACGGACTTTCAACTCCCTCCAGAGATTTTCTATGGGGTTGAGATCTGGAGACTGGCTAGGCCACTCCAGGACCTTGAAATGCTTCTTACGAAGCCACTCCTTCGTTGCCCGGGCGGTGTGTTTGGGATCATTGTCATGCTGAAAGACCCAGCCACGTCTCATTTTCAATGCCCTTGCTGATGGAAGGAGGTTTTCACTCAAAATCTTACGATACATGGCCCCATTCATTCTTTCCTTTACACGGATCAGTCGTCCTGGTCCCCTTGCAGAAAAACAGCCCCAAAGCATGATGTTTCCACCCCCATGCTTTACAGTAGGTATGGTGTTCTTTGGATCCAACTCAGCATTCTTTCCCCTCCAAACACGACAAGTTGAGTTTCTACCAAAAAGTTCTATTTTGGTTTCATCTGACCATATGATGTTCTCCCAATCCTCTTCTGGATCATCCAAATGCTCTCTAGCAAACCGCAGACGGGCCTGGACGTGTCCTGGCTTCAGCAGGGGGACACGTCTGGCACTGCAGGATTTGAGTCCCTGGCGGCGTAGTGTGTTACTGATGGTAGCCTTTGTTACTTTGGTCCCAGCTCTCTGCAGGTCATTCACTAGGTCCCTCCGTGTGGTTCTGGGATTTTTGCTCACCGTTCTTGTGATCATTTTGACCCCACGGGGTGAGATCTTGCGTGGAGCCCCAGATCGAGGGAGATTATCAGTGGTCTTGTATGTCTTCCATTTTCTAATAATTGCTCCCACAGTTGATTTCTTCACACCAAGCTGCTTACCTATTGCAGATTCAGTCTTCCCAGCCTGGTGAAGGTCTACAATTTTGTTTCTGGTGTCCTTTGACAGCTCTTTGGTCTTGGCCATAGTGGAGTTTGGAGCGTGACTGTTTGAGGTTGTGGACAGGTGTCTTTTATACTGATAACGAGTTCACACAGGTGCCATTAATACAGGTAACGAGTGGAGGACCGAGGAGCCTCTTAAAGAAGTTACAGGTCTGTGAAAGCCAGAAATCTTACTTGTTTGTAGGTGACCAAATACTTATTTTCCTCCATACTTTGCAAATAAATTCTTTAAAAATCAGACAATGTGATTTTCTGGATTTTTTTTCCTCATTTTGTCTCTCATAGTTGAGGTATACCTATGATGAAAATTACAGGCCTCTCTGATCTTTTTAAGTGGGAGAACTTACACAATTGGTGGCTGACTAAATACTTTTTTGCCCCACTGTATCAGACAGCTGATCAGCAGAGACAAGGGACATGTCAGGCAGCTGATCTGCAGAGACAAGGGACATGTCAGAGGGCTGATCTGCAGAGACAAGGGACATGTCAGGCAGCTGATCTGCAGAGACAAGGGACATGTCAGGCAGCTGATCTGCAGAGACAAGGGACATGTCAGAGGGCTGTTCTGCAGAGACAAGGGACATGTCAGGCAGCTGATCTGCAGAGACAAGGGACATGTCAGAGGGCTGTTCTGCAGAGACAAGGGACATGTCAGGCAGCTGATCATTAGTTCTAAGAAACATGAAGATCACGTGCAAACATTCCACTCAATGCACATCGATCCGTTTTAAAAGGTTTTTTTTATCTTTTTTAGATTAGATTAGAACTTTTTTAATCCCTCGGGAAGGTTCCTCCGAGAAATTATGGTTTCAGCAGCAAACACCGTCATACAGATTCAAAGAAATAAACAAGTAAGGTCAAAGTATAATAGTGGTCGAGTTATTACACATTGTTGGTTCTGGACTTGGGGACAAGCAGTCTGTTGGTTCTGGACTTGGGGACAAGCAGTCTGTTGGTTCTGGACTTGGGGACAAGCAGTCTGTTGGTTCTGGACTTGGGGACAAGCAGTCTGTTGGTTCTGGACTTGGGGACAAGCAGTCTGTCACTGAACAGACTCCTGTGGGTGTTGATGTGTGTAGAGGGTGTCTGACATTGTCCATAATGGACAGCAGTTTGTCCAGTGTCCTCCTCTCTGCCACTGTCACCAGAGTGTCCAGCTTCGTTCCAACCACAGAACCGGCCCTCTTGACCAGTTTGTCCAGTCTGGATGAGTCTTTCCTGGGGCGAATCTTCCTCAGTTGTCCTCTTTAATACAGTTTATAGTATTTAATTAATTTGCATAAATAGCACCAGCTCATGGCAGTTTTTATCTTGAAGCACTAAGTAAAAGATGTGAGGTTCAGTTCACATCAGAGTCCAGCTTGTGTCCAAACATGTCCAGGTACCAGTTTAGTTTCAGTTCCGGATCAGGAACAACCCACAACATCCTGAGCTGAAGCTTGGAGGACCATGACTGTGTTGTGTTTTACACTGATAAGCTGGCAGCCATGTTTCTGTTCCAGTTGATAATCTGATCACAGCAGCAGTTAGAGACTTCCTGTCAGCTCCTTGTTATTCACTCATTTACCCACAGCCAGGTTGCTGCTGTTAGGCTCATAGACAACCCCTTAAAAACCCTAAAATTACACAAAATGAACACTTTGGCCTCACGGGACACTTTCCAGTACACGTAACCATGGCAACAGTAAAATAAGACCTGAATGTCCTCTAGTTCCACTCAGAGCCACAGCAGCTCTGCAGACAGACAATACCAACATATACAGTGAATGTTTTGTTTTTAACAGATGATGTTTGTGTAAAGTGCCTTAAACTGAGAAACAAACATCATGTGACAGCAGAGCCACTCAGAAACCACAGGCCTGGTTGGCTTACCATCTCCAGCTACTTCCTTGATGTGAGCAGAGTCCGTCTTGAAGGACGCATGGCTTTTTGTAGAAGATAAACCCTTCTGATTGGTGCTCTGATGATGAAGTCTGTTACAGGCAGATCGGGACACAGGAAGAGGAGGAGGGAAGATGGTAGACGAAGATGGAGGAGTGCAAACAGGAAGAGATGTCTCTGATGGGATCTCCACACCTGAAAAAAAACAGAGGACAACACGCATGATATCACACATGACATCACAGATTACATCAGGCATGGCTATGTGCAGACATCCTGCATGACATCACATACATAGCAATTTCCCCCCGGATGACGCCTGGGTCAGCGCCCTACCGATACCAAACAACCCCGGTCCCCGTTCAGAGCCACTCCAAGTGGGGCGGCTCCTTTAGTAGAGTTTAAAGTCTTGCATTGACTCAGGGCTCAGATCGCACCCTGTTCATCATCCATAGTGGTTTACCCTCCGAATGGAGACGGCCAGACTGCCGCAGGGCAGCCGTGGTACATGACATCGCATATGACATCACACATGACATTCGACACGACATTGTGCAGACATGACATATCACATAACACAAGAGCTTTGTCCTGTTGCGTTACCTTTTGGTTTCCAGACAGATGGCAGAAGTCTAGAGACATCAGTGGTGGAGAAGCCTTCTGTTAAAGATTCCTCAGTGCTGTCAGCCTTCTGAAGCACATCAGATGTAGAGGGTGGAGCTTGTCCTGTGAAAACACACCATATTCATGATGTTTTTTTACTGACAAGAGGAAGAAACATATCAGAACTGCTTGTAATTAGGATTCAAATTAGTTAAAAGGGGGGTCAGTCTCAGTGGCTTCAAGATTTGCATTCAGCACATCCTGTCCAGATCACTTCACTCCCTCGGGTGAGCTGCTCCTGATCCCTGGTGCCTCCTGTCCCTTGCCCAAACTTGTGTCTGATATTTGTCTCTAAAATAGAGTTTGAAATTATTGTTATGCTTGTGTGAAGGTGGAACTCAAATTGCAAGGATGAATAACAGTGATCTGTTTAGCAGAGCAGACAGCGAACAGACAGAAATGCTGGCAACAGCAGGGGCTGTAAGTTTGTTGATGAAACTGGAAAAGACTGGAATAAATGGTTGTCTTTTTATATAGACAGAAGTACCACAGGCCTCAACTGGTTTCTCTCCTTTTGAACTGCTCTATGAGAGACAGGTTCAAGGACCCTGGCTCAGTTTATCACGCTCAGAGAGGGAGTCTATGGAGGAGTATATTAACGACTCCCTTAAAGTCGGCATCATTCGTCCTTCTTCTTCTCCCCTGGGGGCTGGAGAAGAAGAACAAAACCCTGAGACCATGCATTGGCTACCGTAGATTAAACAACATCACCGTTAAAAATCCGTTCTCTCTCCTGTTGTTGCCATCTGCTCTGGAACCCGTTTAAAAGGCTAAAATATTCACCAAGCTCGACCTCTGTAACGTCTATTATCTAGTGCGCATCAGAGAAGGTGATGAGTGGAAAACGGCTTTTAAGACTCATATTGGACATTATGAGTATTTGGTCATGCCTTTCGGGTTGACCAATGCTCCAGACGTTTTCCAGAACCTAATTAATGACATTCTGAGGGACTTCCTGGATAGATTTGTGTTTGTTCATTTGGATGACATTTTAATTTTCTCATCAAATCCCACACAGCATCAGCACCATGTCCGTCAGGTTCTTCAGCGCCTGCTTTTTTGTGAAGGCTGAGAAATGTGAGTTTCTCCAACCCTCCGTCACATTTCTCGGCTTCGTCCTCAAAGGAGGACGCATCATGCCGGATCCAACCAAGACCGGAGCGGTGGAAGAATGGCCAGCTCCGATGTCCCGAAAGGAGTTACAGCGGTTTCTGGGTTTTGCTAACTTCTACCGACGATTCATAAAGGGCTTCAGCACCATTGCGGCTCCTCTCACTGCACTAACCTCCACCAATCTCTCTTTTCAGTGGAGCCAGGCGGCGGATGAAGCCTTCCGGGAGCTGCAGCGATGGTTCACCCAGGCACCGGTCCTCGCTCACCCCGACACCACCCGCCAGTTCATCATGGAGGTTGACACATCAGACATAGATAGTGTGAAAGACTCGATCAGGAAATCGAAAACCAGTTACGGTGTGTGTGCCCAGAACCCCACGTCTTGGTCTCGTCATCTCCCCTGGGTCGAGTATGCACACAATTCACACATCTCTGCAGCCACTGGATTATCACCCTTTGAAGTAAGTCTTGGTTATCAGCCCACTCTCCTCCCAGACACACGCCCCGAACCTGTCATTCCGTCCATCAGATTCCACATCAGCAACATCAAACGCATCTGGACCCACACACAGCACGCACTGAACTACACTGCAGTCCAAAACAAAGCTCAGGCTGATAAGAAGAGGATCCCTGCACCCACATACTCACCTGGTCAACGTGTCTGGTTATCCTCCCGAGACTTCCCCTTTAAGTCCACGTCCCATAAACTGGCTCCCCGTTTCTTAGGTCCGTATCCCATTGGGTCCATCATCAGCCCTACCACAGTCCGTCTTAAGCTCCCTCACTTTCGTATTCACCCTGTTTTCCATGTCTCCCAGTTGAAACCTGCCCACACTAGTCCCCTCTGTCCACCCGAAGATTCCCGTCCTCCTGTCCGCATTATCGATGGTCATCCAGCTTACACAGTCCGCCGTATTGTGGGGATCTGTCCTCGGGGTTGAGGTCATCAGTACCTCATAGACTGGGAAGGATACGGCCCCGAGGACCGCTCATGGGTCCCCAGATCATTCATACTTGACCCAGACCTCATCACAGATTTTGAAGCCTCCTCCGCCTCTAACCCTAACCCTGGAGGAACCAGAGACAGACGCCAGTTTGTTCCTCTACCTACGTGGTAACGTTGGGCCTCAGTATCAGCTAGTGATTGTTTAGTGTTTAGTGTACTTACCTCGTCCTTCTCCTCACCTTTCTCCAGTCCTTCCTCACAGGATCCCGACTCCGGTTCCAGGGTGCCTCTCACTCTTGCACTGGCCGTGTGCCGTGTCATCCTGAGGACCACGCTCCAGCTCTCGACATGCATCTCCACGTCCGTTCCTGCTCCTGGTTGTCTATCTCTCCTTCTGGATCCTCCTGCACCTGCCCTGGTCCTCATCCTGGCTCTGTCCACCCTCTGCCTGCACACAAGACCGTTCTCTCATCATTGGATCTCATCATCATCCTCATCACCACCACCGCCGGATTCACACCACCACCACTGCTGCTCCCTGCAGTCCTCCTCCACGCTTCACCCCGTCACCATTAAGGGTAAGTCTGTGAACACATTCCCCGCACACCGTACTGGTCTCATCAACCTAGAAACTGCTTCTCTAACCTGTGTCTCCTCCACCGTCAGATCTCCTCCTTAGGTCTGCCGGGAACCAGTTCCAGAGTTCCTGTGTGCACATTTACATTCATTGTCATTCTTAAAAAACTCCTGTTTAAAACCTGCACTGTAAATAAACTCTTCACCTTTACTCTGAGTCTGTGTTGGTCTGAAGCCTGGGTATTTTTGGAGCTCACTACAACCTCAATCATGACACTCTTCTTCTGTTGATTCCCTGAAATATTATCTCTTGGGAAGAGAATTTGTACTTGAAACTGATCACAGGTCTCTGAAGGCAACACCAGAATGCAAGAATACTGCGTTGGTGCCTTCCAGCCATATCAGTTCACCATTCATCTGTATCCAGGTAGGACAAACGTCAGGAAGCTCTGAGTATAACATTTACATCGCATGTTAAGCTAAACTACCAAACTCATCACATGAAGATAAAAAGACAGAACATGATGATTAGGTTTTATTCTGTTTGAGAACCGTCAACTAAATTCTCCAAATGTTTGTGATGTTTTGACATCAGCTGACTGAAACAACAAGGACTTCAGGCTGTTGATTGGACAGTTTGGTTATTCAAACAGGATATGTGGTGACCAACATAAAAAGACTTCCTGCTTCAGACAGGATATGGATCCAGATGTGAAGCTGACCTTTGTTCAGAGTTTAACATAAAGCTTGATGTTACAAGAGACATGATGACATCATAAAGCTGGTACCCAGACAACCAATTAGAAAGCAGCTTTGCACACATTCAAACGGCAGGAGGCTCTGAGTACATGTTGACTGCAGCTTGTCTTTTCTATATCTCTTCATTTGTCTGAACTGTGTTGTTGTGCTGGACTGATGGTGAAGTGTTTAACCATGTTACCTCAGCACAAAGCCATGAGGTTTAAATCCCTGCTGAGTTCTGTCTGCAGGGAGTGATGATGGACTTTTTTACCTGTGTTGTGATGTGGCAACCCGCCATTGGATTTTGATGGTCCGAAGATGAATTCTGATTGGTTATAATCTTTGGTCGCTCCAGCATCAGTGTTGTCAGGGACACTGTGGAGTGATTTTACATCCATCCTATCATAAATACAAACAGAACTTGTGAACCAACCATTTGATTTCCAACAGCATTTATTCTAAGAGTCCCTTCCATTAAAAACAGTGTTTCTGAGGTTTGTGTTGAATATTTTAGCTCCACAGGTGTTCTTACCTTCATAGTGGGTGAAAACAGGTCAACAACTTCTCTTTCAGTTTTAATCTCTCAAACTACGCAGGTGGTAATAAAACCAGAGTTCTCCCGAGTTCTAACGGCCTGTATCTGTTACATCACAACTCCTTTGTTCGTTAGTATTCATCAGCTCCTGCAGTTGAAACCACGCCTAGCATGCTGCTGGCTAAAAGCTGTTAGCATAAGATGTAGCAAACAGGAAGACACAACGTCTCATGTTGCCATGCACAGCGGAGCAGGAAACAGTATACCTTGCTCTCATAGGCTAGTTTGTTAGCCAATCTGAGTCCAGCAAATTAGAACAATTAACATGAATGAGCTGCCGACGAAGCCTGACGGAACCAGACGAATCTTCACGCAGACATATTGAAAGGTCTGTTAATCAGTGTTTCCTGATGTTTTTTAGATATAAAATGTTTCATATTACTGGTTAATACTTAAGAAATAGCAATTTGGGAGTTTATCTCTACAAGGGGAAAAAATAAATAAATAAAAAATAACGGGTACAAAAATACATCATTCAGCGTCGGAATTAAACTGGACTCCAAACAGTCCGCCTCCTTATATTGTTTCCTTCTCTTTGATTTCTTGCTCGTATGTTCTCTCAATGTAAGTCGCTTTGGATAAAAGCATCTGCTAAATGACAGTAGTAGTAGTAGTAGTAGTAGTAGTAGTAGTAGTAGTAGTGCTAAATGACAGTAGTAGTAGTAAATAACCATTAAGTCAAGAAATTTGCGTGAAATGGCCTCTTTAAATTGCTGCCTTGTAAAACAGGTTTTCATTTTCTGGAGAGCCTTTTATATGATAACATAATCATTAATATAATCTATTCAAAATAAACCCGAATCCAACAGCAGAGAGGTTTATCTCCCTGCCATCCCTGTGAACTGAAACATCTGTATGGATTGTTTGTGAGAGTAGCTCAGCTGGATGTTTGGGTGTTGATGAGGAGCAGAAACCCTCACACTCCTCAGGATGGTTTTCAGGTCGGATGACTGCCACCCAGAGGGTTGCTGGTTTGATCCCCTCACCACATGCATGCCTAAGGACAGCCTCGATGGAGAGTAGGGCCCGACCGATATATCGGCCGGCCGATATGGGGGTCCAGGGTGATATCGGCTATCAGTAAAAAATTGCCGATATTTTCCGATATTTTTTATTGATTTATTTTTGTCATATGTGTTTCTGCATCTCCATTAATGAGAATGTCCAGTTAAAAATGTAAATAAATGTTCATAAAATAGATAAACTTGTCTATTATTTACATTTTTTGGAATCAGTGAATAATTCAGATAGTTCATGGTGTCTAACATAAAATTAAGAGATTAGAATTCAGTGTTTTAACTTTCAGTCATATTTTTGAAAGTTTTTCTGGTGGATGGATTTATCGGCCATTATATCAGCTATCGGCCTGCTCTAAAGTCTTTATATCGGTGTCAAAAAACCCTATTGGTCGGGCCCTCGTGGAGAGATCGTTTTATCTCAGTGGGAAATTTAAAAAATTGTAAATAAAGCTCAAAGAGAGTAGACGAAAACGAGCAGAGTGCAAAGAGTCAATGTTGTGTGAAAACATTTTCATTTTAACACAGGTTTCAAAAAACTCTTAAAAGCTTTTATTTTTTAAATGATGAAGACAATTAAAAAACCCTGAAAAGCTCAAATGTTTCTGAATCTGTTGCAGAATCTGAAATCTTTCTGCGATCAGAAGAATCCTTCAGCAGGAAAACGGAAGTTTTCGGTCAGTTAATGTTTTTGAGCCGTTTAAGAAGCCAGTTTTTTGGGGGAAGAATATTCTGGAATATTTGTCTTTTTATCTTAGTAAAACAGTTGAAAAGAAACTTTTTTGTTAACAAAGTAACCCAAATAAAAAAAGGAAAAAAGAAAATTTCTCACCTGCAGCTTCAGTCTGTTTCTGTCTGCTGTGTTCATGCGTGTGTGAAAATGACCGACTGCAGCACTTCCTTTAGACACGCGCACGCACGCAGGCATCTCTGACACCATCGTCTTCGTGATTAATCTGAGCTGATTGAATTTAAACTGCCGGGTTTGGGATAAAATCCTTCTGATAATGATTATTTAATTTCTGATATTCATAAGATTCTTTTTATCAGAAACTATATTAAAACGGAACCGGGTTTTACCGGATCAGTCACATGATCACTGACAGATTCTCCAACGATTTCTGTGTATAATAAAACAACCGGTCATACATGAATGGAGACCTGAGCCGGTGTAGGCAGCCCCGCACATGAAAGCAACAGAACTAACTGAGCATGTGGGCAGGAAACATATAGGAGATATAAAAACTTTAACTAAGTTATAATGTATAAAACTCATTGTAAAGACGCCTTGCAGATAAACAAAACTTTCCTCCATCTCGCCCGCTTCCACAGAGGGACCACGTGATCAGCAGCAGTGACACGCGCTGCTCTTACCGACCAGCAGGGGGCGACGCACACTGTCGCTGTTACGTCCGCGATTTTGCAGAGGAAGAACATGGAGCCAACACAAAGGGAATGCTTCTGCAGGTTTTATTGAATTCTGATTGTCTGGATCAGTGGATCTTCTGTTTGTTGGAGCCACGCACCACTTCATGGTGAGTCCGCTGTTCGTTCCGCACGTCCTGGACCGAAACCCGGTGCAGCGACTGGAATCTGGTTACACGAACCGCAACATGACGGTTTGTTTGGAGGGGTCCAGGTCCTGGATGGAGGAGACCAGGTCCTGGATGGAGGAGACCAGGTCATGGATGGAGGAGACCAGGTCATGGATGGAGGAGTCCAGGTCATGGATGGAGGGCAGATCATCACCAGTGAACCTTTCTGCAGTCTGTTTCTCTAGTTTGGTTGTAGAACCAAACCAGACCCTGATGGACCAGCAGGGACTTGATGATGGTTCTGTAGAAGTTCACCAGCAGCTCCTGGTGCAGGTTAAACTTCTTGAGCTGCTGCAGGAAGTTCAACCTCTGCTGGACCTTCTTCATGACCAGGTTTATATCGGCTGTCTAGTTCAGGTCCTGGGCGATGCTGGTCCCCTGAAACCTGAACCTGTCCACCATAGTTACAGGTGTGTTGTGTGTGATACTGGGGGACAGGGTGGAGGGTCTTCCTGAAGTCCACTGTTACCACTGTTACCAGCTGGTCCACTTCCTGACTGTAAGCAGACTTGTCTCCGTCCCTGATGAGGACGATGACCATCATGTCGTCCTCAAACTTCAGGAGTTTAACAGATGAATCACTGGCGGAGGAGTTGTTTGTGTAGGGACATGGTTTCTGGGTTTCAGATTCAGAACCTTGCCTTGTGAGACCATGATGGAGACACACTTTAGAAATCTGACACAAGCTTTTATTTTGAAGTTTCATTTATGTATGTTTGTTTGTTTGTTGGTATTGTTGTTGCTCAGTCTGAAGAGATTGCTGAAACCACGCAGGGTTTGGAGGAGGAAGAGAGAGGAGGAGGAGAGGTTGCCATGGAAACCCCCAGTGCTCCAATTTACTGCATCTGCAGGAAACCAGACATCAACTGCTTTATGATGTAAGACATCTTAATAAACAAACAAATAAACAAACAACTAATGATGTAAACCTTCCTGTGTGTGTGTGTGTTAGAGGCTGTGACAGCTGTACTGAGTGGTTTCATGGTGGTTGTGTTGGAGTCTCAGAGAAAGCAGCCAAAGCCATCAGAGTTTGGTTTTGTCCCTCATGCAGAGGTAAGTGTCAGATATCTTCTGCCTCCTGCTGTCAGAATCTGGAACTGCAGGTAACAGGTGTCTGTGTGTGTGTTATAACGTCTGCAGACCGAAGCCCATCTCTGGAGATTAAATACCGTCTGAAGAAAAACAAAGAGGTGGAGCCAGGGAATGATGACAAAACTGATGGAGATGGAAGCTCCACCCCTCAACCCAAGCTTGATAGAAGGCGGGGTTCCCAGGTAACTACAAAACTGAGCCACTAAGGGGATTAACTGAACCACCAGTGGGCGGGGCTCATAGTGGGTGCTCAACCAGTTTATTCCATCTTTATTTGTATATACACTCACCGGCCACTTTATTAGGTACACCTGTCCAACTGCTCGTTAACACTTAATTTCTAATCAGCCAATCACATGGTGGCAACTCAGTGCATTTAGGCATGTACACATGGTCAAGACAATCTCCTGCAGTTCAAACTGAACATCAGTATGACTTAGTATTACTGAGTCCAGCTAACCCCCTGCCTGACGGTGACCGGGGCCCCTGCCAGACGGTGACCAGGAGCCTCTGATTGATGGTGACTAGGGGCCCCTGCCTGACGGTGACCGGGACCCCTGCCTGACGGTGACCGGGGCCCCTGCATGACGGTGACCAGGGGCCCCTGCCAGACGGTGACCAGGAGCCTCTGATTGATGGTGACTAGGGGCCCCTGCCTGACGGTGACCAGGGGCCCCTGCCAGACGGTGACCGGGGCCCCTGCGTGACGGTGACCAGGGGCCCCTGGTCACCGTCAGGCAGGGGCCCCTGGTCACCTCTGATTGATGGTGACTAGGGGCCCCTGCCTGACGGTGACCAGGGGCCCCTGCCAGACGGTGACCAGGGGCCCCTGCCAGACGGTGACCGGGGCCCCTGCCAGACGGTGACCAGGGGCCCCTGCCAGACGGTGACCAGGAGCCTCTGATTGATGGTGACTAGGGGCCCCTGCCTGACGGTGACCGGGACCCCTGCCTGACGGTGACCGGGGCCCCTGCATGACGGTGACCAGGGGCCCCTGCCAGACGGTGACCAGGAGCCTCTGATTGATGGTGACTAGGGGCCCCTGCCTGACGGTGACCAGGGGCCCCTGCCAGACGGTGACCGGGGCCCCTGCGTGACGGTGACCAGGGGCCCCTGCCTGACGGTGACCAGGGGCCCCTGCCAGACGGTGACCGGGGCCCCTGCGTGACGGTGACCAGGGTCCCCTGCGTGACGGTGACATGGGGCCTCTGATTGATGGTGACTAGGGGCCCCTGCCTGACGGTGACCAGGGGCCCCTGCCAGACGGTGACCAGGGGCCCCTGCCAGACGGGGACCAGGGGCCCCTGCGTGACGGTGACCAGGGGCCCCTGGTCACCGTCAGGCAGGGGCCCCTGGTCACCTCTGATTGATGGTGACTAGGGGCCCCTGCCTGACGGTGACCAGGGGCCCCTGCCAGACGGTGACCGGGGCCCCTGCCAGACGGTGACCAGGGGCCCCTGCCAGACGGTGACCAGGAGCCTCTGATTGATGGTGACTAGGGGCCCCTGCCTGACGGTGACCAGGGGCCCCTGCCTGACGGTGACCAGGGGCCCCTGCCAGACGGTGACCGGGGCCCCTGCCTGACGGTGACCGGGGCCCCTGCCAGACGGTGACCGGGGCCCCTGCGTGACGGTGACCAGGGGCCCCTGGTCGCCGTCAGGCAGGGGCCCCTGGTCACCTCTGATTGATGGTGACTAGGGGCCCCTGCCTGACGGTGACCAGGGGCCCCTGCCAGACGGTGACCGGGGCCCCTGCGTGACGGTGACCAGGGGCCCCTGCCAGACGGTGACCGGGGCCCCTGCGTGACGGTGACCAGGGTCCCCTGCGTGACGGTGACATGGGGCCTCTGATTGATGGTGACTAGGGGCCCCTGCCTGACGGTGACCAGGGGCCCCTGCCAGACGGTGACCAGGGGCCCCTGCCAGACGGTGACCGGGGCCCCTGCCTGATGGTGACCGGGGCCCCTGCCTGACGGTGACCAGGGGCCTCTGATTGACAGGTTTTTTAAACGTGTCCCTTTAACCCATTTAGGACTTTAGACTTTAACTTCATGGTTAAGATTTTGCAGCAGCAGGAAAAGATCTCAAAACAAGTCAAGTTCAGAAAGTGGTGTTGAGGGACCAGTGGACACGTAGACGAGTTCACATGGTCCTCCTGAACATCTGTCTGCTGTGCCTACGTGTGTTTACAGATCAAGCGCTCAGCCCGGATGTGTGGAGAGTGTGACGCCTGTCTCAGGACGGAGGACTGCGCTCAGTGCGATTTCTGTAAAGACATGAAGAAGTTTGGAGGTCCTAACAAAATTCGTCAGAAGTGTCGCCTCCGGCAGTGTGAAGTCCGAGCTCGGGTACGGGAGCATCATCAACTTCATCGTAGCTATAGTAACAGTAGGACATGGAGAAGAGATTAGACATCAGTTCTTTTAGATTTGTGTTTATTAATTAAATCTTGAGGAAACATAAACTCAGCTTAAAGAGGAAGTTCATGCGTTTTTGGAGATAATTTCTTTGTTGTGTTGAAGCTTCTTGGTAATAAATGTCATACTACTGTAGGGATGCAACGATACCACTTTTTTCAAACTGATATGATTTGGATCTGTGTACTTACCGATACAGAGTACTAATGCCGATACTTCTACCACAAAAAATGCAATGAATTGGAAGACAGTTTTTATTTTCTTCTCTGCTTTTTACAACAAATGAAGGTGAACTAGAAAAAAAAAATAAAAATGATCAAAAAAACTATTAAATTTCAAGTGAAAAATAAATATTTTCTGTAAAATTATTGCCGTTTCCATATTGTAAGTATCTGTTCACGGTATTGGAGTACATTAGAATGGTAGTATCGGTGTCGTGCATCCCTATACGACTGTAAAGCTGTTGTTTTTTCTTTAAATAGAGGCTCGTCTACAGGAAAATGTATGTGTGGGTGGAGCAGCAGAGTTCAGCTTGTGGGCTGTTCCCATGGAAAACTTGTCAAATCTTCCTACTGATGCCAAACAGCTGGTTCTGCTGTTGACTCTAGTTTTTTCTGTCTTTAATGGATTGAATGTCTGGAGTTGGAAGAAACAAGACATTGATAATTTAACAAATTATACGTTTAACAAAGAGGGGTCTTTGTGGAAGAACCATACAGATCCTCAATATCCAGGCTCCTCCCCCTCATGCTGGTCACCAGCTTAATAACTTCTGTGGAATGGTGTCTCATTCTTCAACCAGCCTGAGTCAGCTGATGTGGTTGTGTGAACAACATGGCCAGCTGATCTCATAAGTGTTCAATGTGGTTGAGATCAGGACTGGAGGCAGGCCTTGTTTTATCTGTGAGGGAGCTTAAACCCCACACCATGACACTGCCTCCACCAAAAGCTGTAACCTTATCAGCAATGTGCAGTTTTCTCTGTCACTTTGACCCTACTGTCAAATCAGACAGTCTCTACTTGTCTCTGAACATAACAGGTTCAAGTCCTAGAGCTCATGTTGCTGGGACAGAGTGGCCTGAAGGTGATGGACGGTCAAGAGTCAACAGCAGAACCAGCTTTGATATCATCAATTTAAAGAGAAATGTTTTACCAACAAGCTTCAAGACATCAAGTTCAAGTTTATTTATTTATAAAGTTCCAGTTCATAACAAAGTAATTTCAAGACACTTTACAGAAAAATCAACCAATTAATAATAAAACATTTCCTATCTAAGGAACCAGCTGATTGGGTTGAATTGTTAATTAGCGCAATCCTCCATCCTGAGCAGCACGATTGGAGAACATAGAAAAGATCTCCAAACACACATGAACTAACGCTCTGTGTTAGTTTATCAGTAAAATCTTAGGGAAGAAAGTTTTTTATATTAATGTATTTTTACATTTTTAAAGATTCAAAGTAGAAGCTGATCGTCTAACTTGTTTCTGTGTGGATTCCTTCTGGGTTTTAAAACTGGGCTGCGTCACTGAACAGGAAAAGTGATGTAAAAAAACTCAGATTTTTTCTTTGAACTGGATCAAATAAACGTAAACACCAAATCAGGACATAACACAGACATGTTTCAACTTATAAAACAGTCACAAAGGTCATGACCGTAATACTCGGATGATGGTTTGATGATGGTCTGGTTGGATGATGGTCTGGTTGGATGGAGATCTGGTTGGATGATGGTCTGGTTGGATGGAGATCTGGTTGGACGGAGGTCTGGTTGGATGGAGATCTGGTTGGATGATGGTCTGGTTGGATGGAGATCTGGTTGGATGGAGGTCTGGTTGGATGGAGGTCTGGTTGGATGGAGGTCTGGTTGGATGGATGGTCTGGTTGGATGGAGGTCTGGTTGGATGGAGATCTGGTTGGATGATGGTCTGGTTGGATGGAGGTCTGGTTGGATGGAGATCTGGTTGGATGATGGTCTGGTTGGATGGAGGTCTGGTTGGATGGAGGTCTGGTTGGATGGAGATCTGGTTGGATGATGGTCTGGTTGGATGGAGATCTGGTTGGATGAAGGTCTGGTTGGATGGAGATCTGGTTGGATGGAGATCTGGTTGGATGGAGGTCTGGTTGGATGGAGGTCTGGTTGGATGGAGATCTGGTTGGATGGAGGTCTGGTTGGATGGAGATCTGGTTGGATGGAGGTCTGGTTGGATGGAGGTCTGGTTGGATGATGGTCTGGTTGGATGGAGGTCTGGTTGGATGGAGGTCTGGTTGGATGGAGATCTGGTTGGATGATGGTCTGGTTGGATGGAGATCTGGTTGGATGGAGGTCTGGTTGGATGGAGGTCTGGTTGGATGATGGTCTGGTTGGATGGAGGTCTGGTTGGATGGAGGTCTGGTTGGATGGAGATCTGGTTGGATGGAGGTCTGGTTGGATGGAGATCTGGTTGGATGATGGTCTGGTTGGATGGAGGTCTGGTTGGATGATGGTCTGGTTGGATGGAGATCTGGTTGGATGGAGATCTGGTTGGATGGAGGTCTGGTTGGATGGAGGTCTGGTTGGATGATGGTCTGGTTGGATGGAGGTCTGGTTGGATGGAGGTCTGGTTGGATGGAGATCTGGTTGGATGGAGGTCTGGTTGGATGGAGATCTGGTTGGATGGAGGTCTGGTTGGATGGAGATCTGGTTGGATGGAGGTCTGGTTGGATGGAGATCTGGTTGGATGGAGGTCTGGTTGGATGTAGATCTGGTTGGATGATGGTCTGGTTGGATGGAGGTCTGGTTGGATGGAGATCTGGTTGGATGATGGTCTGGTTGGATGGAGATCTGGTTGGATGGAGGTCTGGTTGGATGGAGATCTGGTTGGATGGAGGTCTGGTTGGATGGAGGTCTGGTTGGATGGAGGTCTGGTTGGATGGAGGTCTGGTTGGATGATGGTCTGGTTGGATGGAGATCTGGTTGGATGATGGTCTGGTTGGATGGAGATCTGGTTGGATGGAGACCTGGTTGGATGGAGGTCTGGTTGGATGGAGGTCTGGTTGGATGGAGGTCTGGTTGGATGGAGATCTGGTTGGATGATGGTCTGGTTGGATGGAGATCTGGTTGGATGATGGTCTGGTTGGATGGAGATCTGGTTGGATGATGGTCTGGTTGGATGGAGGTCTGGTTGGATGGAGGTCTGGTTGGATGGAGGTCTGGTTGGATGGAGGTCTGGTTGGATGATGGTCTGGTTGGATGGAGGTCTGGTTGGATGGAGATCTGGTTGGATGATGGTCTGGTTGGATGGAGATCTGGTTGGATGGAGGTCTGGTTGGATGGAGATCTGGTTGGATGATGGTCTGGTTGGATGGAGGTCTGGTTGGATGGAGGTCTGGTTGGATGGTGGTCTGGTTGGATGGAGGTCTGGTTGGATGGAGGTCTGGTTGGATGGAGGTCTGGTTGGATGGAGATCTGGTTGGATGGAGGTCTGGTTGGATGGAGATCTGGTTGGATGATGGTCTGGTTGGATGGAGATCTGGTTGGATGGAGGTCTGGTTGGATGGAGGTCTGGTTGGATGATGGTCTGGTTGGATGGAGGTCTGGTTGGATGGAGGTCTGGTTGGATGATGGTCTGGTTGGATGGAGATCTGGTTGGATGATGGTCTGGTTGGATGGAGATCTGGTTGGATGGAGGTCTGGTTGGATGGAGATCTGGTTGGATGGAGATCTGGTTGGATGGAGGTCTGGTTGGAGGGAGGTCTGGTTGGATGGTGGTCTGGTTGGATGGAGGTCTGGTTGGATGGAGGTCTGGTTGGATGGAGGTCTGGTTGGATGGAGGTCTGGTTGGATGATGGTCTGGTTGGATGGAGGTCTGGTTGGATGGAGATCTGGTTGGATGATGGTCTGGTTGGATGGAGGTCTGGTTGGATGATGGTCTGGTTGGATGGAGATCTGGTTGGATGGAGGTCTGGTTGGATGGAGATCTGGTTGGATGGAGGTCTGGTTGGATGGAGGTCTGGTTGGATGGAGGTCTGGTTGGATGGAGGTCTGGTTGGATGGTGGTCTGGTTGGATGGTGGTCTGGTTGGATGATGGTCTGGTTGGATGGAGGTCTGGTTGGATGGAGATCTGGTTGGATGATGGTCTGGTTGGATGGAGATCTGGTTGGATGGAGGTCTGGTTGGATGGAGATCTGGTTGGATGGAGATCTGGTTGGATGATGGTCTGGTTGGATGGAGATCTGGTTGGATGGAGATCTGGTTGGATGGAGGTCTGGTTGGATGGAGATCTGGTTGGATGATGGTCTGGTTGGATGGAGATCTGGTTGGATGGAGGTCTGGTTGGATGGAGATCTGGTTGGATGGAG
>SSNP01000042.1:3796902-3812667 GCA_006937955.1 Pachypanchax playfairii | reverse complement strand
TCTGGTTGGATGATGGTCTGGTTGGATGGAGGTCTGGTTGGATGGAGGTCTGGTTGGATGATGGTCTGGTTGGATGGAGGTCTGGTTGGATGGAGATCTGGTTGGATGATGGTCTGGTTGGATGGAGATCTGGTTGGATGGAGATCTGGTTGGATGGAGGTCTGGTTGGATGGAGGTCTGGTTGGATGATGGTCTGGTTGGATGGAGGTCTGGTTGGATGGTGGTCTGGTTGGATGGAGGTCTGGTTGGATGATGGTCTGGTTGGATGGAGATCTGGTTGGATGGAGGTCTGGTTGGATGGAGATCTGGTTGGATGGAGGTCTGGTTGGATGGAGATCTGGTTGGATGGAGGTCTGGTTGGATGGAGATCTGGTTGGATGGAGGTCTGGTTGGATGGAGATCTGGTTGGATGGAGATCTGGTTGGATGGAGATCTACTGCTCTTTTCCAGTTCAGTCCTTGTCAGTGATTCAGGATAATTAGTTTTTAAATAAAATCATGGAGGCTGTAGTTTATGGGACGTGCACATACCAACCAGGAGGTGACTGGATCAGTCCCAGCAGCTTTTTGCCTCCCTCAGGATTCCCTTTTATCAGTTTGATCTTCTCGGTTAAACAAAAGCTAAAAAACTTCCAGTCATCTCGTACTCGGATGGAAAAAAATGGTTCAAACTTCCTCCTTAAATTTTTGTGTTTTTCTGAAGCTCAACATCTGAGATGTTTTCTGATTCAGTAATATTTTTACAGGGTTTAATTTGGTTTTGGAAGTCTTGTGCAGTTTGGGAGTTTCTATTTAATCAGCCAATCACAAGGCACGCAGTTTGTAGTTGTCATAGTAATGGGGGTGGAGTTTATGTATTTCCTTCTAGACTTGAACAAAAATGTTTTGCTAAAAATGTTGGCAGTGTTGCTGATTGTTGTTTCTGAGCAGAAGATGCTTCGTGTCAGAGACGAGGAGATGTGTCAGAGCGGCTGCAGGGGGCGTGGCTTTACCAAGAAAGGATTGGGGAATCAGACAGAGGAGGATGAAGAAGAAGATGAAGAGGAGGGGTTCAGTGAGAGTGAGCTGGAGCTGTACGAGCAGTACAAAGCTGCTGGATTCAGATACCTGGTGAGTGATGTCCTCCAAACAGTAAGTAAGTAAAACTTTATTTATATAGCACCTTTCAAGATAAAAATCACAAAGTGCTTCACAACAAAGGATAAAAGCATAACACATGTGAATAAAACCACTAGAACAAATTAAAAAGACATGTTTTAAGCTGGCCTTTGAAAGCAGCAGCAGTGTCCACAGATCTCAGTGATAAAGGCAATGAGTTCCAAAGTGTCGGAGCCGCCGCGGAGAACGCTCCCTCACCTTTTGTTTTCAGTCTAGAGTGAGGAACAGACAAGAGGTCCTTTGCACATGACCTCAAGACTCTGGACGGAGTGTAGGGGATCAGAAGTTCTGAGATGTACTCAGGGGTTTGTCCATGTAGAGCTCTCCATGTCAAAACAAGGATTTTAAATTTCACCCGGTAGGAAATTGATAGTCAGTGAAGTTCCATAAGAAGAGGAGTAATGTGGCTGTATTTTGAGGACCTTGTTAAAAGCCTCGCAGCTGCATTTTGAACCGTCTGCAAGCGATCCAGGGTGGCACCAGATAAACAAGTATACAGAGACTAGGTGGCCGAGTTTAGCAATATATCTGAGGTGATACATGCAACCTGAATCAAACAGTACTCCCAAGTTTTTAACAGTGGGCTTTGGAAATAGACCATGGGGTTCCAAGAACTCCGTAATTTCATTAAGGTTTTTTCCTGAAGCAAAGATAATGACATCAGTGTTTTGTTCATTTAGTTGCAAAAAGTTTTCAGCCATCCATAATTTAACAGACTGTGAAGCTTAGATATTTCATTTGGATGAAACAAGATAAGAAGCTGTATGTCGTCAGCATAACAATGATACGAAATGTCTTTAAAAGAGGACAAAATAGCACCAAGGGGAAGAAGATACAGCAAAAACAGCACAGGTCCCAGAACAGAACCTTGAGGAACACCATACTGAACAGAAGAGGCTGCAGCTCTGTAAGATGAGGAGGCCAGGAAAACCGATCTGTTTGACAGGTAGGAAGAAAGCCATTTGAGAGCCTTGCCCGACACACCAGCCCAACACCAAAGTCTGTCAATCAACGTTGGTCTACAGTGTCAAAAGCTGAAGGAAGATCCAGCATTAGCAACACAGAGCATTTTCCTGAATCGTATTGCATCAAAATATCATTAGAGACTTTAAGAAGCGCAGTCTCAGTAGAGTGTAGCCTGCAGAACCCAGACGGAAATTTATCAAAAATGTTGTGCTGGTTAAAGACAGTTGTGAGCTGCTTGACCACAACTTTTTCTAAAATCTTAGCAAGGAAAGGGAGTTTTGATGTAGGTCTAAAGCTGCTTAGGGAGGAAGGATCCAAATTAGATTTCTTTATCAAGGGGTGAATAACAGCACTCTTCAAATACACTGGTACCTGACGAGAGGCTAAAGAAGCATTAATAATAGAAAGAAAAGGCAGGTTGGTAAAATATCCAGAGAAGCCTAACAAGCCTAACTAGCTCACAGAGGGATACTGGTGAGAAACTATCTATAATCATTGGTTGAGCAACTAAAGGAGAAAGCAAACCTGATGATTGTGGAGTCATTTCCTGTTGTCTTATGCTTCTTCCTGTCAAAGGTGTGGCAGAGTGAGGAGGAAGAGGATGCTCAGTCAGACTCACTGAGAAAGAAGGCAGTGAAGGTGAAGCATGTGAAGAGACGAGACAAGAAACCAGAGAAGAAGGTGAAGTAGGCCAGGTAGATCAGGTAGATCACATGATTGCTGATATCACTGACAAAGTCGCTCACAAACTCGTGCTCCTGCAGAAGTCCTTGTCTGTTCCAAAAGAGGAGACAAAGCCACGACGTCACAAAGTAAAGCAACGACATAAAGAGCGTGTGAGGCACAGTGAGCGTGCTGGTGAGGGTGGAGCTAAAGAGGTGGGAGGGGCTCTGAAGCAGTGTCTGGGTCCAGGCTGCATTGAACCTGCAAGGAGTAACTCAAAATACTGCTCTGAGGACTGCGGTATGAAGCTTGCTGCCAAGTGAGTCTGAGCTTTATTCAGATGCTCAGAGATGAGAGATTTTATCTGAAGTCTATCATGTGTCTTTGCTCACAGTCGGATCTATGAGATCCTCCCCCAGAGGATCCAGCAGTGGCAGCAGAGTCCCTGCGTCGCTGAGGAAATGGGCCGGAGACAGCTGGAACGAATCAGAAAGGAACAGCAGGCTGCCAGACTCCGCCTCACTCTCATGGAGAAACGTTTCCACGAGCTCGAGGCCATCATTACTAACGCCAAACAGCAACAGGTCCAACAGCACGAAGAGGTCAGACACACCTGTAACTCCCAGCTGTCCTCTGACTGACTGCAGGTTTGTCTCTGACTCACCTGTCCATCTGTCTGCAGGTGACTGAAGGTGACGGAGATGACACCGACCTGCAGATCTTCTGTGTTTCCTGCAGTCACCCCATCAACCCCAAGGTGGCATTGAGACACATGGAGAGGTGCTACGCTAAGGTCAGACCACAGGTGTCTCTACTGGACACATGCAGTTCATGCTCATGGTGTTTTAATGTCTTATAAAATGAAAAGGTTCATTCCACCTGAGCTGAACCTGTCATGTGATTCATTATACTGAGCAGTAATTGGTGCTGAGGTCTGGAGACTTCCAGAGACTGACTAATCAGTAGAGAACTGAATTTTAGATCAATAAGACATTAGTCCTGACCTGTCCTGTCCTGACTTCCTGTCTTCAGCCTGACTTGATGTTCAGGATTAACATCTGTCCCTTTGTCTTTTCGTCCATCTTTCTGACATTGTGTTTTTGTGAAACCTTCATGAAGCAGCAGCTGCTTCAGGTCAAAACGAGAAATCTTTTAGTGTTTTAGTCGATTCTGAGGCAGAAATGACGTCCAGACGAACTGACTGGTAAAAAGCTGTCATGTCAGGAAACAACTGGTTTTTATCCGAGTGCTTGATTTATTGTTTTAGAATCATGTCTTTAAATTGAAAGAGTTCAGAATGTTTGTGAAAGTGATTTGGGACTGGAACTGGTTTCGGTCTGTGAGCCATTAAAATGAAGGAATATCTCACCTGCTGTCAAGTGTCCAGGTGGATTGTAGGTAATGCAGGCAGTGCTGTAAGAGTCAGTTTTCATCTGTGTCTCTTTCTGTCCCATAGTATGAGAGTCAAACTTCCTTTGGATCCATGTATCCAACACGGATCGAAGGGTGAGGACACGCGTTTCAGTCCATGTTTGGTTCATGTGCTCAGGTCTGTTTTTTAGGTCTCTGTTCTCATGTTTCTGAACTCTCAGGGCCACTCGTCTGTTCTGTGACGTCTACAACCCTCAGAGTAAGACGTACTGTAAGCGACTGCAGGTTCTATGTCCGGAACATTCCAGAGATCCAAAGGTATGTTCCGTTTCACAGAAACCTCCTTCTCACAATCATTAGGCTGTCCAATGCTGTGTCCCCCACATTTATTAGATGTTTCTTTGTTCATCACTCTGAAAGGACTAAATGATTCCTCAGTCAGTTCTGTGTTGCTAACGTCCCACTGATGTAAGTCATGTGTTGAAAGAAATCTAAAACCTACAGAACTGTTTCCTAAAGACCAGGAAAGGTGAACGCTGCTGTAACAAACAGGCTATCAGTGTTAAATCACACGCTAAAGATCTGGGTGGTCTGGCCATCTGACCGCCACCAAACAGCCACCGGACCCTCGGACCACCACCAAACAGCCACCGGACCCTCGGACCACCACCAAACAGCCACCGGACCCTCGGACCACCACCAAACAGGCACCGGACCCTCGGACCACCACCAAACAGGCACCGGACCCTCGGACCACCACCAAACAGCCACCGGACCCTCCGACCGCCACCAAACAACCACCGGACCCTCCGACCGCCCCCAAACTGCCACCGGACCCTCCGACCTCCACCAGACAGCCACCGGTCCCTCCGACCGCCACCAAACAGCCACCGGACCCTCCGACCGCCACCAAACAGCCACCGGACCCTCCGACCGCCACCAAACAGCCACCGGACCCTCCGACCACCACCAAACAGCCACCGGACCCTCCGACCGCCACCAAACAGCCACCGGACCCTCCGACCGCCACCAAACAGCCACCGGACCCCCGGACCACCACCAAACAGCCACCGGACCCACGGACCACCACCAAACAGGCACCGGACCCTCGGACCACCACCAAACAGGCACCGGACCCTCGGACCACCACCAAACAGCCACCGGTCCCTCCGACCGCCACCAAACAGCCACCGGACCCTCCGACCGCCACCAAACAGCCACCGGACCCTCCGACCGCCACCAAACAGCCACCGGACCCTCCGACCACCACCAAACATCCACCGGACCCTCCGACCACCACCAAACAGCCACCGGACCCTCCGACCGCCACCAAACAGCCACCGGACCCTCCGACCGCCACCAAACAGCCACCGGACCCTCCGACCGCCACCAAACAGCCACCGGACCCTCCGACCACCACCAAACAGCCACCGGACCCTCGGACCTCCACCAAACAGCCACCGGACCCTCGGACCACCACCAAACAGCCACCGGACCCTCCGACCGCCACCAAACAACCACCGGACCCTCCGACCGCCACCAAACAGCCACCGGACCCTCCGACCGCCACCAAACAGCCACCGGACCCTCCGACCACCATCAAACAGCCACCGGACCCTCCGACCACCACCAAACAGCCACCTGACCCTCGGACCACCACCAAACAGCCACCGGACCCTCGGACCACCACCAAACAGCCACCGGACCCTCGGACCACCACCAAACAGCCACCGGACCCTCCGACCACCACCAAACAGCCACCGGACCCTCCGACCGCCACCAAACAGCCACCGGACCCTCCGACCGCCACCAAACAGCCACCGGACCCTCTGACCTCCACCAAACAGCCACCGGACCCTCGGACCACCACCAAACAGCCACCGGACCCTCCGACCACCACCAAACAGGCAGGATGGGTGAATTGTCTTGCCCAAGGACACAACGACCAGGCGATCTTTTTTCCAGGCAGAGCAGGGATTCGAACATGTGACCCTCCGGTTACCAGAGGACCCACTCTACCGACTGAGCCAGGGCCGCCCCACACACTAAAGATCTGGGTGATCTGGAGCTCCGTGTTAAATCACATGTTTTATTTGAGGTGATCCTGTTTTAACAGACTCTGTAAATCTGCTTCCTGTTTTTATTCCTACCCAGCTGGATTATTGGACTCTGTGTGTGTTGGTGTTAGTCAGACCTGGATGTCTTGGCTGCAGTTAGTCCAGAACCCTGCACATGACCAGATCTCACCTGTACCTGCTTCTCTTCCTGTTGGTTGATTGACATAGATCTGTTCCTCATAAGCTTCTTCTGTCCCGGGGACCAGACTGGTCCACAGAGGGAATCAGGTTTTTGTTGTTGTGGCTCCTGAACTGTGGAAGCAGCTGCTCCTACATCGCTGCTGTTTTTAAATCTCATTAATCCTGCACATGATAGTTTTAATGGATCCATGTGAAACGCTGGTCTGACTATTTGTTTGGCATGTGATCTCATTATATCCTTTTGTACAGAACTTTGATTAGATTTGAACCTGAACCTGGATTTGAACAATGACAACGATCCAGCTTTAATATTCCTGGATCAGAACCTTCAGTCTAACAACACGTCTTCACAGAGGAAGAATTCCTGTGGAGGGACTGACAGTTAAATGAAGGACACTGTGTTTGTTGTCATGTTCCATCAGGTTCCAGCAGACGAGGTATGTGGCTGTCCTCTGGTCAAAGACGTGTTTGAACCCACCGGGGAGTTCTGTCGAGTCTCTAAGAGGAAATGCAACAAGCATTACTGCTGGGAGAAGCTGCGGCGTGCCGAGGTCGACTTAGAGCGAGTTCGAGTGGTAAGAAAGTTCAAATTAACTTATTTGGTGCCTGAACAAAGCTAGTCTAATCTGTCTGTCTGTCTGTCTGTCTGTCTGTCTGTCTGTCTGTCTGTCTGTCTGTCTGTCTGTCTGTCTGTCTGTCTGTCTGTCTGTCTGTCTGTCTGTCTGTCTGTCTGTCGGTCGCACTCACTCACACACACTTACTAACTCAGTGGTACAAACTGGATGAGCTGTTCGAACAAGAGAGGAACCTGCGGGCCGCTATGACTAACCGAGCCGGACTGCTGGCTCTGATGCTGCACCAAACCATCCAACATGACCCGATCACCACCGACCTGCGCTCCACCAAGGACAGGTAGACCGGTGGACACAGGGGGACAGCTTCCCAGACTCTGTCTCAGAATTTTCAGGTGTAAATAGATATGTTGTTAGCAGTTGGATCAGAAAGACCAGGACCGATCTGGATCTGATGAATGTGGCAGTGTTTTTGTGTTCATGTATAATCCAGCTCATCATCGTCAGCAGGTCCAATTTAAAACTCCTTCTTGGTCGACTTAGAACTTTGTAGAAAACTGCTGCTCCTGAACTGTTTTATTCAGTTTAACCTTAAAGGACCGCACGACCCTCAACCTGACCAGTCAAAGCTGTTCCTGTTGCCATGGAGACACGCACATCTCTGAAGCTTGATGAGGAAATGATGCATCAACAGTTGGACTAATGTCACAGCCTGTTTCTTTTCAGAATAAAAGTTGTTTTTTGTATTTTCATAGAGACGTGATTCACATATAGTTGAACGAGCTAACAATGAATTCAAGCTGAAAATGGAATCTGAATGGGGTGGAGCCTGCTACCTGAATGGCAAGCCAACAACCAATCAGATGTATCCAGTAAATATCCTGTTTTTTTATTTGAAAGTGTCTTTTAGATTATGGTGTTTGTTTAATGATGAACTTTGTATGCACACGTACACACACACACAGGAAACGAAGCTGTAATGAAACCAACAAAGTGTCATTCAGATTCAAGTTGTTTTTTATGTTGTTTATATTAAAGCTGATGATATTTCATCATTCATGCTGGTGGTTTTTCTGTACCTAAACTTTGTTTCATATTGACACACAAATGAAATACTCAGATTACTCTGTGTGTTCTGGCTCTAATCATCTGAAATACTCATTTTATCACGTGATAAAGTGTCATTAATGGCCAGAATTTAAATATTAGACAAAGATAACACAGGCCCTGTCCCAATACCCGCACTTGCGCGTTCCCGATTAGGGGCGCAAGTGCGTAGGGTGTCCCGATTCTCCAAGAGTGGAAAGTCGTACCCTTGGCTCCGCCCCTTTCGAACGCTTGAGCCGCACTTCGCCGAAGCCCGCATCAGAGCTGACTTCAGTGAAGGGTGTTACCCACAATGCATTGCTTCGTGTGAATTTTGACGGAAGAAGAAGAAGGAGGTGGAACCATCCAGACCAAAAAAAAAAGTTTTCTCAAGTGTAGACTGCAAATAATCAATATATCATTTTATTATCTAGATGTGTAATTACAATCGATTGATTCTCTGTTGGAAAGATGTGTCACATATCTGATAAATAATATAATTAATTAATAACGGTACTGACGCGTGTTTTTGGACATGATACACTAAGAGTTTAATCACTTATTCTGTCTTATACTCCTCCTTTGGTTCCTGTGCTTCATTCTCCTCTAAATAAATGTTTGTTGGAGTTTTAAAACGGAACTTCCATTTTGGTTGTCATGGAGAAAGAACGCTGTGGCACTGAGTGCTCACTGTCCCAATACTGCTAATATGTGTGCACTTGTTCACTACGCACTTCAAACCCTTATGTGCCCTTCTGCTAAGTGCACTTCATGGAAGACCGCAGGGTGCAGGGTGGGTATTGGGACAGGGCCACAGACTCGAACTGCAGTTTCTAATCTGTTCGTTTAAAAACAAACCTACACACCAAATAATCGGTTGTTTCACCCTCAGTAAGAACAACTGCATCAAGTATTTGTGAGAACTCACAGACACAGTCATTCTTTTCCAGCTGTGGAGGACTTTGACCCACTCATTTTTTTTTTTTTTTTACAAAAGGATTTATTTATTGAGGCTTATATCTCTTAAGGGATCACTCTGTATATTTAATGTCCCTGGATGTGCAAATTAAATCACAACAAAAGCAGCTGGAGTCCAAAGAAAACCGTGACATAGCTTCAGAAAACATGAAGAGCTGCTTTAACAAAGAAATGAAGGGTAGCTTCAAACTTTTATACAATCAGTCCTGTACGGATATAAATCATAAAGGACGCGCCTCAATCTAAACACTTTTTTTTTTTGGAGTCGGACAAGTTTATTATGTCATTAACAGCTGACTAAAAATGTGTAACAGAGAAGTAAAGCATGTTTGAAAGCATCTGTCATTGTCTTCTTCTTTTTTTTTTTTTTATTGAAAATCTATACAACAATGTATACATACAAGAACAACGCTCGAGGCTCAAGCTTCAACTTCAGAAAATAAATGTACAAAAAGGAAAATAAACATTTCTTTACAGTTCAAATTCTGCACATACAGTTTTGGTCTTCTGGGCTTTGGCATTTGTGCAATAATTTAAGGAGATTAAATAGGAGGACAGCAGTGACTCAAATACAATAAATTTTGGTTTTTGGTTTAGATGTTTACAGCTATGAATGTGATATTTGGCCAACAACAACATTAGATTTAAAACAAAAACCTTTTTTGAGGGGAGACTAGTAATACCAACAATAATACCTTTACAATCAATTTGTACTTCTATAGAAAGCTTTCCATTCACAAACAATGTTACATCTGTCCAAAAAATCTGAGTGTAAGCACATTCCCAAAAAAGATGAACAATTGATTCTTCAGTACAATGACAAAATGTGCAAAGCGGGTCAACATTTAAATGATATTTTGAAATTACTCTGTTAACAGGATCTTTAGACATACCTCACGAACTTTATTATTCACAAAGAATTTTTGTTGTTGTTTGTTTCAGCCAAATTTATTATGTTACACACCAATGTCACGTGTTTAGGTCTAATTAAATTATTTGTTCAATTACGAGTCCGACGTTCCGAGCAGCGTGTTCAGCCAGCGCGTGCTTAAATGTTGCAGTCGCGTGCCAGTTGAGTTGCAGGGGTGCGTGTTATTACAGACGCATGGCCCAAACAGGGGACTCAAACTTTGACCCACTCATCTCTGCAGAGTTGGTTACTATGCTACGTCACTAAAACGCGCCGGCTCGTTGACTTGTTACGTTGCGTGACTGCGACAGCGGTTGTGTTCAGGTATTTTATTTACGGTTTAGGTGGCACTGAAGAAAGCAACCAATCAGACGGCTTAACAAAGACGTCAACTGGACCAGGCGTAGTTCGGTTTCAGGTTAAGAAGTGTTACGGTTCTGAGGAAGACTACAGAAGAATCTAAAGGAGGCTAACAGGTTAGCTCCGCTTTGGTACCGCCGGTGTTCTGGTTCTGCTTGTTATTCCAGAGATCTTGAGCTGCTGTTGGGTCCAGTTAGTGATCATGATGATCAATGTGAAGAAACGGTCTGTGAAGAGTCACATAAAGAGCAGAAACAACAGCTTCTCAGGAAAATCCAATAACTGGGATGAATCTGATGTCTGCAGACTCTAGAACTGCCCGGTTCTAGTTCTGTTGGACCTGTCCTCAGCCTTCGACACAGTCGACCACTAGATCCTGATGACTGCAGGATCTGGTTTGACTGTCGGGTTCTGTACTCCAGTAGTTCTCCTCATATCCGACTGGCAGGACTTTTAATGTGTCTGCCAATCACTTCATGTCCAAGCCAGGTGATCTGCTGTGGGCGTGCCCCAGGGCTTTGTCCTCGGGTCCCTCCTGGTCTTTCTGTATTTGCACCCTCTTGGTTGGATAATTCAGCGTGACGTCCCCTACCATCTGTACGATGATGATCTACAGCTGTACTGTTCCGTTAAAGCTTCCGAAGCTCACAAATTGAGTTCCTTAAAGGAACTATAAATAAGTTTGAAATTTTTGTGCTCGCCCTTGCCCCATCAGTCCAAATGCATAAATGCACCCTTAAGGTAAGCTCATGCATGAGGAGTGCATGCTGTACGTGCACTCGCAAGTGATCATAAACATCAGTAGAGTCAGTTCCGTACTCGACAATTTACAGATTTGCAGGCAGTAATAAATGTGGTTTCTTTTTCTTGTTTGCTGGTGCTCGAAGCAGCTCTTGTCTTGTTCACGTTAGAACATATGCTTCAAACTCTACCTCTGGCTCTGCAGCTTTTAGCTACAGATAGCAAACACTATGCCTGAGTGTGGACACGCATTAGGCTGCCTCTAGAAAGCACCGTGTTCAACCAGAACAAGCTCTATTAATAACTAATAAAATGATTTTACATGCACATAGAGACAACTACAGTGAAAATGTCTGGGCTCTTTCTAGTGACCAGGAAACTGTTGGAGCATGTATGAGGAAGAAATTGTGCAGTTCTATACATTTATTTGTTGTTAAACTTATTTATAGTCCGTTTAAATTAAGGAGTCTTTAAAGACATACTGTGTGGAAAATAATGGCTTTAATTTCCAACACTAGGTGGCAGTAATGAGCTCAGTCACAACCAACTTCCACTAACCACCAGAAACGAGTATTATTCCTCACTCCAAGTCGCATTTAATAGCCAACAAAAAGGGTTCCTGTAGGCTGAAACTGAACCGACCAGGAACCAGCAGCGAACACTGTGCAGCAGAAAACTGACAAACATATCTGTAATAAGATTTGTGACGATCAAAAGAAAAAAAGTTGAATGAAAACAAGCAGTTTGCGTAAACAGAGAAATTGAATTGAACTGTCTCAAAAACTAAATCTACAGAATAAGAAACAAGCAGTTAAAACGGTTGTTTTGGAATGTTACTATCTGATTGTTTTATTTGCATATTAAAACATAAGAACAAAAGAATTCTGCAGGAATCTTCATGTACACTCAGTGAACCCGGGGACGGAATATATGAGAATTTTTGTTGCATTCAGGCTACGAGTGTTAATATGCTTAAAAACCTGAACTGTATAAGTTTTTAGCTCGGCATGAGAATCACCTGCATGTGTTTCATCATCAGGTAAAACTAGTGGAAAATCACTTGATAGCATGTTCAGCACATAGTGCTTAGAATGACCGTCACTAGCGACAAGACGGGTTTTCTCCTCCAACATGTTCGCGCGCAGTGACGTCACAGGAGATCCCGTCACACAAAGTGACAGCTTTCATGAGTTGTACTGTTATGAAGCTGTCTCTAGCGCGTGAATGTACTGCCAATATTTACTCTGGGTTTGCCACACTTTTTATCACTACACTAGTTTCCCTTTTTTATTTTAGCAAAAGCTAACTCAGGCAAAGATACTGCTTGCTTTGAAGTGGCTTATTCTTAAGCAGCAGATCAGTAGCTCAGCCAAAAACTGGCTTATACTCACTCTAGTGGTAGAAAAAATACTACAGGTATGTTGGACCGACAAAGAATTTAAAAAGAGCGATAACTTTTTAGTGAACAACTCACCCCCTTCTAAATTACATCTGCACCTATAGTCTCTGTTTTAAAAAATGCGTGAAAAGGAGGCCTCTCCTGGAGGATCAGCGGGGGTGGCAGGTTGGGCTGTGATTGACATGTTGCACTAACACATACGACCAGCCGCCAGAGAGGGACAGATGAAAGTGGAGGAAGCTGCTTATGTGGATGAAACGAGCAGCTCTGATCTGTATCGTTCTGAGCTGATGGTTCACCCTGTAGCAGGTGTCTCTTAGTGGTACACTGTTGTTAGCCAAAGCTAAAGCTACATTTAGATTAGCTCGAGTAATGTCATGTAACTCTGCCAGCGGCTGCTGAAACCCATTATTCACAACAGAAAACGTGTTACAGAGAGGTGCTCGAGGTATAAATAAAAGTATCTCAGCAGGAAGAGTAATGTGCAAAAATCATTTTTCACACTATCACAAACACTAAAATAAATTCTGATAAACATCGTAAACACTTCCTATTTAAACTCCACCTTGCTACGGAGGTGCAGCCGAGACGGAGCTTCTTTTATACTCCACAGAAGCAGAATAATGACATCACGTAGAGAGGAAATAAGGTCTCAGCCAATAGCAATGCCTGATTCAAATTCAAGTGCAGTATAATGTTTTAACCTGAAGAGGGCGCTCCACTAACAGTTTTTGGTAGGAAATTAATAGTTTTATTCAAATGTGCTAAAATAACAAAAATAATAACCAGACAAGTAGACAGGACTATTAGACACTCATTTATACAGTTTATCAGTAAAAACAAGGTGATTTGGGGGTAAGTTGTTCTTTAAACTTAAAATAAATCATATAGAATTATAGCAAACAACATGTTTAGCTCTCTATTTTTAAAAAGCATAATATTGAACATTCTACATATTAGACCTTTAAGGCCCTATCTGAACTCAGATAAAACAGAGACCCTTATTATTACCCCAGATAGTGCAATCCTCTTCATCAAGCAGCATTTATTTGACCTAAGCATCACGGTTACAGCTCAGCTGCGTAACATCTCCAATCTCAGACCCTTAAAGGAGAACGCCCGTTTTTTGCAATTGGGGCCTTATTTATTCTGTGAGATGTGTTTTACTCGTCATCAGTGGTACTTTTTTGCAATTCGGATTCGTCTCGGAGATTTTTGATTCACACGGCAAACACCTAAAAGCCAATAAACGAGAGTCGGTTCAAATCCGTTATTTTTTTAATCTGACCATTTAGATACTCTATTGTTTATTCCGTTCCAGTGCCATCTTGAATCCTGCGCTCATAGAAATGATATTTTTTACAGTGACGGGAGAGTGACGTCATCTCTCCGCGCGCCCATTCATTGAATGAATCCCAGTGTAAACAAAGGCAGCTAAGCCACTGCACCAATAGAATGGGCGAGCGGAGAGATGACGTCACTCTCCCGTCACTGTAAAAAATATAATTTCTATGAGCGCAGGATTCAAGATGGCACTGGAACGGAATAAACAATAGAGTATCTAAATGGCCAGATTGAAAAAATAACGGATTTGAACTGATTTTAAACTGATTTAGGGTTGGCGAACGCAGGCCCAACTGACTCTCGTTTATTGGCGTTTAGGTGTTTGCCGTGTGAATCAAAAATCTCCGAGACGAATCCGAATAGCAAAAAAGTACCACTGATGACGAGTAAAACACATCTCACAGAATAAATAAGGCCCCAATTGCAAAAAATGGGCGTTCTCCTTTAATGTCTAAAGACCAGACCAAATGATCATCCATACATTTGTGTCCTCAGGGCTGGATTACTGTAACAGCCTCTTTCCCTGCCTGAATAAGAAAGCGCTGACCCGTCTTCAGTATGTCCAGAACTCAGCTGTGAGACTGTTGACCAGCACCAGTAAGAGATCCACATTACACCTGTTTCTGGCTCCCAGTTGAGTTCCGCATCCTGTTTAAAATCTTGGAACTGACTTTTTGAGTCCTGCATGATCAGGCTCCGACCCACATTAGGGACTTACTTACACCCTACAGCACGGCCTGCAGACTGAGACCATCTGGACAGAACCTGCTGGTGGTACCATGAACCTGTTTTAGGGGAGACTGATCTTTTAAAGCCACATCACCTCGTCTCTGGAATGGACTTCTTCCATGTCTCTGCTCTCTGGACTCAGTGGACACATTCAAAAACACATCAAAATATTTCTGTTCCAGAAGAATTTTAGTCTGATTTTGATCAAGTGCGACTGCATTTTGTTTTATCTGCATTTCTTATATTTAATTTTATTCTATTTATCTTTTACTGTAAAGTACTTTGTGACTTGAGAAAAGTGCTTTATAAATAAAGTTTATTATTATAATGAAGGTGAGCAGTACTCACATGAACAGACAGGTGTGGATGTACCTGTTGGACCTCAGTGTAGTGATCTGAACTACGTGGACTATTTTGGTTTTAACTCCAATTATTTATATTGAACAGTTTCATATTTTTGATTTGTTTTTTTGTTGGTTTTAAAGAGGTGCATTCAATGACAAATGGAAAATGGACATTCTCCTTGATGCAGATGAACTGATATTAGAGCTATTTGTTAGTGTATAAAGGACGAGCAGCAGCTTGAAGTTTCTGTTCACGGCAGCAGTTCTGGTTGTTACACAGGTTTCAGAACCAAACCCTGATCCAGGGTTGGACCAGAATCACTTTCTGTCTATTGTCTCACCTGTTTGTGTTCTTGTTCAGGTTCTTTGAGCCAATCTGTGATGCAGTCTGGATCAGATCCTCATGGATTTGGACTTAAATCAGTCAGAAGATCTCCTCGTTTGTCGCCACAGGTGAGTCACACACACACACACACACACAAGTGTGTTTTGGTATCCTTATGGGGACCGTCCATTGACTTCCATTGATTTTAGTAACTAGATTTATACCTAACCCAAACCCTTTTCCTAACCTTAACCATTACTGATCTATAACTAACCCTAAGACTAACTAAAACTCTATTCACACCATACCTATAAACCTAACCCCTAACCCTAAAAAGGGGAGTCCCCCTCATGGGGACCAGGCTTCGGTCCCCACAAGAACCCTCGGACCCCAGAAAGATAGTAAAAGTCAGGAAACGGGTCCCCAGGAGGTCAGAAATACAAACCCACACACACACACACACACACACACACACACACACACACACACCCCACACACACGCACGCACGCACACACACACACACACACACGCGCGCACGCACGCACACACACACACACACAC